>VWPW01009209.1:0-185803 GCA_013389825.1 Crypturellus undulatus
AGCTGGTGCTCATAAAACAGAGTCCCAAATTATTGATATTGTGAAGAAGGTAAAAACATAATTCTGACTTCAATATCCAAATTTGGCCAGTAATTTTTTTTTCCTGAACATTACCTTCAAAACAATAGATTGAGGAAACTTTAATATGAGCTTTATGCCTTCATTAGCCTTCAACGATATTGTCAGGCAGCTCAAAGGGTCATGCCCAGAGAACCACAGAATCACAGGATTGTTATGGTTGGAAGGGACCTCTAGAGATCATCTAGTCCAACCCCCCTGCTCCAGCAGGGACACCTAGAGCACATGGCACAGGGTGGCATCCAGGTGGGTTTGGAAGATCTCCAGAGAAGGAGACTCCACAGCCTCTCTGGGCAGCCTGTTCCAGGGCTCTCTCACCCTCACAGTAAATCATGTCCTTTTTCTTATTCTTTTACATCTTAGTCTTAATTCCAGGAAAAGTTAACTATTCTATCCTTCATAACTCTAGGTAAGGTAATCCACTTGGTTTCAACTATAGTTATTACAAATATTTGTAAGGTATTTGCCCTGGAAATCTGGTCTCTGATGTTATTTGTCTGTGAATATTCACAATATGAGTCTCTGTTACATTCAGGCAGGATAATATAGTACAAACTGAGGTAATTAAGTCAGAGAACTTCCTGGAAAAAGGAAAATAATGATTATGAGGTAAGCAAGTCTGAGCAGTAACCATACTATGGTTAAGTTGTTGCACTCATTTTTGTTTAATTTCAGAATGGCTCAAAGGGGTACCTTAGTCTTTTTGCATACACAATTGGAGACCTTGCAAGAATTTCATTTCTCAAAGCTCATCAGTTTCTGAAATGTTGCCTTTCCAGGGTGCTACGCAAAGTCACCAGCCACCTTTTAAGGGGCTGAGAGGAATGTCTCATCTCATCAGTTAAATCTGTGCAAAAAACCCTGGGCTAGGAAATCTGCAACCAAATGCAGTAGCTGCACAGCAGTTAACTTCTTCCCTGTCTCTGTGGCCTCATGTTCACCTCTAACAATAAGCCCAGTAATTAAACTGATTAAGTGGAGAACATTTGGAAGAGCAGAAATATGGATAGAGGGAGCACTGAAAACCAAACATCAGAAGATCATGCTGGCGTTTTATTCTTCACAGCTGATTTTTGTCTAGAAGATTGCTCAGTCACCCTTGCTGCACAAGCACTGCAGCATTGCATAATGAAAAACTGGCTGGAGGGTGTCTTTTGTTGCTCCTTATACGTGCTCTGCTTCACTCTTTCTGTGCATCAGAAAAAAACAGGACTGTGTATGCTCTGTAAGAAAATATCATTCACCTTTTTAAGGGGAAGCAATAATCCCATCCCCTATTTACTTCCCCTGTATAAGTGAGGATCATCCCTCATTATCTGATGGTCTTTCTAAAGCAAGGGAGTATGTGTGCAGGATATTTTGCAGATAAATGTGAGCTTCTCCTGCCCAAGCTGGTGCAACATTTAGTAACAGAAGCAGAATGACACTGGCTGCATGGGGCAGAGATCAGCACAATGAGGGAAACACCATATTCTGCCTGCTGTAGCAATTTTTATGATATAGACATCTACAGGTTGGGACTATGACCATGGAATGTAAATTTTCATGGAAAAAGAACAGGTTCCTACAACACTGCGGCTAATGTGGGATGTAGAAGTCATCTCAAGGATATTTTCTACACTGTAGATATATAAATTATGTGACATCGTTCTGACTTCTGTGTTGGTATTATTCAGACCAGCCATTAAGATGCTCTGAATTTTGGCCACAAGTTGGTTAGAAAACAACTTCAGGGCAGAGCATATGAAACAAGACTCAGATCCAGAAGCCCAGACCTTGCAAAAAATATATCTATTTTAAACATCATGGTCATTGTAATTGTTCCCCATGAGATGTCTGTGAGGGAGTTAATTTACAATGGGTAACTTTCTAGTGCTTTTGGGAAATGAAGGTGCCATATGTCACTGCTGGTTTTCTGATAAGTTGCTTGGATGGCTGATTTTTTTCAAAATTTTTGCTTCCCATTTGTTTCTGCGCAGTGAACTGCTAAGCTGCATTCAAGAAGAGAGGTCTTAATTCTCTGTGTAATGAGTTCCAGTTTTCATTTTTCTTTCTTCAAAGTGGAAGCACTTCTCAATTCTTAGTCTTGAATATTTCTTTTCTCAGGTCAAATACAAAGGCAGGAGGACTATGCAGATATATCTACTTTTAATGTTGCAAATTGACTTTATAAGTGAAAAATACTGCATGCCCTCCCCTGATGATTCTGTCATTTGTGCTTTAGGCTGTGAATTTCTGTGAATGTTTCTTCTTTAGCTGTCTGCATCTTTTTCCTTTTTGACTGCTATTAATAATGAATGAAGTCTTGGCCAATGGCACTCTTAAACATGTCCTTAACACTAAATTTCCTTTAACTTCAATAGTTCTTAAGCATCTGCTTAAGTATTTGACTTACTTTAAAGCTGATAAAGTGGCTAGATACTAAAAATCCTATTTTGTTTCTTAGATTTTCCACACGGTCTGGTCTCTTCATTCTGTCAAGCAAAATATGGTGTATCATCAGAGCTGGAATCTGCCTGTGAGCAAAAGCAGCAGTGAGTGGGGCTCTCACTGCCCCAGAGCAGCAAGGGAAATGCTCAGTCCAGATCATCTGGTCTCTGCAGTGCAGAAATTAAAAGAAAATAAAACGATGCAATACAGTGCTTAAGTGCACCATGATAGGTAAGAAAATTAGAAAGCCAAAAATTCTGGCAAATTCCAGAGGATAGGGACTTCTTTTTCAGATTGACTAATGTTTGTAAGTTTCTCATCTCCAGGGAAATGGACTAAGCTGCCTTTCAAAGAATGATATAAAAAATCTGGGATTGAACAGAGTATATGATATTGATGGATGGTAGGATTTTGTCCACATCCCAGCTCTGATCTGGAATTATTTGAAGGTTAAAGCTTTAACCTTTCTTTTTTTCATTTTTGTGGGTTTAGGTTTTGGGGGAACATCATTTTTTGTGTATTGGAAATATGTTTCCTGTTTAGTAATTAAGTCTTAAAGCTCAAACTTTTCACTATTCTCCAGCCATAAAGAAAAATCATTTTCAGGTTTTATGGGATCTTTTTCACAGAATCACAGAATGGTTGAGGTTGGAAGGGACCTCTAGAGATCATCTAGTCCAATCCCCCTGCTCCAGCAGGGACACCCAGAGCACGTGGCACAGGGTGGCATCCAGGTGGGCTTGGAAGATCTCCAGAGAAGGAGACTCCACAGCCTCTCTGGGCAGCCTGTTCCAGTGCTCTGTCACCCTCAGTTGTTGAATTCCAATGGATGAATTTCAATGGATGAATTTCTACTTGCAATTTTCAGCACACAAGGAAAATAATATTCCGATCTAACAGAGCAGCTAGACTTTTCTAAACGCAAAGAATTTTATTTCAGGCAGGTATGGTGCTGAATTTTCTTTCTGTGCTAAGAATCTTTTGATAGTATCAGTCCCCAGATGCACTAGTAAATATACTAAGCTTTAAAGATGACTAAATTAGGCACAAAGCCACAGGGAATTTCCTATTACCTTCGTAAATGTAAGTATCTCCTGCTGATTAAATGTCCTGTAAACATTCTTAGACAGTTACTCATGCAGGTTGATTGTACAGTTGGACTAAAGAGAAACACCTGCTTAGCAGAACAAGGTATTTTGGAAACAGTTTTAAAGGCATAGACTAGCTTTAAAATTTTAACACTGTGAGAAACAACTTGCTGTCGAAGTGTGGTATATGTGTCCCCAAAGCACTCAAGCCACAGTTCCAAACACTGTCTTCTTCATGCTCTTCTCACCCACCAGTATAGTTTAAGTTGTCTGGATCCTTCCCCAATCTCATCAGTTAGTCATACCCTGAAAACAGGGTTCAGTAGCACAGTTGTTTCATCTGTGATCAACAGAAACAAATGGGAAATATGTAGTAAAACATTCCACCTTATATATATATGAATACATCTTTTTAAATAGATACCTGTACAAAAATGGAGTCTCATTTATTTATTTATTTAAAATTGCCTTAACATTTAATCTTACCATGCAATCTTCATCACAAAATTGAGCATATAATTAATTGTCACATAAATGACTACGATTGAAATGGTTTTTGTTTCTCTTTAGTTTTAGATGATTGTTTTGCGACATTTAGATAATTTTTTGGTAGTCTAAAAACTGAACATTTTACAATACTTTTGAGAATGAGGCCTGCAGTGCAAATTTTTTATATAAAACAAATGTTACTTCTGCTTAAAGAGGGGGTCTTTTTGCTTCTTTTTAGCAGTTCATGATTTTTTGCACTATCCAACAGATAAATAACACCTTTGAAGAGTATTGATGATGGAGTAAGAGCATTCAAATGGTGCTAAATCTTAGGTAGAAAAGAAGTATTTGGGGCAAGACATAGGATTGTGATGAGTCATTTCCTATATGAGTGGAACTCAAACTCTTATTTGATAGTACTTCCAAATTTCCTTCCACTGATATGTCTCCCCTAACCTGTTGACTAGCAGGCCAGTAACAGCAGCAAATGTTTTCTTGGTTCAGATCTGTTCTGTACCTCCTACTGGCCCTACAGGATCAGAAATTAGTCCCAGCTGAAAGAGGCATTCCGACCCTGCAGCCCCTCCTTTTCTAAAGGCTGAACTCAATCTCAAGCCTGGGTTTGTTTTCTAGAGTTTCATATAACCTTTGAATTGTCATTTAAAGGTTCCACGTCTGGAATGCTGGATAGCTGGACAGTGCAACTAGAACTTACACTTGGTTATGTTTCTCCTTCAGTCACCGTTTTCTCCTTGTCCTCGAGATACCCTCGGGGTGCCGTGTTGCTAGACTTTAGCTAAATGTTGTGTAGACTAGGGCACTTTGTTCTTTTATGATTCATAAAGATGTACTGCCCCATTAGCATCAGCAAGGATAACATCCACTTTTCCCTTCATTTAAATAAATCTCTTACATCTGTATGACTGCATCACCCTGACAATCTTAATGCTGATGATCCTTTCTTTAAGTACATTCAAAATCAAAGCCAGAGGACAAAACGTACAGCAAACAGGGAACTCTATAATTCCTCTAACTACAGAATAGAAAATGAAACAGACTGAGATTACACAAGGTGTTGATATATTTAGGTTTCTGTGAGGCATCTGAAATGTTATACCTCACTAAATCATTTAACAGACTGAATGATATGAAAGAAACATGCCTTTCATTAGAAGGTTGATTGGTATGTCTCTACCTATAATCATAAAGGGTAAATCACTTTCAAGGAACATTTTTTTAATGAGATTCTCCTAGCCCTTGGAAGACAACAGGAAAACGATTTTCTTGTACTATTATACAGCTTTCTCAAAGACTGAGAGAATTGGAAACCATAATGAGAACTTGGTTTGGGGGTATTCTAATTTGCTCAGCAAACCGGAAATTTCAGCACCAACCTAAGTGTACAAGCAAAGACAAGGAAAAGAATGAGACTGTAGGACAAACAGCGCAACAGCTGCTAGTATAGGAAGACATGACTTTGGAAAGAAAAAAAAAACAGAGAATATGTGGATGGATAACATTTCTCATGCAATGCTATGATCAAGAAATTAAGAGTGGATAAAGTGGATGAAGTGACGAACTGTGAGCAGGAATGCAATGGATAAAGCTCAGCTGCCTAAACATCGGTGTCTAGAACCATATGAGGTCCTTTAGAGTACCCCAAACACCCTGCCAGGCCAGGCAGATATGACAAAGCCTCCATCAGACATGAAGACCTACTGGAGCAACAGTAGAGCTAGACAAAAACACCAGATCCTCAAACTGTCACTAGGCACCTGCACTAAGGCAATTAAATTCTATCTATATTAATCAACTGTATATTATGTAAAATATATACATATATTACTCACCCTGTAATATGGGAGTGAGGACATATACCCCTGTATATGTTCCTGTACGGGGACAATAAGTACCAAAATATGGTGTCATATTTTGATATCAAATTTTGAGAGAAAGGAGGACTCAGGGAACCCTGAGAGTAATGAAGTGAGAGAGGTCATGTATCTATTATGACAGTTACCAAATTTTTAGGAGTCCCAAAGAGCAAGATAGCTGACCACAGGCTAGAGTTTCCCCATGGAGAAGTCTGAGAATATGCGATTTTCCACTATAAAAGATGAAATTCTGCTAACTGAAGGTCAAAGCTAGATACATTCTTAGGAAAAAATGCAATGAGAGTTTTTACATAAGGAAGATGTTGGAAGTTATGGCCTTGGATGAAGGTGCTTTTTTTGTTTTCATCTTCTGTGGAAAACAGCAATTATGATTGAATATTTTTCTGAAAGAGCTGCTCTGGTTCAAACAAGAATTAAGTTTTGACCTTTGTAATAAACACAGTAGGACTTGGTTTTACTATCTAAGATTATGAACTCTCTAAGATTATGAGCTTCTTCATCCCAACCCTTTCCTAACTTACTTGGCAATTAATAAGAAATCAGGTTTCAAAGTAAATGTACCTACCACTCTTTTATCACAAAAGAATATGCCTCTTCTTGAAATTGTTATAGATTAGCCCTAAGGCGAGACTTTGAAAACATAGAAATGAGGTCAGGGAGTAAGCAAATGCATAATCATGTTCCCAAAGCTTCTTTCAGAGAAATGCAGTGTTTTGGAGCATTCCTTGAAAAAGAGAATGTAAATGAAAGATTTTTAAAATAAGGGCAAGAAAGCATCCTTTAGATTACTGCAAGTTCTTTTCACCTTTTTTTCATTGAACTTTCAAGAGACTGAAGGGAAGAACTAGTCCTTGGAGAACTGCAGCCAAGTAGAAACATTACAGAGGGCAGAAGCTATTTGTGAACAATCCTTTTTATAGACAGATTGAATTATTCTTAGCACAGGGCTAGATTTTGTGGTTTAAATAAACGGTGATTCATTGTTCTTGTGATTTGCAGTTCTGCATGGCTGAATTAAGTAGTGTTTAGTGCCCAGTCATTCTGAAACTATTTTACAGTACATACAGGTGAATTAAAGGTAAATTTAACTTGAATCTGACATGAAAAAGATAGATGACATACTTGATTCATTAATTTATTTGGCATGTTACAGAAATGATTATATGAAATGCAATCAGGACATTTGAAATGTTCCTGAAAGATATTGCAACATTAAATACTTAAATTAAGGCCTTTGTCTTTTCAAAAGTGCCTTTTTTCATATCAATGAGAGCAGAGCAGAAGAGGTGAAGAATCCAGCCAGGGTAGTTTATCAGTGTGAACAAGGTCAACCCATCAGGAATATGAGGAAATGGGTACCACAGGTTTTTAGGAAGAAAAAACCTGGGAACCAGGCTGCCTAACTCAGGTATCTAACTTGGCCCTGATATTTTGCAGACTGATGAAACAATCTTTTTGAATTCCACATGTAAAGAGGTATCTTGACAGGTACCTGTTTCAAACACCTCTATTTGGCACGGGAGGCTCTCCCTTCAGAGGCACTCTTCCTCCTATACTTCTAGGAAAGTGAAATGTTTCAGGACCCAAGGTTTCAGTTGCAGTTAACTGCCTGCATTACAGAGATCACAACCACTAGTTTATACTGCAGTGTGTGGGATCCTGGTTTCAAGCTCTCTCCTGCCTTTCTTGCTAAATAATTTTATAACTTTTATGTTTTAAAAAGTTTGGCCGCAACTACTGTTCCAAGAAAATAGTGACTCTTGCATCCCAAAAGGCTTGTTATCCACAGTGAAAGTAGAGCACACGCTCAGCCACGTCAGCTCCCAGGCTCTCCTCGCTGCTGCAGCTTCCAGCAAAGCCTCCAGATCGCTTGTTCCACGGTGTGTACTGCCATCCTCGTGCATCTAGAACTGGACTCAGACTGCCAAACTGCTCCGCACATTGTCACTGGGGAGGTTCAAATTCACACTGCTAGCTAAGATAAATTTTAATTAACCATTTGGAGGCCAAAAACCCAAACATTAGTATTCCAGTTAAAAGTCACTTGCTATGCAACAGTGATGTATATGCACTGTGTCTGGAAACAGCTGTTTAATTTAACATTAACTGTCTGTTCATCCAGGAGGAAGGTATTTTCATTGGCACATTTAGAGGAAGGGAAAAAGAGCATAAAATCATTGAGATGTTTCACTTGCTGTTGCGGAGGGGGCAGAAATCTGCATTATGAATGAAGCAAAGAAATGAATGCAGCTGTCCTTTCACCATAAGCTTCATCCTCTGTGGTATAAATTAGGTATGTTCAACTGATTTGTATATAATAAAAATAAACATATGTAAAATTTTCATTGCATTGCAGATCAAACGTTATCAACATTAAAAATAATAAGCCTTTCATTTATCTTTTTTTTTCATTCTGTGAACTTTTATCTTCTTCAGGTTGTACAATTTTGGGTGGAGGTACAATATATTTTATATTTTTAGACCTTTTTGTATCACTCTGATGGGAACAAACTCATAAGTACTTGAGTACTATCAGATTATTCTGAAGTCGACCCTTTTCTTGTGAAAGCTGTGAGAACTTTAACTTAAGCAAACAAAAGATGAAAAAAAAATAAAGGATCTGGAGAAGAGGTTGTTTACTTGATTGCTTTTCAACCTTTCAATATTTTTTTTTCATCCCATGGAATAACAGGAAGAGAAATACTCTGAAAAAAAGGTTTGCACTTGCTCTCTGCCTCTGAATGGAAGTCTTGTGGACATTTTAAGTATCATCAACTCTATATAATTGATGAGAAGGGATCTATATGAAGAGATGTCCAACTTGGAAAATGCTGGAGGAGCCAAAAGTGTTAAAATAATTGTTTTGAGTTCATTAATTCTGTGATACTCTACTGATTACATATACTGAAGCTGTACATACAGTTGACATACCTACATACACATGGTCTTCATATGATATACCCTCTCATAAAATACTCTTCTGGGTATAAAATAATATTTATTTCTGGTATTCCACTATGGTTCCATAATGAGCAGGATATCTTTGACAGTCAAAAATACTTCATTTTGTCTATTATTTTTTACTTCTTTAAGACAAGGAATTCACATGTATAAATTAATAGCTAATTTAGTTATATTACATATAATAATTAGTAATCCTTGCAGCTGCAAGTCTGTAGTATGATCTATATCACATAAGATATTGTTTGCCACAAGCTAGATTTCTGGGATACAGAAACCTTCTGTAAAAGCTTGGAAGAGGCGTAAGTACACATTTCCTCTGGAAGTGAAAGTTATGGTGCATCAAGCTTGCTGCAGGGGAAAAGCTCATATATTCTTTTTCATTTTAAAAAGTTATTATGAACATGATGTGGGGAGTCTCCATCTGGCTGCTATCCAGAAGTGTTGCCTTAACTCTTTTTTTTTTTTAAGTTTGAATATTTGAATTATATGTCTTTAGCTTGTTCATCTGATAAATATATAGCATTTAAATATCCAGCATAAAAAAGAAAGGCAGCAGTGGATGAAATCCTGAAGAAAGTAGGATGAGAACTTTATTGACGAATAAGACAAAGTTCCACTGCTGCTCTTCTGAGTGCTCAAACCAACAAACTTAGTAAAAGAACTACAGATTGTAAAATAACTGCAAATTTAGTGTTTGCTCACTTCCACTCATATTGATTAGTGTGGCTCCTAGGCTTCTTGTTGTTTACCAGGATTTGATTTTCTTGTGCACTGGATGGTGTTGCAGTGTTGTATGGATTTGTTTACCAACTCCACATTTCATGATCTGTCTTTTCCTACAGTTGGCAACATATCACATAATTCAGAACTGCTGCAGCTGGAAACTGAGCTTTTTCTGTAAAAAAGGCTAAAGACTGGAAAAGCACCAAAAGCCTCTCTTGTTTAAGGTTATATCTGTGTCAAAACTTAGAAGATTAATTGTAACTCAAGGAGACAGTTTTAAACTAGCCAGCTTGGGTTCTGACAATGCTGAAGCTAAGATAGCATAAGGTTAAGAATGGGCTACCGAATGCACCAGTGTCCCAAAGCAGGTATTTGTGAAGGATGTAATAAGCTAGCTTAAAACTAGATCAGGTGTCTGCAGCTCAAAATGTTTCAGTAGTTCCTTTGTACAGAATGGGAAGAAAAAGAGGTTGCACAGACAGTGCCTGCCATAGCCATAGCCATTCTACCAGGGCGGCTGTGCTCTGGGGACATGTAGCAGAGAAATAAATATTAGAACTAGAGCTTGGTTCCTGTCCTGTAAAACAGGCAGACACCCAAGGTAAATGCCCGTCGGAAGACCTTTTGATTCATTTTTGTTACCTTAAAGTTTCTTTCATTGGAGCTGAAAGTGTAATTGCTCTTCCGTTCAAGGACAGGAACAGACTCCAAAACAAATTGTATCATGAAGATGTCAAGCATCAGTTGCCTAATCCTCACAGATGTTTCGATTTGCCCAACACTTGAAATCACCAGGGAGTGTCTACTAAAGATTCTGGTCTCGTGATCTCTGTGTCGTTCTACATGTGAAGAAAATTATTCATGTGAATAATCAGCGATTCTCTTGCCTGTGTAGACCTGGCAAATTGAAACTGAGTAAAAGATTGGCAACACACCAAAATTTGTTATCTTCACTCTTACTTCTTACATCTCGGTTCACTCTCTGTCCCTCCATACTTTCATGGCAATTGTTCTGGACAATATTTATTTCCACCAGCCTAGGTTTCTCGCAAGTTGAACATCTCCTCCAAAATAGTCAGTCAGGCTTCTTCTAATACTAGCTGAAACAGTAAGCACCTTCAGAGGTGGAAGATAGATCTGATTTATAGAGAGTCTGTTTCTTAATTTAGGCTGTGTGCAATAACTAAAGCTGAGTGAGATGTCTCCATTGTCACATTCACATCTACACTAGTCTGTACCATGAGAAGTCATATTGAAGCCATTTATCTTCCCAGGCCAAGGTCAGTATCTCAGTGACACAAAACAAAGATCTCACTGACCTGAGTCTAGGATAGCTGGGATCTAGGGCCTGATAGCAAGAAGGATTTTAGATGTTTCTGAGGGAGAACAGGGCTTTTGTTACCTGAAATAAAATATTGAATCGTTACTGTTAGAAAAAAGTATAAATGGTTATATTTTTCTTTAGTTCTTCTTTTTTTTACTTACCATTAGAAAAACCTTCCCCCTTTTACCCACAAATCTGCTGAAAAGAAAACATTTCTCATGAAAGTATCATTAAAATCTATTTTGCTTATCGTCAGCTCCCTTTAGAACTAATTGAAATGTTTCTAATTACAGCATGCCTCACTTCCAAATTTGAAAACATACTTTGATTTGTATAAAATAAGGGAAATAGTTCTGCAGTGCTCCACAGCACTTTATTTTTCTTGTGGAGACATATTTGCTTCAAAGATCTACTTCACTAAGTTCTACTTCACTAAGTATTCAAAGGAAACTCTTTGTACAAATAATGAAAAAATGGGACTTCATTATGATTGGTCTTTTTAGATTAGTTCATGCCTAATCTATGGAAAAGAATCTGAACCTTCATCTAAATGACTCTGTACAGTTTCATTAGATATACAAGAGCCTTTCTGCACATACATATTGCTAAGTGTTTATTGTATGTTTTGTTTAATGGAGGATGTTTAACATTTCTAAAGCTAAAATAAAACAATAAAAATATTCTTTGGTAAGAAAGAGAGTTGCGATGTTTTCTTAGTCACCTTTGCTGAAATCTTTTTGAAACTCAGGAGATTAGATCTGAGCAGGTACAAACCTGGGAGTTGTGGTGGCACCGTGTGCTTTTCCTCTGTTAAATTGGGGTGCCATTTTGCTGTGAATTGACTGGAAAGTACTAGGATGGAAGACCTTTGCTAGCAGGCATCCCCCCAGTAAGAGTCCCGTGAGGAGCAGCAGGAAGTCTCTGGGCATGAGGTCTGAGTCCTCTCCTGGACTGCTTGGCTGTCTTGCCAGGATGCAGACTCAAGAATACCAAAATGCATCCCCTGGGTACTGTCACTGGGACTTTGCATCTGGAAGCACTAAAAACTTCACTAATTTAATGAAATAATACACTGTCAACTTAAACATGATACTGTGAATAACCACTATTAGGTTCACTTTCTCTTTCTAGAAAATGAGAAAAAGAGGCTCCTTCAAAAAATTAAAAGCAGGGATCAAAAAGCAGTTCGATGGCATGAATTTCCTTACAATTTCTTTATGCTATTGAGAAAAGAGGCTGGCCTAGATGCCATCTTCTAAGTATCCCCTCTAGCTAACAATAAAAAAAAGGAAAAAGAAGAGAAAAGATTTTTTTGGCTTTCATGGTTATTTAGTGAATTCTAGCAGCCATTACCCAGATGTAAGACAGGATTTCAACGTTCAAGAAATTTGTTGTAAGTATTTATTAATGCTTGACATATTTCAGTATTTTGTTATATCATCCCACCTAAAACAAAACTGCAAAGAAAACTCGTATTTCACATTTGAGTAAAATTATGTACAAGAAATGTTTTCCTGACTCTCATTACGTTATCATGCAAAAAAAAAATCTTTTTATCTTTAACATAAAATAGAACAAACAAAAGGTATACATATTATAAAGTGCTGGAATAAAGCATCAATATGAGAGTTCATATATTTTAATATAGCATTAAAATCCACTCTTCCCTACCCTTTGCTTAGATCACTTTAGAGTAAACAGTTCCAAACCATTGTTTAATCTCAGACCTCCTCAGCAGTGTGAGGTGTTGTTCTTTGTATTACTTCAATGAATTCCATTTAAAAAAAAAAAAGAAAAAAAAAAGAAAGAATTTTTTTGCACTAGAGGATTCTTTTTATTTTTACTGAAATAAATTATAGGGTTTTTTTTCTGCTATTTGAATAAAGGAAACTTTCTCCCATATGCAGCCGGTCTTTTGGAAATTGCATAAGAATGTATTCAAATGTTTTCAACAGGGACTATGATCAGGGCATTAGGACACGATGAAGTACAAAGGATTAACCTTTTTCTGATTTGGATTCTGACTAGAGTTCCCAGAGCTAGAGATCTTTTCTCACTGTTGTGTTCTCTTTCTGTTATCACAGTATAAATATCAAAGAAATAACTGTTAATTCTTCAGTATGTTGTGATGGGATTCAAAATATCTCAGAAGGATTTCAAAACAATATGAATGAGAGTACTTTAGGTGTAACAGGTACTTTGTATTAAAGTATGTTAATCTCCAGCATGTTTTTTTTCTTTTGCATGTGGTTACCCTAAGTGATAAAAATAATACAAAGATATGTGTGATTTTATATCAACATGAAGTACTATTTTTTTCTATTTATTTTACTGTCACTTCCTCCTCTTTCTATCTATAACCCACTCTTATTTTTTATACCTACATATATGCCCAGTGATATATACCTACCTATATAAGCATCCAGTTTTCTTTCTAGACTCTAAAACCATCCTTTTTCCCAGAAGAAAACAAGCTGTATGCAGAACATTGCACAACTGTGCAAGTGGCTAGCAACTGTCAGCTCGTGAAGTCATGGAGGTGAACCTCTTTGCACAGGAGTCAAGCCTCCAATGCCAAGATAAAAGGATTGCCAAATGAGCTACAGAATGTTTTCAGTAATATTGTTATGGGACAATTAGCTAAGTGTTGCCATACGATTATCAGAAATTGTCTCACCAATCAATATGAGGAAGTTTAAGTGCCAAAATACAATCAGGGGCTAAAGGAAAGGTCCCTGGTGTCTTGAGGTAGCTACATGCCTGATAGCACCTGAGAGCATTTTAACCAAAACAGTGGGAGGCAGAAAGCAATGCTTGAAAGTCTCACAATGTATTTGGCTAGCGCAGTTAAAGTCTGGATTGTCAATATGTGCTTGGTAGCTTTATGTTCACTGACAGGAGAGATGACACATCCTGTAAAAGAAAAATAAATGCTGCCAAGGCAATATTCTGTTGAACTGCTTAGGTTTTATTGGTCTTCATAGAGCTTAGAAGGAACATGACTGAAAATCCGAACAAACGTCACAAAATGAACATCACAGTGCTCTGCGATGGACAGGTATCAGTAGAATCATGTCCCCATATACTGCTGCACTCCAGACCAAACAGCAGTTCTCCTGGAGATCTGCTCCACCAGCTCAGGAAGCCCAAAACAGAGACACTAGGATAATTTGGGAATTATCTTAGCATTTCTGCCTTGGCATTAGATGACTGAGGCTGCAGAGTTCCCCATGGATAGTGGGGAACCTGTTGGTAGGATGGGAGGAGCAATTTCCTTTGACTGTTAAAAGACTTTCCTCTCTTTGCTTTCTCCCTCATTAAATCCATCCTCCAAGGTAGCTTGCACATGAGGCTTGCCCTGTATAGCAGGGTAGCAGTCACAAGGTAATGAGCGCTAATGAGCTTCTGCAGTGAATGTGGGTGACCCATTTAAATATTACAAGCAGACACTTAAATAATAAATGATAAAGAAAATTAAAAGACAACTGGTTCTTAGTACTTTGCCCTTTGAATGTCTTATGTTGCTTGCCATCAAGCTGGTCAACCAGCAAAGCTTTAGCACAATCAGCAAAAATTACCAGACAGTAAAAACAAAGAAAATCGATTCAATGTTCAATGTTTTACATGTTTTGAAACAGTCTATACTAGACTATTTTTGAAGTATTTTTTCTCTAACACTGTCATATATTTAAAGTTTATTTTGACTATTTAACAATATAGCGTTGTAGGAGAGTGCTTCAAAATGAACTTCTCGGTGTTATTTTTGTTCTGTTCTTTCAGAAACAGCTGTGCATTTTTGGACATAATATTGAAAATAACACAAGCAGCAAAAGTGTGCTGTCATGATCAGAACTGTGTGATTTTATAATTATTTGCCCTGAAAGTGCCATTTCATTTGATTCAAGGCCATTTTAAAATTCTAGTCAGATTTTCTGAATAGTTTTGACCGAATAAAATGATGTATCAGAAAAGCTGAAAGAAACCACTCTGGTATTTTTTTCCAGGCAACATCTCCAGAAACGTTTAAAAGCTAGACAGGAAAACTTGGAGGCAAAACAGATGGAGCAAGAAATAGCAAATACTCGTCGGCCAGAGAAAGAACTGAGATGCCTGCCTGAGATGTTGCAGCACTTTCCTGGGCGGTGAAAGATTTGTGTTTCCGCTCGTGTTCCATTTGCTGTCAAATGTTTAATTAAAATGAAAAGTTTCATCAGAAGAGAATATGCATGCAATCCAACAATGAAGGCATTCAACTAGGCACTTATTATGAAACTACTTCTTTGTTTTTATCAAAAACATCCTTACTTAAAAATTTTGCTGATGAAAATTCTATTTAGAAAAAAATTATTTGGGGTCAGTATGGAAAATAAAAGTTTTTGGTTGAGTATCAACAAAAACTCCATCATGTCAAAACCATAACCATGAATACAAAGTATTATTTACAAGTAATGAATTATTTATGGTCCCACAAAGAAAGAAAAAGCAGATCTAATTGTTTTAAGAAACAGGCTTTGCTAAGTATCTAGCATTTAACTATTTTATTTTTTAACAGACTTATGAAAAGTTTATTTTTTAACTTCCTTACAAGTTCATAATAGAATCATAGAAAATATAGTCACTACTACAGTGGTTTCACTCTTTTATTAAAATGCTTTTTAGAGATTTTTTCTTAATGGGGAAATATTGGGGGCTGAATTACACTATGATTCTTTTCTCATACTTTCAGCCTATTAATGAATGGACTTTTATCCATCAGAATTAAATGAACTTGCCATTGTTTAATTTATACAAAAATACATCAAATGAACATTGAATTTGTACAAGGTCCTATAAGCTTGCACAAAATGACACATTTGAGGAGAGGAATGGTTATTTGATTGTCATTTCTTCAGATCAAAGACAAGTGAAAATACTTGTTCTCCTAGCTGTTGTTTTTTTTTTATATATATATATATATATTTCCTTTTATTGTTATTCTAATTTCTTATCCAAGTCAAATCAGTTTCTATGTCTTCCTCCTATGTTCCCTGTCTGTCCTCTCTTCTATGATATTTTAGACTTAAGTTTTCTTTCTCTGCTTCTCAGTCCTATTTCAGTGCTGAAGGAATCTGTACTGCATAACTTGGACTCTGCCTTTTCTTTAGATAAAAGGTTCATGTTTTTTTTCCATAAAGGAAATGTTTCTTACCTATATCCTGAACGGTATTTATTCCATCTCAACTTCTGCTTTATCAATACTTTAGAATTAACTCTATGCTTTAATTTTTGTTATTAATCCCTTTGTTTGGTACACCACTGTTAAAAAGTTAGTTTAAAGCATTTTCAGAATCTAATCATTTAAGTTTTCTTATCACATATTTCCGGTACTACTATCAATATATAATATAATAATAATATTTCCCTGGGTCAGGGAATTATTTTTATTAATGTAATGACCTAGTATGACCTTTGGGTTGGAGCTAGACCTTGTAACGGAAGGAAGATACAACAGTCTTGCAAAAGGCCAAAATGCTTGATTCTGGAGGCGTAATAAGGAAAATGCACAGTAACTTCCCTGCAGGATAATCTTGGTGCAGGATAATTCTTTCAGTTTAGAAGTTTGCACTGGCAGATAAATGGTCTCAAATACATACTTATCATAAGAAACAAGAATTAGTATCCTGAAATCCTGCTATTCTGCTTCTTTTTAAATGTGTTGGAAGTCATTCATTTCAGTGACATGGGATGTATGGAAATAAACCCGCTTAACAGAGTCCCAGCCTTTCATATGCAAACGTGGGCATTTGTTTACACACTTGCCTTGTTGCATGTCTGCCCAAGTTTCTTCTGATGTGGAGATAATGCCACTGTTGTAAATGATTTAACTTAACACCAAAAGTTGCATTGCTAGGTGTCTTTGTCATTATTTTAATCTTTTTCTAGCCAACAAAGATTTTCTGTGAGAAATATGACAAAAAATCAGCTATCAGACATGCTTCCTGGACAAGGGAACACACTCAATAATTTACTTGCTTTCTTTAAAATGGTGCTATACAGTCCTCCAAGACTGAACGAAAACTACTAATTTCCTTCATCTTTCTTGTTTCTTATGATTGAAGATCCATTTCTACTTGCATTACTATCTTTTGTGAAACTTGATTCTCGCAGTTCATACATTTCTCAACCTCACGTTCCATTTTTTATAATGTGCACTTAGAAATTCAAATCTTTCAAAAAGACATAACTTTCAGTAGTTATATAGTATTTATATATCTCAACAGTGACATTAGAGAGATCCTGGATCCATATAAACATCTTACCCTGGGTGTTTAGCACTGGATCTCAGAATTGCCCCAGTGACCTTTTTAGCACTCTTTCCTACATACCCTCTGATATCCTTTCATCTTCTACTGAATCTACATTTACTCTTCAGTGTTTTAACACTATGCATAGGGATTCAGAAGTTTTTGCAAGACTCTTCACTTCTCTGTTCTCGCATTTCATGGCTTTAAAGCGTCTATACCATGCCTCACTATCCTAAACACACATATGTTGTCCGTCCTTCAAGTACAGCTGTTATTATCTGATTGCCTACACGTCCCCAAGTCTTCCTTATTATAACCAGTTCTTGAGCTTCTTCTTACTTTTCCTTGCTGTGTTTTTGTGCTTCTCCCCTAGCAATGGGAGCAATTCCAGAGAGAGCAGTTAAACCTTCTTTCTCCGAGTATCCCAGCCTCATCTAGACAACCTTTATCCGTTCCAGAGTAAATATAGTGCGCACAAGCTTGTTCCACTGCCAAGAATGCTCATAGGTTCCTCCCTGCTATTTTCAAGATCCTCTTAGCTTCAAGTGCGTTTCTGGGTTTATTTTATTTTTGGAATCAGCTCCCAGGGTGAAATTTTTGTTTTCTTTTTCCTAATAAGGGTCTTATAAATGGACCTCTTCCTGGTACTGATACAAATCTAGCTTGAGATCCTTGGCTGCCCAGTCCTCTCTCTTTGTAGGACTAGCTTTGGCTTCCCCTTATTTGCCAACGCACCTTCTGCTTTTCCCTGAAAGAAACCTATTCTTTAGGTCCTAGTTCTCTTGCAGCAGCTCTGGCTTTCCAAGGTCCCTTTTTTTGTGCTACCATTTGCTCTCCAGTACCGTCATGTAGTACATCTGCAGGACATGGCTATGCCTGAAAGTCAACACATCTGTAACTCCATGAGTTTTCATGGATTCCAACTGATGACTCCTCAGACATAAACTGCTTCCAGTTTCCATACTGCTTGGAGGGAAGAGAAGAGGAAATTATGTCATGGGAGCTTTTCATAAAGCAAGATATTTCAGCAGATTTGGGTTTTTCTGACATGCCTTTTTTTTTTTTTTAATTAGGACTCTGTCAAACCCATTAAATCACTATAACTTCTAGAGACCTGAAGCGATGTGAGCTTTCATAAATACATAAAGTTAGAGCTATAGTTTTATCATACACACACTTTTTTTTTTTTTTTGTGAGGAAGCGAATCCTTTTTTTCTTTTTTCTTTTTTTCCNACCTGAAGCAATGTGAGCCAATATCATAAATACATACAGTTAGAGCTATAGTTTTATCATACATACACTTTTTTATTTTTTGTGAGGAAGCAAATCCTTTTTTTCTTTTTTCTTTTTTTCTCTATTCATTTTCCATTTTCTTTTTCCTTTTTTTTTCTTCTGTAGAAAAACTAGCATGAGAGTAAGATCTGTGCAGCAATAAACCTTTGCCACTGGCAGGAATCTAACAGTCACAAATAATTAGTTCTTTCTGTGAATGGTCCAAGGTTAATTTTAGCCTCCTAAACTGTCTACTGCCAGATCTGATAAGTTTTCTCCTTTTGCTCCAGCTGTCTGGTCCCTGATGGGATTTGGCTACACGGAGGATGGCATTATCAGCCCATTAACCATCACTAGCAGGGGAACCAGGATGCTGATGAATATTGATCACCTGTTTCAGGGGTTTATCAGATGATGCTGAGTGAACTTGATGCTTGGTTGTTTCTGTGGGCAGCTTTTACTTTTTGCTAGCTGATAGTGCTTTGTTGTACAGCTCTGCCCACAGAGGAGAGCAGTGCAGCAGCGCAGCCCCACTATCGCCATCAACAGGTTATACGTAACTGCAGGAAGGGCTTTGCCCTCCCTGGGGTCCAGAGCGGCCCTGCCCAGCAGCCCACTTTGTCCACTGCGCAGCTGTGCAGAAAGCTTTAACCTGCAAAACGGTGAGAAGCCCGGCACTTCATAAGGATCAGGAATGGACTTTCAGGCTCCGCAAGTGACCGGGAGAGTACTCTCACTTACGGATGTGTCACCCTGTTCTGCGTTACCTATGGGTCTGCATGGGTTACTGTAGAAAAAGTGGAAGGGTTATCGCAGAGAGTCAGCTGGAGAAGGTATCCACGTGGAACCCATCTTCCTATAAATGCTTGAAATGGAAGGATGTACCACATCGTTTTTTTTTTGTTGTTTTTTGTTTTTTTATTCCCGCTATTGTCTGCTATAAAGAACAAAACAATCTGGTGCCAATGTTTTCTTCATGTTTTCTTCACGGTTAAGGTAGTATTATTCAAAGTCCTGGGAGCCAAACAATAATTATGTGTGCGTTCGTTTGGTTTTTTTCCCTAAAGCAAAGAGCCTCAGAAAATAAATGTTTCCTTTAAAAGTGTAGCAATAGAAATTCTAGACTAAAAACAGGAGTGACATGTTTTTTAATATATAAAATTAATATATCAAGTTTAGATTTGACAAATCTCTATGTTGGATATTTTTGTTTATTTATTATATTACCTTGGAACATTCAGTTCAACCAAGAGACACTAGAAAAAGACTGTGGTATTAATACAAATTAATAGATATTTCCTGTAACTGGTATCTCAGAATACACATGAAAAGAAAGAAAAATTGTAGTGTGGTAATGCCTTATGAAGAGTTGGTTTTCTGTGTAAGATAAAAGAAACCCTAATTTCCTTTTAATTCTAAAGCAAATGATAAATGTTTTCTCCTTCTAAACCTTAACAGAAGTTGTCATTTAATTTCATAATTTTATGAGTCAGTAGAACAATGTTACACATTATATTCTTTTTTGTAATGCTTTTTTCTAGGAAGATTTAAAACTTATTGCATTAATTCTGTGTATAAATTCTATTTGCTTATGCCTCATGAAACTGCTTCTCCATCTCAAGGAAACTTAATGCCAGGCCATTTTCTCAACTCCTTTTTTTTTTTTCTAACCTAATCATTGAAGGGGGTATCTGAGATTTCCAGATCCCCTACACCAACGGATGGGCATCATGGCCAATCTCCTGCTTACGCTGCAAGGAAGAGCCCCAGGAAGCAGCTCCCTGGCTGCTGTCAAATTTCCTCGCAAGGCTTCCCTGGTGCCACAGGCAGCCCCAGCATGATGAGTAACTTTTCTTTGAGAAAATATCTTATCTACTCAAACATAAGGCTCAGGTTCCTCAGTGCTTACCTCAGTAACACTGGAAGAAAGCAAAGAGTTAGAGGAGAAATGGGATAAGGAGAGAAAGAAACACTAAGGGGAAAAAGGCTGCTTTTTTAAGCTAGAGATCAATACCACTGTGATGGCCTTTGTTACTCAATAGAAATAATCTGAGGAATGCATAGAAGTGTAAATAGAAATGCTCAACCACTAGTTACAAATATGTTCCTCCTGACTTCAGATTATTTTTATTGATTTGCAAATGTTATTTTGCTGGACTTTATATCTCTCTGGTCTCGGCTATAATTAACACAGCAAGAAGAAACCAGAACCCACCGGAACAAAGATGCTAAAAGGATAAAAACACTCAAAACCAGTTTTCACGTTATTTCCATGTTCCATAGCTCTGTTCCTTGTCATCTATAGAGGACAGACTGTTCCTGGTTTATGCAGTCTGCCATTGACAATAAAATGTAGATAAAAAGTCTGTACGTCTGGGAACCACCAAAGTTCTGTTTTGATCATTCACTGTCTGTCATAATCACAAAAATGAGCAAGAAAGCAAGATATTTTATTGAGGACAGAAATGGGTGAAAGCTAATCTTTATTACACTTACTGACTTTTGACGGACTGTTTTCTGAAAGTAAAGGCTCCCAAGGTTAAAAATAAGGGACAATAAGGGAGAGGTGTGCATGTATTAGGACCATTAAAGATTGGCAGCTAGCAATTATGAGAGGAAGGACCCTGAGCACCAAATCTCTCTGTGTGCCAGCAATGCAACTGGGGCCTACTGTTTCCGATCGCTTCATTGGACCTGAAATCCCTAAGCTGTTCCAAAAGAGGAAAAAAGAAAAAATGAAAAGAAAAATCTTTATTTTTCATCTTCCTTTTCCCTTCTATTTAAGACAGAATGAATACTGGGTTAATCGAGATACCCAGTATTGTTTACTGGGTCCTGTAAACTCTCTGTAGAGGACACTAGAGTCAAAGACAAGATCACTGGAGGTGACTGAATTCTCAACCAACTAGCTAGAGTATCACAATCTAGAGACACTAGATGAGGCAGGTTGGAGCTGTCTGGAGACAGAATTCTATCCTTTTACTACTCTTCTACAGCATAACTAAAAGAGAAACTAAAAAGCTGTTAGTGTTTAGTGGTTTCTGAAATAGATATAACAGTACTGTCCTTACTCTAGCTGGGCTTAATCCAATTTCCAACTGGGTAGAAACAATTCAGTCATTCTGGAATAACAGCATCCACTTATGGTGTAATTCAGGAGTAGTAATTGTGCTTTGAATTCATAATTGATTTGAATGTAATTTAACTTGCATTTCAAAGAAACTCTTATGAACATAAAGCCATATGGAAAAAACAAAAACAAAAAACCCACCACCAAAAAAAAAAAAAAAAAAATTCCAGAGAAACATGATGGAAAGTTCTTGTGATAGTTTTTGTCTCTTGTGGGTATCATCTTACTTTAGGGGAAAGCAATTTCTCAGAAGTTTGTTTCCAGGCAAAGAGTTTTTGAGACTTTTAAATTTGGGGTTTGGAAGCTTTGAAGTTATCTCCTGCTCTCTTGCTGAGCTTGGTAGGAGATGGAAATGCATACTGGCTTTCTTGCCCATGAATCTTCTTAAGCCTTACATATATTTAAGGTTTTTCAAAAGCCACCAGAAAGCCTATTAGACACAATAGCTCAAGGCATAGATATAGAATATATACTTCAGCATGGCACTGAACATCAAAGGGCTCTGATAGACTAGGACTTTGAAAACACTGCTCCTGGGCCAAGTAAAATACAGTTATAAAGTAGAACTGCATTTTGCTGTGACCTCAGAAGTCCTTATTCGACAGGGCAGGAGAAGTGCACAGCAAGATGTTGTCAGTAAATGAAAACTTGAGACATCCTAACGATTGCATGGTATTTTGTAACCTCTTCAAATTTCTTCCTGAGTTTGGAGAATTAGCATATGTTTTTGTTGCTGATAAAATTATCCATTCTGGCTATGTGAGTGATGGATGTCCTGGAAGACAGAGAACAAGGTGAGGCTATGGAGGAGCACAAATATGTGTGTTCATTTTAGAGTGCAGAAAAAGGTAGCTGCACATGACTTCTGGGACTGCCATTTCACAACCTGTATTCTGTTTCCCTTTGGTGATTAAGCTCAGCACAATTAATTTTGGGTGTATAAATCAATGTCACAAGTGAAGTGGGGAAAGGACCTTGATCACATCATTTCATAATTCCTAGTTATTGATATTAGCATGCTGATGTAGGGGAATGAATATTTTGCATGCTTAAAGGAAGCCAGTGATTCCTAGACATCTCTGCCTGCTGCCAGATTTTGCTTCCTTCCACTTTCCTACAAGTGTACAAGTGTTTGCACTACAGTATTTAAACTCAGACAGAAATTGCCATTGAGACATGGAAGAAATCTGCTTAGGGGTCAGTTATTCAAGTCTAATCTTTTTCCTTTTTGGTTTGTTGGGAAAAAGTAATAAAGAAAGCATTAGAAATAATAAGAACAATTACATATTAAAATCATTTAGGAACTTTTGAAATAAAAGCTACACTGCACGAGACATTAGATAAAAGAATGAAAGTAGTGATTAAAACCATCCCTTCTGAGAAATTAGGAATGAGTAAATACAAAATAATTTCTAACAATATAAAAAATACTGACAAAATAGAAAATAGAAAATAGAAAAATATAGAAATCTGACACAGTTCATGTCCTAAGAAAGAAATCCAAGAGAAATTGCCAATAAACCACTCAGAATTCATTGAAACCATAGTAGACTCGGAAAGAGAGTGATTTGGCTCACCTACATATACTGCCACAATATTGTGAAGATTCCCTTTGAGACTTTCTGAAGTTTTGAAGCTTTCTGTGGTGGAGATTTTCTCATCTTCCTCCGCATTATTTAATAGCAAAAAAAAATTACTGGCATGCAGTGATCAGAGCTGACCAGACATTTGCCTGATGGGCAGCAGCTTTAGGTTCCACCCCAATAAAGCAGAATTGGGCCATGAAGCCTCAGTTTCCCTGACTCACGTAAGTACTCCAGCCATTTATCTACTATGAAGCCTCACAGTCTTTTTCCAGAAGTCCATCCTTGCCTAAGAAACCCTTCTGAAAACACTTAACTGCCACCATAAGTTCCCATTAGCAGCTTGAACAAGTCAGCATTTCCACCACTTGCCATCAAAACATCAGCTAGCTCTAATTATCAGATCTATCAGAAGCACTTGTAGAGGTGACTGAGAGAGTGCTTAGCTCATCCCCAATTAAACCTTTGCCTCAAAACACAGGCCAGACGGTCAGAAAGACCTTGCAAAGGAGCAGCCAAGCCTTCCTACTGCAAACAACTCTGCTGTAGGCTGAGGTGGGGCCGGAGGCTTGCAGGAGACAGGGAAGGGCAGATGTAAAGACAGGGAAGCATCAGAGTACGTGTCAAGGGACTGACAGGCCTTTTCTGCCCAGGGGTCTATCACCTAAACTGTTTCTTAACAAACAGTTGGGCTGAAAGGGAAAGGTAATAAAGTGATTGTGGCCAAATAACTGCCCTGTCAAGCGTTTAGCTGGCCGTGCTCAAGGCCAGCTCTCTGCTAAAGCTCAGGTGAAGACAAAACTGGAAGATACCTCAGGGGGATACCAGCCTTTGAGGAGAAAAAGAGGAATGAGGTATCTGAAGGCTGAAGCACAGCGAATTTTACATGGCCAGGTACTACTGTTTACTGTTAAGGAATTTCTCTTTCCATTCAAAATATTGAATCCAAATGGTGAGACTTTCCTCATCAGTTGGCACTATAATTTTTCTGCAAAAATTTCTTAATTCCCATCTAAAACAGATTAAGGCATTTTCTCTTGTACATCAGTTTTGTCCTGCATGATCTAACATACCTATCTAGAATTTCAGTTACTGAAATCTGACACATATTATATAATTCAATACCCTAATTTCTGTCCAATAGTGGTAACAGGTTTTCATACACTTGTATACTTGCAGCAGCAACACTTATGAAAGCTCCTGACACTGACTGTGCTTTCAGGGTGCACTCCATCTGTTTCATAATCACACCACTCTCGGGCTTTCTGAAGCTATCACTTCTTTACAACCTACATTACTTCTGCAGTAACGGGATTGCAGCCTCTCCTTCGGTGCTAACACTGATTTGCTTGCTTTGGGTTAAACACAAATAGAGGATAACTTTGTCAAATGGTGCTCTGCTAAGGAAGTGTGTGATGCTCACCTGCGGAGCAGAAGAGTTAAGAAGAAAAAGAGACTTCAGTATCCGAAGTAATGAAAAAACTGAAAGACATGATTTTAGTGGTATATAACGTTCACACTTTTTCAGATAATGTTTGATTTACTCACATGCGTTTTTCAGGACAAGAACTATGATTTGGCTTAAATATTAATTACTTCGACAGAGGGTCTATAAGCAGTATGGCAATCAGATTAAGTGATAAAAAGGGATCATAAGATATTACTTCACATGTGCTTTTGTAAGAAACAATGTCCCATTTTCAAGGGCTTCACACATCTCTCTCATCTCGTTGCAGTTTGCTTTAATGTCGGTACAAATCTTTCTACCAGAATAAGACACTGCTAAGCACTGATACAAGAATGTACTATGAATTTTATGTGCAAATGGACTGTGCTTGTCCCATGATCAATAACACAGGAGCAAAGGTAATTACAAGTAACAGATGGAGAAAATACATAAGAGGCAATCTGGTCAGTAATGAAAAGCAGCAGTTACAACATGCCAGCTGTCCAACTGTCAGACTTTTGGCATTGCAATAGTGGCAAATTTTGAACAGGAACTTGCACATGGACTATGAAGTAGTTTTGCAAAGAGATTTTTCTGCCATGCATAAGGAGCAGCATGGAGGAGAAGGCATTCACCTCATTTATCCATACATAGTTATGAGTGGTATCAGTCTGTCAAAAAAAAAAAAAAAGCCTTGACACAATGCATAGCAGAGATTTAAACCACATATGGTTTGGGGTCCTAAGTCTAATTATGATGTAATAAATGGGACAAGGCAATGATGAGACTTTCAGGAGAAAAAATGGCATCAAATGAATGGCATTTACATTCTTACATGAATGTAAGAATGTAAATGCAGGCCATAAAAGGTAATTTTTGGTAAAACAGTGAAGCTTGAGAGAGATGATTTCAGAGGAAATCAGAACTAATAAGTCATAACTATAACAGAAGACCATCATTTGCTCCTTTTTAACCTGAATTTTTTCATTGAAGAAATGAACAGGCTTAGTCTCAAGATCCTGAAGATCTCTGCTGAAGATATTGCCTGAAATAACTAAACCAAAACAAGTGATTTTCACATCTTCATGTCTCCCTTTCCCACTTTAATGGCAAAAATATATTAGAACAACATTTTAGATGTTAGAATGTTAGAAGAACTGTAAAAAAATGTTAGGAGAACTGTTAGAAGAACAGTAAAAACCAGCAACAAAAAAGACATGCTAATTAAGGAACTTAGAATATTAATTAACCTTGCATTCTTGTAGAGGAAACAAAAATAGATAGTATTATCTGTTATTGGAGTTATAAATCTAGAATAGTTAATAAATTGCATTTACATCCTATCTTACCATTAGCAGTAATTTGCCACAGAGGAAAACCACAGGGAAAGAGAAAAACTTAAAGAAGAGCTCCTTCATTTAAAAGAATATATTGTACTCGGTAGACACTTCACAGGATGTTGGAGGCTATGCGCAGGAGAGCACAGGCACGGAACCATCCTGCTTTAAACTCTCAGAAGCCTCCTCAGATGCTGCCTATCGGTAGGCTCTCTTATTTCCCAGTTACCCAGGACATGTCTACACTTAAGTACAGACATCTTGGCTGGCTCCACCACATTCCCTGAACCCAGGAATGCAAAGGCTCACAGTGCCATCCCAGCTTGTGATCTTGAAAAACACCAGGTAATGCCCTGGAGGAATCTTGTGAGTTTTAGAGTTATGCCTTGTTACATGCCTAGAAATGCCCTGGTTTTGACAGAACTGCGAATCTCCACATCATATTCTAGCCTAAGTGCTATTGCAGCCCAGAAAGCAGGTATTCCTCCATCTTCTGAAGAGTCTGGTCCTACAGATGTCCCAAAAAAATACGCCTCAGAGGGTCTGCACACTGCAGCTACAAGGATGTCTACCTTTTGCAGTGAAGGGACAGAGGAAGACTCATGTCCTACCTGCTCTGTGTCATAAAACAAGAGGTCTTACAAAACGCCTCGGAGCAGTTCCCATTGAGAGGTTTCCAGCCCATACGAACCCCCTGCCAGGACAGAGTCTGTATTGGAGACAGTACGCTTTTCTGGGGTGCTGTGTCCTGCAGGAAAGCATCCAAAGGGCCTGTGACCATACAGCATACTGGGTCCCAGTGTACTGGTTAGGGCACTTGCCTACTTACTGTCTAAGCCAGGCAGTACAGACTGTTTATTGCAAAACACAGAAGCAATACTGGAAACGAGAGGCAGGATATACATGTTTCATTGCTTTACTACTCTGTGGGTGGACAGTCAGAAACACTACCACGTTCTCTTCTGCTTCCCTCATCTAATCTGCCCGCTGGTGCCCGCTTCCCACCCCTTTCTCTCTGCGAGTATGACATTGCTCTCAGCTAATCCTGTTGATGTCAGGTGTGTAATCAAGTATTTGAATGATGACATGCTTCCAACGAAATGGTGATGACTTGATATCAGTCAGGATAATGGCCCCTGCTCTTTGATTGCAAAACAAGAAAATGAAATCTTTAAGACATTTTAAAATGGCTTTTTTATGCTAGTATAGCAGGGCAGTTAAAACTAAAGCTGGAGAATCACATCAGGCATTTCTCAGAAGTATTCTTTGTGAGATCTCCCATTATGCCCTCTAGGACTCTGCTTTGCAGATCAACAGTGGTGAGAAGACAGGATATGACTTGTTAGCTGCATAATTTCCATTTAAAATTAAAATAGTGGCGGTACTAAGTTGTTCCTGGAATATATATACATTTCTCAACCCAACTGACAACAAACTTCAGCTCTGTTCTGCCTCTATGATCTTTCCTTCATTAAAATGTATAAATAAATGATGTGGTAAATTATCTCATGTCTAACTCTTGTCTTATTATTAATCTAGAGGGAGATGAAGTTCTTAGAACAAGGCAGGAAAGACAGAGAATACAAGATGATTAACTTATCTTCTATTCCATTCACAACAGGACTTTTTAAAAATATGTTTACTCTTTAAAATATGCTTTTCTAATTGCAGAAGGGTGATCTCTTTATGACAATGGTCTTTTTTTTTTTTCTTGAAGTGGTAAAGAAAAACACCCTCTATTAGAGGTTTCCACAAATTGAAATTAGTCCTGGAGGAACCCGGCACAAGCATTACAGGCAGTTATCCCCCGTGTGTTTGTTTTCTGAAGAAAAAAAGTAACTACCATTCCTCACTCATAAATTAAAAAAAAAAAAAAAAGTAATTGCTATTTATTCTCTTTTCATCCAAAAGTTTTCTGTTGCCAATAGGCAGGCAAAATGAAGCATTCTTTGTCCCAAAGGGCTTATAATTCATGTTTGTATATGATAGATGAGGGAGATATAAGGAAAATGGAAGAATAATGGCTACATAAAGAAGTTCCTGCAGGCCTTTTGGTTTATTTTGCTTATCTCAAAATAATAGTACAAATACATACACTTCCGTATATATTTTATACTACATATATAAAAAATGAAATACTGCTCATGGTTTTAACTAAAGCTGTATGTAGATGATGCCTCTCTTGGTTTTGCTTGTGGGCAAAGCAAGAGGAAGGTGCGGGGGTGCAACAGGGAAACTAGGGCAAGAAGGAGTGATCGGAAGGAAATGAAAGTTGATGGAGAGGAGGAGGAGGAAGAAAGGGAGGAGGAGGCGGAATGGATGGGGATAGTAATGAGTCCCAGGAACTGGGGCAGATGGCAGAAAGACAGCTGAGGGGAAGGAGGAGGCGATCTGGACAGGTGCAAGGAGAGTAAAGATACCTTTTAGATCCTGCAAGCAGGACCACACTCACCTTAACCTCTCTATCTCTCTCCTGTTTCTTCCCAACAGCTGGAGCAGTTGTCAGGATGTGTGTTGTGATGGGCCATAACATTGGGGTAGTTAGCAATATGCAAAGCAACCTGCTCAACTAAACGAGGTAACTGCAGACTTGTTGCATGGGACAGTGGAATAACAAGTGAGGAAAGGGAGAGTCCCATCCCTCACAGTTTTGGCTGTCAGCTTGCATGGATTCAGGAAAACCTGCAGATAGTACTGGCACATTCATGGCTTCCTTACAGATGATCTCCATTCCCAATGCCAGGGAAGGGGCTTGATTTCCTCACACTCCCCTAAGGCTGAGAGCCATCGAATGCTGCCAGCATGGTGGGGCCAAATGTGGTCAACTGGTGAGTTCAGATCTGCTGAGGAGTTTTACTGGAAAGGGTCTCATGGAACAACTGTTAAAATTCTTTCTGCTCTAAGGAATAAATATATGCTATGAGTATCTATCAAACATCTATAAAATAATACAGTCCAGTCACATGAACAGCGCTCCTAAAAGCAGCAGCACCCTGCAGAACCCTCCCATCACCACAAGCTTCTTTGGTGGTAGAAGAATGAACAGAAATATTCACATAGACTGTAAAAAAAAAGGGAGGAGGAATGAAATCCTGGCATCGCTCTTCCATAGTTACACAGGATTAGTACCTTTTACTTTCTTATGAAGAGTAGTTCATAAGAGTAGAGAAGCCAAATTTCATTTCAGAAGAAGTGAAAAAGATTGCTATGCACCAAAAAAAAAAAGAAAAACAGAAACAAAGAAAAAAGCAAAAAAAAGAAAAAAAGAAATAAAGAAGAATAAGTTCCTAGCCCTGTTGCCAAGANAAGAAGTGATAAAGGATTGCTATGCACCAAAAAAAAGGAAAAACAGAAAAAAAGAAAAAAGAAAAAAAAAGAAAAAAGAAAAAAAGAAATAAAGAAGAATAAGTTCCTAGCCCTGTTGCCAAGAAGAGCAGACATCTGCCTTTGTATTTGAAAATGATCAAATTGTGCCAGTTGGCATTTTAGTTGGCAAAATTACACAAGAAGGGCACAGGCTCAGAATAGTCATTGGCCCATTGAAAATGTAATGAAAATCTGTGCAAATGGGTTGCATAAAGATATTTAAATATGATGGTTAAATATAAAATGCCCATAGTTTAAGAGATTGTCTTACTGGGAATATTTAACCTTGTAAAAAATCCAAAGCTGCTGTTCTCTTCTGTGGTTATAAAATCAAGAATTCATGGCTGGTTGTACAGACAAACACAAATCAGCCTGATGTGACCAGCATGAAGGTTCAAACAGAGAAGGAGCTTTACCTTTTCAGTGCCCTATGTGGAATAAGAAACAAATGGCCACTTCTGCTGTGTTAGCAAGGAGGTTTGGCAGTGGCTGCTTCTCCAAATCACAGGCCCCGGTGGATGTGTTAGGACAGCCCTTACAGGCCCTTGAGGCAGCCTGGAGAGCTTGTTTCCTGGATTTCAGTGATCCCCCGTACATGGTGGGCATGTGCGTGCACCTTCCTTCTCAGGCTCCTCTTTGCCTACCAGGGCTGTAGAGGAGGAGAGAGGCAGGAGGAGGGCAGCTCCCCGCTTTAGTCTAGCAAAGGGCAGATGTGAATGATAAGCACACTCACCCTTAATCTGGTGGCGCACAAAGCAACAGCCCTTGAGCAGGCATTGCAAGACTTAGGCTCTGACCCTTCGCTGGGGCAGCCTGCAGGCCCCTTTCTTTTCCAGCATCTTTGGCAGGCCACATGCTGTCCAGCCAAGAACATAACGTGCCTTAACCAGAGAGAGAGGAGAGAAAGATTCAGATGTAAAATATTCCATTACCTTGTATTTGCATTGCCCTCTGCATTGCCTGCCTATCCCCTGATGTTCGTATTAGGCATTTCACTTCACCTTTTTGGAAGGTGAGAGAGTACCACAACCTCTTGTCTGGCAGAAAATAGCCTTTATAGATGCTCTCGGTGTTTTGCTCTAAGCCCAGCATCAGGCTGAGGAGGAATATCTAGCAGCCAGTTTGAAAACTGATTGAACAAAATCACGTATACTGTTCTACCTTGTGCATCCTGGTGGGGTATACGGCAGTCTCCAGGCTCTGTGATACAGCTGTCAAGGACTTAATAGGGCATGAACACATCTGTGTCCCAGGGACGAGATCCCAGATGTTAACGGGCTCTGTACGCCGAGACTACAACACTTTACAACCATGTAGAATGCTGCAGTCTCCTGCCCACGAACCAGAGACTTCTGCATCACATGAAATACTGGAGCAACATTTTTAATAAGGTACAACAGCAAATGATTTCCCTTTTTGTTTATTCACTTGACACACATTTTAACAAAACAAAAAGGCACAATGCTAAAGTAACTTAGTTTAATGATTCTGATTATAACAAATATGGAAAATCGTACAAGCCCAGTCTTTTATAATTAGACTGCAGTACTTTTCTCCAAATACTGCAGCCTACCCCTGAGATGCAGAATAATTTCTGCTTCCAGAGGCCTAAAATTATTTTTCAAGACACAAATCAAAATAATTTCCTCTTTCAGCCTTTCTTGAGTCTAATGTTTTTCAGGCCCTTACAACATTAATATAAAGTTATTTACAAAGCTTCTTAGCTACAACCAGCCTTGCCAAAGCATTCTGGGTATTGGTCAAACCCTATTAAAATATAAAACACAATTAAAAGTGCCCCTTAAAAATGACACTAAACACTTAGCTGTTGTGGATCAGTGTAGATTTCACTGGAAACAACAAAAAGTTTGTAATTTATTTAGAAATTAGTAATTTAGAAAGTGGCACAAAAGCTTTAAGGTAACTAAAATGGAAAACTGACATTTGAAAGAAAAGACCCAATCATGTAATTAAGAGAAGTGATTTCAGTAGGTATGTGAAGAAAAGCAAAAGGACATTCTCAGATGATTTTGAATATAATAAATGTTAGTTTAGAGGGCTCTCCAAAGGCCTCACATTCACTCGTGTCAGTGCGTTTGTAAAGGAAGGGAGTTTTAAATAGAATTGTTTTTTAAACACGTCTTTCTGGTTCTGTTTTTAAAACATTAAATTTAAAAAAAAATATGTCTTTCAAATTCACTTTCTGGAAGGGATTAACGAGTGACTGCAGAAAGGGGGAGTAATTCAAAGACAGATACTTAAAAACACGTTAAGAGAAATTAAGAAGTATTAAAAAAAAAAGAACTCGACCTGATTTCCCAATTCTCAAGCTGTGTACATGCAGACAAAAAAAAGTTTCAATTTTTTGATGGAAAAAAAATCACCAAAAATATTTAAGGAAGCGAAAATTATTCACTTTAATAACATTTTTTTATCATTTCTGGGAAGCCCATTTTTCACTGATTTTTTTCCTTGTTTAAATGGTGTGAGAAGTGGATTTACTATTATCTTTTTTTCTTTGCCTATAGTAGCTGAGACACAGCCTGTTAATCAGAGCCTTATTCAGTCAGGCACTGCATGCAGTGTGGTAAAGTTGTTTAATTTGTAATTTTGACAGTAAAATAAAGGTTTTGGTTTTTTTTCAGGCCGGACAGAAAGGACATGAAAAGGGCAAAACGCAAGTTGGTAGACAGAATCTCAGCAGACAATTCAAGGGCAACTTGTTCACTGGCTAATTTAATCATTCAACATTAATCCAATTTAGGCGTCACTGAGTATTAGGAGGAAGCAGTCACTTTTATTATCTGAAGACAAAAAACTTTCATTAAACTAAATATTGACACTTAAAAAAAAACGTAAAATGATAGCCTCCATTCTGTCTGTTTCTAAAATTGACTTGCATCATGCAGCAAAAGCTTACTTGAAATAAGAGATTCTGCTTTTAAGTGATATTATGACTCTTACAAATGCGTGATGGTTCTGCCACCATAATTAACCTTTCTGAAAAAAAAGTTTTCTCCTATGCTAAGCATGCAGCTCACACGTCAAAGTTGTAGGCACTCCAATGTCTAGGTCAGATCCAGGATTAGAAAGAATTTGTGAATTTTTAGTGACTTTGTATAGACTGTTGGCATTTGACTTTTTCTGGCAGTCTCTAGACTTGCTTGAGTTGACTTTTAATTGTAACTGTTACTCAGTTAAAGAGGGAGGGGGGTTGTTGTTTGGGTCTTTTCCTTAGAAGGACTTCTGTAGAAATGAAATTTGCTGCTGTGCAGAGAGCCCGCACAAGGTATATGCCTTACTTTGTGCTCTTGACTTCCACCCCTGCCCTGCTCCAAGGATTAGCATGCGATTACACTGATGTATTGGCCTTCTGCTGATCTTTTCCTTGAGGACAAGCTTCCCAAATAAAACTTTTAAAAAATACGACCAAGGACGGTTTCATTTCAAGGATCAATGACAATTCTATAACAGAGAAGTAATAGAAACTCTTCTAGGTTGCTAAATTTCACTCGAGAGTATTTGAACCAGTTGCTTACTTCAGGCTCCTAGCTTTTGATGAATAATTTTCCATGCATGTTATTTTAAATGTGACCTACAGTCTCAAATCACCCAAGGCTCATTTTCTTTTATTTTATAAATATCTTGCTTCTTGAAGACAATGTAATTACACTTTTTGAGAACCCGGATTAAGAAAAAAATGTAGAGAGAAGAAAACAAACTGCAAAAACAGCTACTCTATCACCAGAAGAAACCTTATACAAAATACGTAGACCTGATCACTTCAGCTGTGAGGCAATTGTTTATACATAGGGTCTGAAGATTAAAATTTGGCAGTGGCAGAAATTGGAAGCCCCAGCTTCTCTTTTGGAATATGCCTGCAACATGCAGGGTGAGTTTTTGTGTATACAAGACATCAGCATGTTTCTAGCCTCAAGGAAATGATGTAGGGACGCTTGGATATTCACCACAAATTATTTCCTGACACTGAAAAGGTCTGGGATTTTTTTGGCACCAGAGTACTGCTGTGCTACACCCTGTGATTTGCCTCTTCCCCTCAGTAATTCACAGTGACAGACTTTTAAACAGAATTACATCCCCCTAAGCAGCTTCCTGTGCATTGGCAATGGGCAGAACAGCACCGGCAAGGCGGGAACATGACTGGAATGCAGAGGCGGCCGTCCTGGCCGCTTGGCATCCGTGCGGAGGGAGGCGGTTCGGCTTTCCTCGCGGCACGCTCTATTGCTGAGGCTAAAGCAGGATGTTTGTGAACATGCATAAAAGGGGAAGGAGAATCGGGAAAGAAGCCCTGACTGCACTGCTGTTTCTCAAGGGCTGAGGACTGCACTTCTCATGGGCGCACGTCTCAGGCAGCTCAGCTCTTTCACTGAGCTTATTGCTGCTATGCAAGGATGATCCCATTGCAAGGAAGCGTTTTATCCAGTCTCAGCCCTTATGTCTTTGCTGTGAATTCATAAATGAGATACAATATAGCAATATTCCGTTAAGTTTAAAGACTTTCAGAATAGCAAGCCCTAGTCATGCATGGCTGTAACAGAATGAAAAAAAAAAAAAAAACCTTTCTGATGATAAAACCTGCTGGTGGGAGGCAAAAGACCAGTTGCCCTTCAAGCATAGAAAGGTTAACACATAGCCTGGAACATTGCATTGGCAGGTATTCCATAGACACCTTAATGCCAAAGCAGTATGTCTGTGGGGAAGACGTCTATGCTGCCTTGTGTCATTTGTGTATAAAAGCATTTCTCATGACTCTGAGAAAGAAGAAAAGGATAAGGTGCAAATATACAGAAGCCTATGTACAGCGCTCATAGAAGTTGTTTATTTAAGCATTAACAAATGTTTTATGTCCTTTGGGGAGTGTGTTTTATGTTTGTACATACAATATGAACAAAAGTAATATCCCAGTGGCACAGACTATGTGCTGGTATAGCTCCAGCCACCTCCATGGTATTACTCGTCATTTATACATTGATAAGACAGGTCAGACAAAGTCTTAAATCTTTTCTTTCCTTGCTTCCTGATCTGGGATGCTGAAGTGTTTGCATGATGCGAACTAACTATCTGAGAGATCAGTGAGAAGCACAACAGAGAGAATTCATAATCACCCTCTGTGGCTTTATTGCCTACACCCCTTTACTCATCAGAGATTCTTTCTGAAGAAATTTGGGTTTTGCCTTTGGTGCACAAGAGTAATGATTTGCTTGTGCTCGTAAAATTTATAAGACTCTGTGAGCTTTATTCTTCTTTCTCTTACAACATTTTTCCATGCTGCAGCATGAGATTCAAATGTGAACTTGTTTGTTTACTCACTATGGATTGTATTTCATGACCATAGAAAAGTCCCAAGTGAAGAAAAAGGAGTGAGACGGATACAACTGGCATTGAAGAAGCTTTCTTGAATACAGAAACCTCTGAGGTAGGTCTCTGTTTCTAGACGGAGAATATGAAGTTGGACTCCAAGGTCCAGGCCTGATCAAAGACACAGTTTTAGGATCTCGGTCCTCCAGAGCTGGGAAACTGAGTCTCTTGGGCACCTTAGTCATCCGTGCACTGAAACATCTCTCCACAGCCTAGAAGGCTCCTGGGGAGGATAAATGCTCTTAGCCTTTTTATCCTTTATTTTAAAAGACTGAGAAGATGCCACTGATAGATTTCTTTTAAGTAGAAGATGATGTTCAGTACCAATCTTTTTTTTTATGATGTTGGACTCCTTACATCCTTGATGTTAGGATGTCTTAGCAAGATGAAAAGCTAGGTGAATGGGACAGATCTGCTGCAGTAGGTAAAAAAGAAAGAACTATCGACTGGGCTTTCACTGTTCTCAGCACACAGTTGAAGATATGGTAAGGATATAGTTTGGGCAAGTTAGATTTTAGGATTTCTTTTCTCAAATGAATGCCCAAAGTAAACTCCAAGCCACGCTCTTCCTGACTTAAAAACTTTAGTTTATCTTTTATCTACTGCAAGCTCCTCTCTTCTTTTCCCACAGAAAGGTTGAGTTTGGAAGGGTTATCTAGACATCATCCAGTTCAAGCCCTCTGCTCAAGCAGGGTCACATAGAGCATGTAGAGCCCATCCAGACGGCTTTCGAATATCTCCAAGGAAGAAACTTCACAACCTCTCTGAGCAACCTATGCCAGTGCTCAGTCTCGTCTACATTAAAAATCTTTTTTCTCATGTTCAGACTGAACTTCCTGTGTTTCAGTTTGTGCCTGTTGGCTATTACAGGGCACAAACTGATGAGGGATCCAGATGGGCACAGATGAGGGATTTTGAGCTAAAACTGATATTTGAAAAATGACCCAAACGACCTGTAGTCACAAAAACCCTGTGTTTTCTCTCAGTCTCTGAAGACAGTTGCAGAGAAAGTGTGTTCACTTCAGTTCTCACCTTTAAAGATTATACTAAGAAGATCGGGATGCTCACTTATAAATGCATCAAGCAGCAGAACCTATGAGGAAATTGCTTCCAAGACAAACAAGAGGTCAGGAAGAGTCAGAAACTCTGATTCTCTTGAATTAGAATAGTGACAAGAAAAAGAAGTTGCTCTCCAGGTAGTGGTGTCTAAAATAGCTTTCCAGAATAAATAGAAGGTTTCCAATTCATTTTCACTCCACTTTCTTCAAGCTGAGATTTTGTTCTGTTCCCTTCCTCTGCAGCAACCTTTTCTGTGGTCTGACTTCTCACTGAAGGTTTCCTTTTTTCTTGTGTACTTTCCATCACTCATATTTCACTATTCCATATACATATATCTCTGCTGGAAATTGCTGTCCTGTCTCATTACATTCCTTAACCAGCTTATTTCATTTCTGCCTTTGTTTTCTGTTCCATATTTTCCCACTTTTCTTTTACAGTTTTACCCTTGGTGGTCTAACTGCCATACTATACACAGGCAGTCAAGACCTCCCTCTGGGAAGCTGCAAGAATCTCCCTCTCTCCACTATGTAGTGAGTGATGGAGATGTTTAAGTAAAGAGGACTGTTTCACTGGCACCCCAAAATTTAGAAGTTGAGTGACAGAATGGGTGGGATCTAATCTTTTTTTTTTTTCTTATTCTCTCTTTTATCATGTTTAATCCAGTTACTCTTTTACGCTTGCCTTCTATGGTTTTCTCCTTGCAGGTCTGTGCCATAATAAACAGCAAAGTGCCCTTTCAAACCTGGGCAAGTTTACATGTGCTCACATCTACACGTAATACTGCCAAGTTTGTTTCTATTTCAGAGCTTGAGTTGTGGCCCCTTTGAAACACCAGGACTCTGCACAGACAGAGTTTTTGCATTCCCTGCACCTGAAGGACAACCTGCATCCTGTAAGAACACCTTCTAATCACCCAGGAAAAGTCAGATACAGAAGCCAAACCTTTATGTGAAAAAAAATCTTTTTTATCCCTCTCCCAAATGTCATTTATTTTACCAGGTCTTATAAATGACACAAACTCCATGTCCATTCCCAAAGGTCTTTCTTTTGAGCTGCCATTCTCTACTTTTACATCTACAGACATCTGTTTGCTCCTCTAGCATCTACTCAGAGCAAAAGTTAAAATGGCAAAGGCATCTGCACATTCTCCGTTCATATGCACTCATATGACCTGTGCTGACAAGCAGCAGCTCATCACTCTCAATCCTTTTTGTTGCACACAAATCTGCTGGAGACAAGCAGGGACACCAGTAGCTCACTGCCAGCACAGGCTTCCTGGAGCGCCTGCTGGCAGCACAACTTGCTCAGTGTTAGCTGCACCTCATCAGTAATTTCTAAAAACAAAATATTAAGAAAGAAACCTGCCACATATCAAGAAGTGTGGGAGGGGAAGATGAATTTTTATAGAAATTTAGCCAAAAATTCCTCAGAACTGCTTGACTGAAGTAGGTAGGAAAGCTGACAGAATTTATTAACCATGGAGAACATGGAGAGTTCTTGGAAGAGACAGCATCAGCCCTGTGCAGCATCGCACAGGACAGCCGGGTAGCTGCTACCCCCGAAGGCTCATTTGTGGTGTGATCATGGCAAACGTGCAATAAGCTCTGTTGTGTGGACAGGAATTTAAAGCACTCAGGAACACACAGTGGACTCAGGGGTTGATAGTTTTCGTCAGACTCTACTTCTGTGTGTGTGAAATAAGAAGAGCCGCTCATACTGCGTATGTTGCTTGTTGCTAGGTATGTTGCAGAGAAGATTAATCCAAACATTGACTGTTTACAGGCTGTGCACAGGTACGAGAGGTCAGTACTACTCCACAAATGGAGAAGCATTAGGCTGTTCATTTCAAAACAGACCTTTGACATGCCAGAGATGAAGCTCCTCTTGGTACAAGAGAAACTCCTGAAGCAGAAGCAAGGCACCCCTCTATTCTCTCATATACCTGGATGTTGGGCTCCAGCACAAGCCTGTGCTGTTGCACAAAATTAGGGTCTTAAATGCTTCCTGGATGATATCTATTAGGAGAGCTCTGATTCCTTCCTCCTTTCTGTTGCAGTTCTTGTCAGAGCAAGGAGTTTTCACCAGAGGAATTTTTCACTCACCCACTGTCACTCCTAAAAGGGCTGTCACTCCCAAAAGGCCTTCGACAGTCTTTGTAACGAACTGGAAGTATCCAGAAGGCAAAGTGCCCTCTCCAGATATGGGCCATATTAAAGGTCTCCAGAGAATTTAGGTCTGCAAGAATCCATTCCAGTCATCAAACTGAGCTCCCTGCTACTGTGTATGATCCTGTTCCTGCTCTAGTGCAGCTCCTGTTTTAAAAATACTTCAATTTCTCTAATCCTCCTAATCCCATTAAAGCTATTCCCAAGCTATAAATCCAGATGGTAAGAAAATTTCTCTTGAAATTCAGCCTAAATCTTTCACTGCCGAATTATGCCTCTTTGTGACAGTACCACTGTCTTTTAGCTTAAATAGTCTTTCTTCCCATGCTGTCTATAGAAGAGAGTTAGAGTGTCTGTCCCTAGAAGCAGGCAGAAATAGGACAGTTTTAACAAGAGCCTCCTGCACCCGCTGCACATGAAATGTATTTAGACCCGTAGCATTTGGGTCTCACAGTAGTCTGACACAGGTGCCGTTGGTAATTACAGCTGTCTCATATTCTTTATTGGCAAAAAAAATGCTAATCGTAAAATTTCCAGTTCTTTCCTCTTTGAACGCGAGGTGAGCGAGCCAGGTTTCCCTCTCAATTCCCCTCCCTCTTTCCAGGAAGGTGCGAGGGATCAGCTGCGCCGTGAGGACAGTCTCCTCCTTGCCAGCCAGCGCCGAAGCTCTGCCAGGCTGCAAGGAGAAGGAGACCCAGGAGAAGAGCGAAGAGCAACCCTTTTAGCACATTTGTAATTCATGTACATGCTTACTTCCCGTGGTACCAAGAGCACCCATACAATGCATGGGCCACCTCTTGCCAGCTTAGGCTCACCATATTTTCAGAACATCTATAAAGCGGATTTTTTTTTTTATTTTGTTTCATCTCAGTCAACATTCAGGAAACCTAAGCCCCATGAAAACATACTCAGCCCCTCAGCTTCCTCTGGCCAATTATCTCTCTCCTCCGGGATTTAAGGATCTTACCTTCTTAAGCCAACATCCTCCTCCAGGCCCAGAAACGTCAGTCAACCTCTCTCCCCAGCTATCTCGTTGATTAATATGATGAAGTTAAGCTGAGTGCAATTACTTTCAAGATCACTGTGTGTATTTTTCAGACCCGCAGACGGGCTTGCAAGACGTGAACTTTTCTGTTATTTCCCACAGCTATACCGGCCGGTCTCATAAATGGTATACACTGTCTCACTCATGTTCTCAAACCACTAGCAGCTACAATAAAGATTCATCTAAACCACACAAGTAATTGTCAACTGTGTTTTGCAACTTGGTATGAATTTTGGAAAAGGTATATGAAAAATACGTCAATAGGAAAATATTGTTTTGATTAGAAAATGAGAGCTGAACAGCAGAGCAGCTGCAGGTAACTCGTATCAAAAGCTGCTGCTGTGCCATTTCAGAATTGCCATTTCACAATCATCAGATACATTTTTCTATCCTGCCAGCTGGAGGCTCTTGACAAAGTGGTTATGTTTTTTAGAAACTAAATAAATTCATCCTTCATATTTTTTTCCCCAGAGTTTTGGATAGCACCTCTAGAGGTTAGATATAAAGCTTTTTATCACTTCTGACTAACAAAAGGCTTATTAAAAATGGAAGAGGATACAAGAAAAATAGGAAAAAATACATATGTTCATCTGTATTCAGCAAATCAGCTGCTTTTTGAACATTTAAGTGGTTCTGAATTTATGTATTTTCTGTTCATGAAAATAAACAATTTTACATTGACATACAGTTGCCTCTCCAGCTCAGCTTCTTGTATAGAAGAGCAGGTCTTTCAGTTCTCTCATAACACTATATTATAAACAAGTACCTGGAAATATCAGTCTCTTGTATTTATTTACAGAGGGATCATTCTCCCTGGTCTTCTTATAACACTCTATGCTTCTATCATTATAGAGTTTTGATATATTATTTGAACTTGTAATATATGATCATTCAATGACCAGTATGGGATTAGTTTTAGTTTCATGTTTTAAAAATATATTTTAATGTCCCTAACATTTTCCTCTGTCGATTATACAGATGCATTGATTTTCCAATTGAAAAGTACTGAAAAACAAGGCTTAAAGTTTAAATATACAACGCTGGTTTGGGTTTATGGCAGCCTCTTTCATGTAGAGAGTTTCGCTTGATCTTTATTTTGAATAAATATTAGCCTTGTAACTTGCTCTGCAGATTGTACCCACCTGGATGTGATTTCATTATTCTCTTGTCACTTGTCCCACATCTGCAGCTCTACACACTTTAGCTTTCAGTCAGTAAAGCACAAGCTGAAATTTGAGCACATGCTTAAAAGCAATGTACTGATTAAAATGTTCTCAAGTACATGCTTTTATTTGTTTTTCCTGGACTGACCTGATGCAATGTCTAACTGCAATGTCTCAAAACATCTGCTTTCAGGAGAATTAGGTCATGTAGATGCACAGAACTTCACTGAAAGGAAAAAACTACAAATTTAGACTGACCTATTACCCAGACCTGTTAGGTACTTTAGAATAATATAGACAGAGTTTGAGGACCAAAATATTTGTAAAATCACTTTCACAAGTTTTTGAATTTAAGAGGTATTGTTCAGCTGATCAGGGTCAGCCTGCCTGATCTCAGAGCTATCAAAACAAAATCAAAATGATTTTCCATGAATCTGCAAATGAATTAAAAAGATGACACTTCAAGAAGAGCAACATCTAGAATGTGACCTTTTCAGCTACACTGAAATAGCAGCCACTTTATGTTACAATCCGTTGTGCAATTAAGATTGGACAAGCATGGAAATTAAGAGTCCTTAAGGACACAGCTCCTACCAGATAAGCCTGATTTTTCTATGTCCAGTGAGTTTAAGAGGTACTCTTGAAGGGCCATTCAAAACTGAGATATAAATATCTTGTTCGACCTGGTTAACACCTGGGTAATAGCGCTTTCCTTTTTTTTTTTCATTTTTTTCATTGAAATAACTGCTAACTCTTGATTTCTTTTTATGCAGTCTTCACAGCTGAAAAGGCGGAGGAAGAGGAGAAAGAAGATCAAGCATGCCTCTTCCTTGCTGCCTCATCATGGACCTCAGGAAGACTTCTGTGCAAAGAATACTCTCGCGCACTTCAAAATTTCGACTCATCTATGTCAAAATAAAAAATTCCTCAAAGCACTATTTCTAAAGATGTGAATTTTTATATTCAGACCAGCATGAAGGACATGTCTTTCATTAAGGTTTCATCTTTTACCTTGTATTGAATATTTCATTGCAAAATGCTGCACAATCTAAAGGGAAGCAGTATGGGGAATCACAGCCATAGTGATCCACATCACTTCAAACTTGAATACTCTATTTCCTCAGTATTATAAAAATAGGACTTCTTATTTCTCAAGTGTTGGAAAACTTAATATTTAAAATTTTTAGTAGTTAATATTTCCATCATCTTTTAAATTAAATCTTTCTTTTGAACCATTTTGGTTTTCCAAAATAAATACTTCAAAATTTCTGTTGTGTAAGAAATATCTGCAGTTTGACTTTTTGCTCAGATGCAGTATGACAGCTTTGCTTTCACCATTTTTGGGAGAATAAGATGCTAGAAAAAAATGCTTTCTCTTCTAGATGAAGAATAGTAATAAATTTGGTAACAGGGATTGTCCATTAAATAAATGTGGTATGAAATGGAGCCTAGAGTCCCATGAAAGAGATGGTAATGATTCTTCTCTTAAAGAGGCAGAGAAGCTGTAAAATTGCAGCCTGAGTTCAGTGTCCTTGTATTAAGACACAACAAGGCAGGAGGGAGTTATAGTGTCATGATCAGCATTATCATATCCAGCTGATGCACAGTAACAAACCTTGTTTCTGTCAGCTTCACAAGAATTGTTTTGACTGTACGAACATAGACAACCTGTATATGAAGAAAAAAGAAAGAGAGGAAGAGGTGGGAAATGAAAATTAAGCATTAGTATTAGATAAGAAAAGTTCTCTGATTGTCTAATCAGCTTTTCTAAATCACTGCTAGAGTCAAGGTTTGGAGATAAGTTGCTGAATCTTGAGTACTGTGCTGAAGTACAGTGTGATTGTACAGGATCACCGCACCTCACAGATGCAGAGAAATATGCATCTGTGCAACTAACCTCGCTGGGATGAGAGAGAAACATCTTCCGAGTGCTTCTGTCAGAGTGAATAAATAATAGAAGTAATTTTAACAGTGAATGAAGTGACTGATTTGGTAAAATTAGTTATATTCCAAATAGAGCAGGCCATGGTTTATTATTTTATTTATGGTTTTAATTGTTGACCTGTGGCATATTTTCATGATGTCAGTGTTCCAGCTCTTAGTGCATGTTGCACCTCTTGACTCAACATCTCCCAAAGCCTCTCAAACACTCTTCACTACAGATTTAGGGCTCTAGCTATTCAGGACTCTAGCAAATAAATCACAGTAGAAGTGTTCACTGATCTATTAGATCATACATCCTGAAAAAATGTTATGTGCTGCATTTATGGGGTAAGAGATTTTATGAATCTGCAAAAGACCTATAGGGTCTCTGAAGCTGAGCTTCCCTACAACCCGCTATGCTCTTTCTTTGGCAAGAGAGCTCATATAGACTTGGGTTGTAGGAACAGATAAAAAATAACTGATTAGTAAGACTATATGACCTATTTATGCCAAAATCCACAGAAAGATGTGCTTAGGTACAGTGTCTAGAAGGGAAGAAGGGTTCTGAAAAATTAGATCAGATTCATGAAGAGACAAAATGATTTAAAGATGCAAGGCATGAGTTCCAGCAAAAGATTCAAAAAATTTAATCAAACTAATGTCATCCAAAAAAGTCAAGAGCCATTCAGCCATTTTTGGTCACCTCCACTCAGAAATCAACTTGTATCAGAAATACAAGTTCTTCAGCCTAGCAAATGAAAGCACAACAAGATCAAATAGCTGAGACATGAAAAGGTATTCCAATTCAGATGTGAAATGGAGCTTGGGCTTTTAAAAAGGGGCAATTTATGACTGGAAAAACATATCCTGGGAATTTTTAAATGAGGACTGATGAATGGAAGAGATGATGTTGTTCTAATGGGAATTAGCTTATCTTTGCTCTGCAGAAGATAAACTCTGTGATTGCTATGATACTTTCTGAGTTAAAAAAAAAAAAGAGAGAAAACCTTCCTACCACCTCCCTCTAAAATAAAGGCTTAATTCTTAACCAGTTTGATTCCATGCAGATTTGGCTAAGTCAACAAAAGGTTGATACTATAAAGGCATCAGGTGTTTATCTCAGACTACTTGTCCATTTTCCCTCCGTGGCTGATGAAAGAGAGGGCATCTTCAGCAGGTAACTCATTTCACGCTAAAATAGGTGGGTGGAATGGTCCCACAGAAGCGTTTCACTCTCTGACTACAGAAGGACTACCATGTCTTCGAAAATCCATCTTCCTTCCCGATGGCTTAGTTTAAGTGAGATGAATGGTAGTCTCTGTTCTCAATATCCTAAATCAGTGGAATTTCTGGACTGTGTATTTTTTAGACGGTGGTCTCTCTTTAGACTGCACATTTTTTAGAGACACAGAGAAGCCCTTAATATATAGTAGCTTAATAGAAGCATAAAAGAGCTCTAACTCTAGAGATAATGTTCTGAGGAATGATCAAATCTAAATGGCACAAGGTTTTTATAGCTTCTTGTGCTATTAAGTTACACGTCTCTCTCTACTATGACTCTGGGATGTCTCATTAACTTCAACAGAACTGTGCAATGTAGTTAGGGGAAATCTTCTGTGCAAATATTTTACATTAACTTTCTTGAACTAAGTCTTACTTTTCTATAAACTGCTGGGATTGTTTTCAATGAAAGTTTTCTTCCTGAGAAAAAAATACTGGATTATTTAGCTTAGCTATACTGCAATTCTTAGAAGGACTTTTTCCCCTTAGGAATTGTTAAATAATCCTTAATTACATCTCAGCCCTTTAAAATCTGTAAGCCAATGTGGACTACATAACGAATTCTATTAATCTGGGCAAGTAGGGACAAATACTGGTACAAGTTTCAGAGAAAGCAAGATAAATTATAGATAAAATGAATCTGCTTTGTTGTGCCCTTTAACAACAATGCTACTCAAGGCCTTTCTCTGAATTACTGTAGTGCAAAGATAGATGAAAATGCTACATTTGTTGGTCTATAACCTTAGGATAGAACTTAAGGTTGCTTACCATCCTGACTTTGCTTGCATTCTGCCTATGAAGATGTTACCAGTTAGGAACTTAGTTTAAAGGACATTTAATTAAATATCATTGAAGTGCAATAGTGTAATAGTGAGGAGGGCACGAGGGAAAGGTTAATCAGTTCTTCACCTTAAAGTCATTGGTTTCAATCTAGACAAGTGTTTCTCTAAATAAATGGTAGTCACCACTATTTTTTCACTTCTTTTGTGACACTTGATTATCTGTGTGAAATAAATTCTTGGATTGAATCCATTTCCAAAAGGATAGATCCTAGCAAGAGCAGAGGATTGCAGTAAGAAAGCTAACTAACTGCTGCATGAATCCAGAAACAGCCCTCTGCACTAATGCAGCTTTTTCTTGGCAGTGCTCAGTGCATCTCTGCAGATAGCCAAATAAATCTGTAAAATCTCAATCTCTCTGCACTCTGTCAAGAGAAAGAGGGTTCTACTTTTTTTGTGACTTCTGATACTGACTTCTTTACGGACACTTTAAAAATAAAAGTGTCTGTGCATTTTTGTTCTGTATGCCATCATCTTGAAATTGTTTCACTCCTCTGCCCAGCATCTGATATTTACTCTTCTGTGAACTATACTTCAAAGACCTTAAAAGTGACATGAAATACTGTTTGTATTTCATGTAACCCTCAAGTAGATGCTCCAAGGATACTACCCAAAACACAGATTGGAACTTCTATTATTATTTAGTCCCTAGAGAGTTATCTCTAAATACTTGATCTTTTCTGATGTCCCAGATGTCCCTGGCTGGGTCTGCAATTATTGCAGTATCTTGCCGAAACAGAGAATGACTTTATTTAAAAAAAAAATAATAATAATAATTTTTTTTTTTAATGATATGACTTATCTAGCTCCCCAAGATGGTATTGTGCGATGGACTTCATGTTCTGCATTGACCTCTCCAACTACTGCAGGTCAGTCTATGCCCTCTACCTTTGCCCTTTTGAAATCATGTCTCGGGCACCTATTTTTAACTTAATCTGAGGTTTCATGTTAATTTTACGAGAGTATGATTTTGTCTCTGCATTGTGGCAGCTTAAGCTTAAGCACTGTCATGTAGTGAGCAGGGCCAGTCTAAGGCCAGAGCTGTACAGGAGCCAAAGCTTGCATGAAGATACCTTCTTCGGGATGAGGATTTTAACATCTGCTCAGTGCTGTTGGCCTGGGTCAACATGGCTGTGCATAGGAAGAGGCAGCAACAAGCCTGACATCAGATAATAAAAACTCCTCCGTTTCTATGATACTCACTTCTCACTGTGTACTAAAATATTTGCTGGTTGTGCAAAAATTGAATGGTAAAATACATTATTTTTTTTTCCGTGTGTTGTAGAACTACAACCTGCTCTCTTTAATGATCAGCTGAAAGCTTAAATATTTATAAAACATCATTATGGAAGTGTGGCTAGAGGTTCCACAGTTAAATCAATTTTGTACTTAAAGCAAGGATTCAGCTGCCTTGTTATGTGTGAATAACACAGTGTATTCACATGCAAATTACAGCACTTATTCTTTCAGTACATAATCCATTCCCACTGCTTACAAACGAATTGGTTAATTAATGTTGAGAGTTAACATTTCTCCTAAGAAACTTAGGGCCCTGTGTTAGCAAATTATTTATTTCCTGTACAAGTTCACCGTTCAACAGCATTTCTCATTCCTCATTCCTAATAACTACATTCATTGCAATACTATATGTAAGATTACTTTGAACTATCTTTTAAAATAAGTCATTTCTTTTGGTCCTTTTCAAGGTTAAAGTTTTTCTGCAGGAGCAGAAAAATAAAAGAATTTATGACTAAAATAATGATTTGAAATTTCTTCCTCTCCTTTCAAGGGCAATAGAATCAGACCACAGTGGCCCGTTGCTGTTGCTTCTTTTCACCACAGAATATTTGAACAGGTCCATTAGTTTTGGGTGCTGCTTTGTGATGTATCACCTAAATTTTTAAATTAAAAATTAGTCTGGGTGTTGTGAGCAATGGGCATTTTCATATAAATAGAAATAAATGCTATCACTTTGGACCTTAGGGACAATCTAATCATGACTTCTGTGTGACTAATGTACTCTGCTTAGGAGCCTACCTGGCCTAGTTGCCCTTTATATCTAATGAAAATAGATGGCTATCTTCAGATATCAGATCTGTGTGTTCCAATATGTAATTACATCTCTTTTCTTGCTGGAAGGTTAATTTGTCTAACTTTAGTTTTTGCAATCTTGAGACTTACTTGCCTTCTCAAGGTTAAAAATCTCTCCAGTATTTTTTCTATATGTATGCACCTACTGCATACAGACAAGCCATGTCTTAACCATGTCTTCAGTGAACCAAAAAGAAAGGTCTTCTCAGATTTTCAGAAATTTAATGCCCTTGAAACATGAAAAAGAAATCAATTCTTACTATTCCCTGTGTGCAAAGCTAAAATCATTTCCTTATTTCTACATGCTGTATTTTTTTCCTAAAAACATCCTGACAATCATGTTGGATTTCTACACGTGTTACAAGTTATAGGCACTTTATAGCTATACTCCGTTTTGCTCAAGACAAAAGCCATATGTTTATTACAGGGTTGACACAGTTTACTGCTTTTTGTTCCTGAGACAGTTCTTTTGAAATTAGCTCTAATATATTTTCAAGACATTGCATTGTTTTTAGAAATCCATGGGTTTAGGCCCCGTTTTTCCCTCATGCAGGCACAATCTTTGTTCTCACACATCACGCTTCCAGTGTTGCTAAAACAGCTTTCCCTGCACTGCGACCATTAACTAAGAAGGGGTTCAGATTACACTGTAAGAGTGACCAGCTCTCTTGGTTGTTACTATTTTACTAGCCCCTGTGTCACTTGAAGCCAGGCATGCAAATACTGTGTGGCTTTGATGGAGTTAAACCTGGAGGTAATTTGGTTCCATCTAATTTGAGTAATTCTGGGCATACTTCTAGCAGCAATGATGTTCTATGGGAATGCTATGGCAACGTCAAAATGTTGGCTGTCTAGCAGACTTACTGCATCCTGTGCATGATCCGTGAATAAACAGAGGAATTTAGTTCCCAGAGTGTCAGTCTGGCACATTTCACAAGCACTAGATTCACATACAGCAAAAAAAAAAAAGGGGGAGAGAGAGAAAAAAAGATCCAGTCACACAGAAAGCGCTATAGTGACTGAGTGATAAACTTCCTATCATTTTATTATTTACCTTCACCCCTTACTAAATCTAAGAAACTAGGAATAAATCATTTATATTTAATTAAGAGGGAAGATATGCTTCAGATTTTGTTATTATTTTTCTTCTTAACTGTTTTTTTTGATCATGTCACTTTTTGTTTTTCTATCTCTCTGCTTTTTCTACATGCGTGTTAATATAGTCTTTTCCATAAGATGTGATCTCTATTTCAGCCAAAAGCCAGAGATATAGTTAGTGAAGTCTCAGAGCCAAAGAGCTCAAAACACTTAGACTGGGTTCAGGGCATAGTAACATATTCATATTTCTTCTAACCTGTTGAGAATGGGAGCACAAGACTGTGTTTACACTCCCAAGTTGCCTCTGTACTGATTTCTAACCTCCCAAAGTAAATATAAACGCTAAGTCCAACTGTGTCTCTCTCCCACACTCCATACCTTGAAAGAAAAAAAAGAATGAAGTGACACCTACAGGAATAAAGTGCTTTTTGAGACAACACTTACAAATAATGTCATGAGAGCAAGGTAGAGCTTACTCCATTTACAGCCAGAGTTCAGGCTGTCTGGTCACGTAGTCCATGTTTGGAGAGCTTCTCTCACTGAAGACAGATATCTCAAGACAGTTTCTAATCTTGATTGAAACTTCCAAGGGAAGTTTTCTATAAATAAAATAGTTTACTGCCTTTGCTGTTAAAATGTATTGACTATCTTGAATCCAATTTCATCTGTTAGCTATTTGAGCTTGTGGAAACAAACTACCTTCATATTAGTGCATTTCTGTTTGTTCTTTATTTCATGGACATAATCATCATTCCTGAAGCTTCTTTTGGCACACATAGGTAGAGCTCCCTGAATTGTACACATTAAAGCATGTTCAAAACTATCAGGATCTGCATATACCCCCCCCATAACAAAAATCTTGGGGTTTATCAAAGATAGCTTCATAAAAAACATCAAATCAAACTCTGTTAAAAATTATTAGGAAGGAAATAAACAACAACACTTCAGTGTTAAAAAGAGACAATTTAAGTGGGACACATTGGAAATCTCCTACTGGATGCAGTGTGTGATTCTTTGTTCTTTCTCCCAAACCAAGAAATCTCACTTTGAAACTCCCATGAACTGGGTTCAAAATCCAAGAAAAAGAGGTGATTCTTCATGCACCAGGCAGTATGAATTTAATCTCTTTTTCAAAGGAGTTGTGGATGCAAGTTTACATGAGTTCAGAAGAAAAGAGAACAAATAATTAGAAGCAAGATTTGTTGGACTCACCAAATTCATAGAGTACATCAGGTTCAGAAAATACTGAAGATAAAATGAGCTGAGGACCGTGAAACGACAAGGTGAAAGCATTACATATGCCCCCCTTATCTTTATACTTTCCCAGTGTATCTACCTACATCAGGCTAACTGCATCCTCTGCCAAAATCAGTGTAGGTATTCTTATGTTTTAACCCATCGCTCTTTCTTATGGTTCTCCCTTAAACCCTCTTCAACTAAAAACATCCCTTCTGAAAATCTTCCTTTTTTTTTCTCTGATCGTCATTTAAAACCTTCAGATAAAGGTTGACATATAAAACTAATGTCATGATAGAAACAGCATAATTATCATGAATGTCAAATGTCTGAATTAGAACAAGTTGACATTCATTATAAAGTGTCTCAAAGATTAATGAAGCTTAAGGAAAGAAGATGTAACTTTTTCAAAAAGAGAGAGTTGGCTTAAGACCAGCATGCCACAGACACAGTGCATTCACCAGGTAAAGTCTGTTCTTGTTGAACAAAAGCTGACAACTCAACTCTGCACAAGGTTAAAGATTGTATTTTAATCACAGACTGAAACATAATGATTTACAAAACTGATGGTTAGATTTAAAACCAACCATGTACACCTTTCTCTGGGAATATTCCCCCCACACCCTAGCAGATTAGGGGTTCAAGTGAAGAACAGAGCTGTTCATGTTTGCCTTTGGGACTGAACAGTGATTTCCAGGATGATGACTGATGCTGCAAGAATTCACCTAAGATGCTTGTCACTATATTTCATTTACCCAGCTGGAAGTGGCTTGTTCTATGGAACTCTGCTGGATTCATCAGAAATCCCAACCATCTTGCAGCTTTCTGTCCAAAGCCTTCTCTGCAGCTCCTCATCATACGTTACGTCAGCTGATTTTGTCCTTTCCTCATTGTAAAGGTAGCAAGCACCAACTCCTTCCATCTCGGGTGATACTGCTGCATAGATGCTTGTAGAGGCTCCTTCCTCTGGAGTCTACAGAAACCAAAATTAAATTCAGGTGAGACAGGTACAATGCAAGAATTATGTTTCATTGTAAGACCTTAGCAATGACTGTTTCCCTAGTTTTGCACCACTTTATGCAAACTTCAAGATGGCAATGACAAAATCCCACCTATCCAACTGCCTAAAAACAGTCCATTTTTAGAACATTATTATACCTTAAATCCATAGAACTAGTAAATGGAAAGATCTGGTTCATTTTCTAAGAGCTAGTTAGACAGATCATAAAAGCTAATTGATTTATTTTTCAAAGTTAGAGCTAATAAATCCAGAAGCAAACATAAAAATTAATATCTTAGTGTAATTGTTCATTCTGTAAGGATATCCTGTATCTCTGTATCCTGCCTGAAGAAGATGAAGGTGTAGACTGTATGCGTAACGTGCTCATTGTAACTGTATGATATGAGCAAAGCACCATGAAATCTATGACAGCAAATTAAAATTCTGCCATCCAGTCCAAGCAGGCAGGTAAACCAGGGAACTGTATTTTACACAGAGCATAATTATCAGGGTTCTGCAGTGTCTGAAAGCAAAATCGTCAAAGTTTTATAATGTATGATATAACATGAATATTAAATGAAAATGAATAAATGAATAGCTCAGCGAAATAACTCGTTTCATCCAGAGGATATCCAAAACACTTCTGTTTTGCATTTAGAAGCATCACACAGCTACTGTTGAAATTATGCCAATAACATTTTTTTTTCTTTCATTGAAGGACATATTTGCAACACAACATTTGATATATTTTCTCTTTATCAGTGATATAATTGTGATCAATGTCTAGTAGATAATAATGTGTCATTTTACAACCTTTGCAATAACGTTCTATGAGTCATTAACAGTAAAATGCTGTTCAGAGCTTTGTCTGCTGCACCTCACAGGATATCTCTTCCTGAAGTACTTATTTGATGAATGAATCAGTAGCAAATGGGTTACTCAGTGCCTAATAAAAAAAAAAAAATTTAAACAGCTAAAAGTCATTTAAGTCATTTGAAGCTTTTTGAGGCAAGGTCGACCAGATTTTAAAAAGAAACAACTAAATCTTCTTTGTTACCACTATGCAATGAAGTACGCTGTCCATCACAGTCTGTAAGTTATCAGCAATTTATTTGATGTATCGAGTACTTGATAAATCTCCCTGTCCTACAAGTATATCAGAGCCATGTCAAATCACAGGATAAGGCACCATGAGCCAAGTAGAGCAGAGCAGAGAGGCCCCTGGGGTACCAGGAGCCACTGCCCCTCAGCACTGCAGAAGAAGCCAGGTCTAGTGGGTGGCTGGGAACCCACATCCCCGTCCCCACGGTAAACCCCATTGCCACCACTTCCTCAGGTAATTAAACGGAAAAGAATTACTACTAATAGTTATGCAGACACATGACCTTCAATTCAGTCATAAAAGTTACAAAATAATAAAATAATCAGAAAAAAAAAAAAACAGAAAATGCAAATGATTTCCCAATTTACCATAAAAAGCTTTATTTCCTACAACAGAAAAACCTCTGCATGTGAATTACTGAAGCAGCAGCTTGCCCCCACAGAAACACTTCCACGCGCAGAGTTCCACTGTGTTCTGGTATAAATGCTCCACTGGTTACCTGTGAAGTCCCTGTCCCACTGTGTTGAAGCTGAAGGAAAACCTACTGATGCCAATATGCTGCAAAGCAAGATAATACCACCATTCTCACAATGGCCATAGAATAACTATCCTTTGTTACCAGTCACTGCCCAAAGGCAGCATTTCATTTTTCAAATACTGTCTAAAGAAACATGATAATAAAAAAAAAATCAAGATATTAACCAGTAAGCTAGAAGGAAAAAAAAAAATCAGGCCCAGGTAACTTATGGAATATTTTTTTATTATTATTTTAACAAGATGTCTGTACTGTAAGAATCTATCTGAAAAAGCAGAATACTTACACAAGAACTCCTTTACTTTACTTTACTACCTTATTACTATCACTTTACCCTACTTTACATCATGAAAATTAGTGCTCTTCATATCCACTATATTATCTAGTATCATAAAGATATGCACTTTGCAAGATCAGGATGACTCTAAATAAAAGTGACTTCTTTCTCAGCTAAATATGCTGAGTGGTTGTGTCATTATCAGTTTTTATGCAATATAAAATATCATAATATGGTAAAGCAGAAGAGCAATGAGCAATATGAAGCATTTTATGCAATTTATTCTACCTGACTGAAAGAAGCCAATAGCTTTTAACATACTGTACTTTAATTAAAAATCTAATGACCTAGTTGAACTATTATCTCATGTGATGCTTCACTGGACATTATGTTCTTAAGTAAGTTCAACAGCAATCTGGAACATTCAAGTATAAATGAAATATGTTAATGACTCCAACAATATAATAACAACAGCCCATAACTAAAATACTCTTTAAAAATATGAAGATCTACAGATAGACTTTGTGTAGTTGTAGTCTTTGTCCTTATGAGTAAGACTCTCTACAGTTGCAGAGATTGGTCTATAAAGATCTTCCTCCAGTATCAGAAGCATCTTGTGCAATTGCTATTTGATGAGAAGGAGCTCTCAAGATATTCAGAGTTTATCAAGATTTCTGTTTTTAGATATTTCAAGTTCCACACCAGAAGGGGATCTATTCAAAATATATTATTTTCAAATATTTATTTTATTCATTTTTATTATTTGAAATATATTATTTGAATAATATATGAATTCAAAATATATTTTGAATAATATTTAAAATGTAATTATTTTAAATAAAGACTATATGAGGGGAAAGTCAGTTATTGGTTTTGTTCCTGCTGTTCCAGTAGATCTTTACCAAATAATTTCATATAGCTTATTGTTCCTCATTCTTCAACATAAAGAAAATATAGGGCAGGCTCAGAAAACAATCAAATCATTTTGATGGCAACCTGTGATAAGTTTTATGAACATGGTGAAGTAGTACCCACTAAAGTCAGCTCTGTAGATTTTCATAAGATGTTTGTTTTTTATCCTGTTCACCATATCTAATATTACAAGAATAAGGTTCAGTGTACACTTCCCATGTACTTGATTACCATGTACTGTCAGGTATGTTCTATCACCTGTTGCTAAAAGTAATAATCTAAACTCATGTGGGAAACTATAATACATTAAATAGTGTATACAAATGTAAGTTAAAGCAAAATAATGTTTCCTGTGCAGAGCTGCATATGTATAATTAATTAATTGTCTTATCTAATCTTCTGTGGGTTTAATTAATCCAAAAAAAAAAAAATGTTCCCTTACTTGAGCATCTCTTCATAGTTTTGGCATGTTTTGTGTGTACTAAGTGAAAGGTAAAAACAAACACTAGGCCAGTCCCAGTCATCTGGAAGCATCTACCCATTTTCCGAGGCTGGAGGAGGTGCATATGCTGACCGTGGTCATACCTACAGTGAAAACACACTACATTCATGTGTTCATGCCCAATTAGTCAGGCTCTTCTTCTGAAGTGTTAGGTCTCTTTCAGGCACATAGATCAACTTCAGCACACACACACATAAACACACACTCGTGTCCTGCCTGCATCCTGCTGTCTACTGGAACCTGTGCAACTCTGGGGAAGGATGAAATTTGCAACCACTGGAGCAATTCACAGGTCTCTGTACAAACAGGACAGAGTTTCAGTCTTTGTGATTTTGAAATTTTATGCCAAAACCTACAGCTAGACAGGCTTGGCAATGCTTAGCACTGCTAGGTATCATTCCATTCGTAAGGAATGTAGTATGTACTACATATTGCCAGATTAAATAAGAAGGAGTAACAGAATATTATACATTACATATAGGATAAGTAGCATCTTGTTCATGATTTGCTTAGACTTTTTGTCCTATAAAATGCACAATGTTACTTTAGCTTTCAGTCCCCCATTTATTTGTGCTGAACTTTTTTTTAATTGGATTTTTTGTTTCAAAATTATTTTATCATTACCATCCAACTGACTGTATTTAAGACCTTTACCATCATCAAGGAAATCCAATTTCTGCTTATTTGACTTTTTTTTTTCCCTAATGAAATTCTGCATCTATAATTCCTTTTGTTTGATACAATATTGACATGTACTTTATTTTTATAATTTCTTGCAATTAAATAGTTCTTTACAGTCTCCTTTAACAGTCAATAAGGGTCTGATCAAACATATATCTTTATATTGCTGGTTACATAGGTTGTAAAAGAAAGAGAAAAAAAGAGAGTATGCAACAATATCTGTTAGCAAAATGAAGTTTATATATACAAAAGGCACTATTTTGTCACAATTAAGCCCCAAAGAAGTATACAGAAGTTGTTTTCTTTCATATTCACCAGTAGTAAGTTTAAGTCCTCAATAAAAGTTATCCCTTAAGACCATTAAGTATTCTGTTCTATGCCAAAATGTGATATAACTAAAAGGATTTTGTGTTTTAGGTTTTCTTAAGACTTGCCTGTTAACACCATTTGATTAATGTACTTTTAATTGCCATATAATCTTGTCAATCCTAGGTGCTAATGCCCACAAAATGTGTTGGCTGATGATGGCTCTTCCCTACAGCCATACAGGCATGCAAAGTCACAGTCATTTGACTTGTCCGCTATAGGCTCAGTAGCTTAACTCTTGGGGTGGTGGGAAAATAAAAAAAGTCTATCATCTGCATCCTTTACACATTATGATTTTGAGGTGTTTTTCTCTGTTAATCACTGCACACATGACCTTCTGCCTCCATCTGAATTACTAGTTCAGAGTTATGAGCAGGTGGCACCATCAGAGAGCTTCAAGACTCACGGTATGTGTGCCAGAAACTACAGGAAATCAGAGTAGAAGTACAATTAGTAAGATCCTCTGATTCCTTTTCTAAAAGCCATTAACTTTCCCAGTAATGGTACCAATGGGGCTACCAATAAACACTGAGAACGTTGCTTTGTATCTTAAAAGGTGATGATATGAATGGATGTGAATGGACTTCAAATGTTGCTGTTTGATGAAGTCAGACATATCTTTAAAAAGCAGGCAGTGATAAAACTAGTGGAATGAGAGAAACAGAAATGATTACTCTGTAATAGCTTCACTCACAGTTCCCAGCCATTCGTCAAAGCCTGGTGTGAGATAAGTGTGTGCTATGCATTAGCTAAACATGGCAGGGACATGAAGACTCCTGATGCTACTACCCTCCTGAACTAGAGGACTTGGCGTAGAGAGACGGTACAAACCATGATGTGGAGAGCAGTCTTCTGGATGGAGAAGAGCATGGCTACACTAACCTCAGATGAGGAAAGAGTGAAGCACAGAAAGTAGTTTTCAGGGCTGTAGGGAGTGTTACCTATGGGTAACTTCATGTTAAAACATGTGGCCATTAAAGGTGAGTTTCCAAGAGATGTAGAAGCCCGCTGTTCAAAAAGTTCATAAGCAAAACAGGTAATTTTGTATACCAGGATGATGGAGGAATGAAAAGAAAAAAGTGTAATATAGCTAACCCTACTATATATAAATATATAAATAGCTTAGCAAAACAAAGTATCTGTCTTAGGTTCTTCTGTGATGGTTCTACAGGTTTACATAAAGTAGGTGGGAAGATAAATGGTATTGAACAGAATTTGGTCTAAGCACAGAGGCACAGCAACGCACTCAGAAATCCCATTTTAAGATATTCCCAGAACCCGACTGATCCCTTTACTTTATACAAAATCACATTACTAAAAAAACCAGCTACTTTCATTAAAATATCAAACTGTACTTCTTCTATATTTTTTTCTCTTTCTGAATCTGTCAGAGCAATAATCCAGTCTCTTGGGTACTGTGTTTGCATTTATGATGCTGCCATCTTGAGAGCTGCTAGAAGAGAGGGTTGGGCAAAGGGGAAAGAGAGGAGGGAGCATCTGGCAAAGTGAGAGATTCACATTGCTGTTGCCTTTTGAGGGGAGAGAGTAAGGAGTCAAAGGGTCAGATGAGCACCTAGGATTGCTGAGCATGCTGGTAAATGGCTTAATGCTGAGAAAGAAAAAAAAAATGTTGAAATATCCTTATCCCTTCAGTTTGTAATGTAGACTATATTAAGAATTGGTGGAGTGCCCCACAGCTGCAATATTAAGTTGGCTGGCTAGGGGACACACATCTGCACTGGTTTTATAAGGGGGTCCCTATCAGTATCCTCTGTTCTGTAACATCCATTAAGTCATGTAGTTTCCAGTTACTCTAGGAAATCTACTCCTGGTTTGATGAGTTGAGTGGTCATGAGTTTTGGGGAGGTTTAGAGTAGTTGTTGTGTGGCCTCTGTTTTTTAAATGGATCAGCTTACATCATACTATTCCTCAATCTGGGAACAAGGAGGCATATCACCATATGTTTTCCAGGTTCCAGCTAGGAATACACAGTACGCACTATATTGGTCATCTTTTGGGCACGCACATCAGGTATTTTTGCCAGAATCTTTTTAATTTTTAAACACTGGGGCCAGATACATAACTGATTTTACTTATTCTGACATTGTTTTGCAAATGATCGTATTCTTCCAACTTGCCTCTGGATTGAACTACTCTGAATATACAACTCTTTAGAAAGGACAAATTTCATCTGGGATCTCTGAACAGTGCTACACATATGCACAGTGGGGCTTCACAATAAAAACGAGAACATGAAATTGCCATTACTTGGTACAGAAAAGTCTTTTATCTACTTGCTAGCAGTTAATGGAAAGGCGCCACCCAGTCAGTTACTTAATGCACTGTTTGGCACTCAAGAATAAAGACAAACATGAGATAGTTTGAAAACTGTCAGAAATAGAGTAACTGGGATTGTGTTCCCATGAATATTAAGGCAAGCAAATTTGTGATAAGCAAATAACTTGTGTTCCACATAGTACTAATTCCTATGATCTCTGAACTAACAAATAATTTCAAAAACAGGTCACTTCCAGATACGAGATGCTCTAAGATGAAAAAACAAGCTGCTGCTCTAATGTCACGAGCCTCCCGCTGAAGACATGGACTAAAAGTTCTCAGCATTTGTTTTTTAACTTCTGCAATGTCTAAAGTGATCATTACTTTGAAAACCTCAGCCATTAAAGAAGGAAAGGAAGAAAGAAAGGAAGAAAGAAAGGAAGAAAGAAAGGAAGAAAGGAAGAAAGGAAGGAAGGAAGGAAGGAAGGAAGGAAGGAAGGAAGGAAGGAAGGAANAAAGAAGAAAGAAAGGTAGAAAGGAGGAAGGGAGGGAAGGAAGGGAGGGAGGAAGAAAGAAAGGAAGAAAGAAAGAAAGAAAGAAAGAAAGAAAGAAAGAAAGAAAGAAAGAAAGAAAGAAAGAAAGAAAGAAAGAAAGAAAAGCAAGCAATCAGCTGAAATACTGAGTAATAAAAGCAAAGGTTAGAATGGAAACTATTACGTAGATATTAGGACATGTCCAGCAACCTTTGATAAATAATGTGGTAACAGCTGGCTTCAAATCCAGATAGCATCTGTGGCGAGTACCAAATGTCAGATCCCTAGAAAGACAAAGCTGACAGAAAGGTCTGCAGCAAGTTCTTTTTGTTGTTGTTTTGTTTTGTTCGTTTTTTTAGAGATCTCTGCTTTCACTAAAGCCACCCTGTTTTCCATCGGTATTCTCTTTCTATTCTCTTCTATGTAGCTCACTGCTATTCTCAGTTGCATACCAAAAAAGGATGAAGGTGTCTTATTAACTGTACAGTTCTCCCTAGCGACAGTCAGCATCATCAAATTAATTTCTCTTAATGGCTAATTTAAGAGAAAGTGAATTCTTTAACAAATTCATTTCATAATTAAAATCTATAGATTTCATTTTTAAAAAAGAAATTGAAACAGAATTGGCTTAGTTAAAATGTGAATCCTTTTTCCTGACAACGTTACGCAAGCAGAGAAATTATTTTGGAATCGAAGAGATTAATATATAATAAAAAAGCCACACTGGTGAATTAAGAGAGTAAGACAATTTTCAAACCACAAAACTACCACAATGTTGAAGGAAAGAGAGTTTTTAATATGAATAGCTTATGCCTATTTCGGCAAAAGAAAGCAGCTTTTCCCTGAACATTCTAGAACAAGAGTTAGAGAACAGAAATACAGGTAGCTGTCAAATAGCAGTTTGTAACCACAAAGAGTATCAAGTCCTGAATCTCTACTACACTCCATATTGAAACAAAAGTTCTTGGGAAGAGATTTCTGAAGAAATTAAATTCTGTTTTTGGTCTCCTAAATTGCCAGTATCCTACCTGGTGGGCAGAGAGCAGGTAGTTTCCCCGATGCTGGTTCTCAAAGCTGCCTAATGATGGCAATAGATGGCAATAATGATGGCTGGGCAATAGGTTGCATCCCCTGAGGGACAAGAGAGGCCCAAGGACAGAGGAACTGCCTCATCTTCATATCATCCACTATGGTAGATGGTTTGGGAGCCTGGAGACACCAGACCCCTGGAGAAAAGGAAGCATCCCCAAAAGCTGCAAGCTCTGCCCTTCATCCAGGGAGCGCACAGAGCCAGCAGTCAGGCTGGATTAATCAATCTTTTGATGGAGTCAGCTGTGTAAGGCTCCACTTAGTTTTGTGTCAAAGCTAAGCTTTCTGAGAAATGTGTTTTCTTGGAAAATTGCCAAGCAGGTTTTCTCTGAAGCCCTCTAATGGCTCTTCTGTTAGCCTCAGAACATGAGCAAAGGTTTACTGAGGACAGATGTGGCCACAACTCCGAACCCACCTCTTCCCAAGCAGATGCTTTGGTCTAAGTAGGATATCCCGAGTCATCTAAAATTGTATCAAATGCCTACATTTTTAGGCCGCTGAATCAAGCCCTTCGGGTGATCACCTGAAATGCTTTCTCAGCCTCACAGAAGCGATCACCATTAAACACAGTACTTAAGCTCACCTGCAGACATTCAAATAAAAAAGAAATTAGTTGTCTTCATTTCAAAATGAATCTCACTTACTTAGAAGTACTACACATCTAGCCTCAATTATTTGAATGGGGAAGCTCCATTCTTCCATGCAGAAGATCCATACTTCGCATTTTCTGAAATAAAGGACTAGAAGAATAATGTTTAACTTCCAGTAACTTTCCAAACAGAAAGAAGAACCCAGTTTTACATTACTGTTTCATTTGAGTGGGATTTGAGACTTAGGGTCAGAGTCATTAATCATACCCAAATCCTTTGTTCATTTTGTCAAATGCACTGGAAAAGATTACTTACTTTGCCTAAATGCTGTTTCCTAAGCTCTCTTTGCAGTAGACAGCGATATTCAAATTGAGAACTACGATATCATTGCAGCTACTAAATTATATTGCACTTGTTACTTTACTCAGCTCAATAATAATAGCCAAATTGACAAATAGGACCCTGTTGCCCTAGACATTGTATAAACATCTAGTCAGAGACAGTGACTTGCCAGGAGAACATTCAGTCTCTGGGAAATAAGACAGGCAATAACAGGATGTAAAAGGCAGAGAAAGTACATGGATTTCACATAATGCTCAAGCCAGTTCTGGGAATATAGCACACTGTCTGGTTAACTGGGCCTTTGAAAAGCATAATATTCTATTGTGGGAATGCCCAGGATCTACCACTCAAATCATTCAGAATTGTCCTGAGTATCTTCATATAATCTGACATTTTCTGCAACAACTCTATTCAGACACAGGCAAAGTGGTTTTCTGAAGAAAATCATCAGGAGAAGCAATGGGGAAAAAATACCAGCCTCCTAAATCTGAATCCGTATGCCTTATGTGCTAGGCTGCTATGCCTTTTCTGTCTGCCTTGTCTGTGTGCCGTGTCTGTAAAACAAAATAAGCAATTTATTTATTTACCATCAGTTCTATGGCCCTAATTACAAAGTCACACAACCAATTCAATGTAATTTTCTACATTCCTCGTTGTAGGCTGATCTGTCATTAAGAAAGAATACTTAATTATAGTTTAGTATTCATGCTAGAAATATGCTCAGGAATATTCCTGTTATTTATATTAACTATGCAAGGCTTTAATTCTTCTGAGTTTTGAACTATCATTAGTATCTGAGAAATATAAACAAGAGCATAAGACCGCTCCGCCCTCCAGTAAGGTTCTTTCTTAGAGAGGCTGCCTCCTTGACAGGTAGCGGCTGGAACATCTGTCTCATTTAATAATATATCCCGGAGTTCTTCTAGTCAAAAGCACAATTTAAATAAATAGGATTGAAAATGTGAACAGATTAAAAGAAGACTTAAAAGATGACTTAAAACAACAAACAGCCATGAATATTTTAGAGCTTTAGTTTTCTAATTATCTTTCACCCAGATATGGGTAATCTTTAGTTTGCTGCATTCTTTCAAGTACTGCCAATTTTTGGCATCAAAATGGCTATTGGATCAAAATGAAACAACACAGAAAAGCAAACTAAAGGTTTAACATTTGAATCCATGGTAGCTGGATTCATACCACTCCCAGAGAGGGTCTAATTGTTGAAGATGCTGCTCCTGACTATGAATATCTTTGAAAACTTAATTTTCTTACCTGCATACCCATGCAGTGTAAAATATCTGCTTTTGCTAAACACAGTAGTAGGGCTAAGGGTAACAAATGGCGTAGGACTGAGCGTACAGTGGAGTACTATGACTGAGGGTAAACAGAGTGAGTAGGGCTGAGGCTAAACAGGGAGAGCAGGCCTGAGGGTAAAGAGAGGGAGTAGGACTGAGGGTGAACAGGGGGAGTAGGACTGAGGGTAAAGAGGAAGACTTGGACTTAGGGTAAACAGATTATGTAGGCCTGAGGGTAAAGAGGAAGACTTGAGCTGAGGGTAAATAAGGGGAATAGGCCTGAGGGTAAAGAGAGAGAGCAGGACAGAGGGTAAGGAAGGGAAGTAAGCTTGACAGTAAAAAAGGAGAGTAGGACTGAGGGTAAACAGGGGGAGTTGGCTTGATGATAAAGGAAGGTTAAAAAGATAGGTTTCAAGTGATAAGATTTTCAGTATCTCATAGATTACTGAATGTCTTAGTGGTTACAAAGAAATGCCCTTCATTTGCTTTACATTTACAGCAAAACTTTTTTACATTACACCAAAACTTTTTCACATTACACCAAAACTTTTTCAGTATTTTTATGAAATATAACTGAAAAGAGGTAGAATTATTGTGAGTTATGCAATCGGAAGGTAAACATTGTCCTTGTTTAGGCCATCTCCTGCAGTATTTGATATCTGTTGCTGTCCCTACTTCATAGCAAGGTCTTTTCCATCAGTACCATCCAGATGTCTGCCCTCAGGGTCTGTCTAAACATGATTTTCCCTGCGTAGTGTTAATAGCTGGGAGCAGGGCCCCACTCTGTGCCCTCAACCACCTGTTTATTCCCTCTTGTTCTCCTTCCACTGNTACCTGTTTATTCCCGCTTGTTCTCCTTCCACTGCTTTTCATGGAATTTTCTCAATTCAACTCTCTCATTCCATCAGTTTATGGAACTCCATCAATTTATTTCAGAAAGGAAACAAAGAGTGTAGGCTCACTCCAAAGTACTGCTGTTTTTCTTGTTTTTAATTACATTTCAATTGTTTTAGGTATTCATAACATTTGTCCTAACTACTATTTTGATATGTAGAAGGCACAAGAAGTCAAACTGTTAAGTGATATTGCCATGTATTGCCCTGAATATCTACTGAACGGGAGTAGGGTGAGGGTAAAGAATGATTTGGAGATCTTTAAACCTGCCTGGATGCCACCCTGTGCCACGTGCTCTGGGTGTCCCTGCTGGAGCAGGGGGGTTGGACTAGATGATCTCTAGAGGTCCCTTCCAACCTCAGCCATTCCGTCATTCTGTGAAAAATAAAGTTTTTAAGCATGAGATATATGGTTATTCTGATGTGTGGTCTCTAATGCTGCCTTTACTCTTTTATTGTTTATCATCTGACAAGTCACATTGTCCATATCTTGTTTCCTCGTCTATAAAAATGGGAATTGATACTTTTATCACCGACGTCGCATGTTTGCTCTGAGGTATCTTCACTTTCTGAGGTTTATACAGCCCTCTGACCAGATCTGGAGCTCCTAAATATTTAAAAGGTAATCAGAATGCACAAAACCTTTAGGAGATGCAACCAGATCAAAAAGTGTCAGTCAAGGACTATATATAGCCAAAAATGAATAATGGAAAATTACACAGGGCAGTGGCTGTTTCACAAGTAGTTCTATTTCATGTTGATACAAAACCTGCCACCAGTGTACTTCCTGGGCTTTATAGGCTCTCCTCCTCACTCAGCAAACAGCGGCAGGGCGAGAAGACCCTCCACCAGCCTAGCTATAGGCTTGGCCCCTCAAGTTGTCCTGCCTGCGTTCCTGTGATTCCCTTTCCTTTCCCTTCCCTACTGGCCCATGGCAGGTCCGGTGGTGGTCAGGTGGGTCCTCAGTACCTGGGGCCACAAAGCAGCCCATTCTCAGCACAGAATAAGAGGAATATCCCAGAGTACTTCTCCTTTCCCTGTGCCTCATTCCTGGGCTCCCTCTCTCTTCCACTGACTCTGGGTCTTTCCTCGGGAAAAAGAAAAGCCCAATCTTGCAGAGGTGGCCTTGGCTAGAATTAAGGTGTTTCAAACAGTTCTTAAACCATGATTTAGCTCTGTCCATGCCTCCGGTGATCTGTTTTTCTGTTATCAACAGAGTGTGTTTAAATTACTGTGCTTTATTTGCAATATTCCCCAAGCTATGCGTAGTGGAAAGAGAAAGGAGGAAACTCTGACTGGAAGACAGATAAAAGTGGTAGAGAAGGATGAGAGCAAATCTCTATATTATAATTTCACTTGCTGACAATTTCAGTATTTAATCTAGAACCATAAGACAAAAATAAACAAACACAGGGGTTACTTTAGGTTGATCCTGAGCGACATTCTCCCAAAGATTCAAAATATGAAGAATGGATTTATAGTTATTTTAGCGAAAGAGCAGAAATGTGTTTAAGAGTGGCTCAGATTTGCTAATCCTTTCTATCCAACAGATTCACTAAGCAGAATTCATTGATTCAATTAATTAATTACACATTATACATCCCCTGTTCTGACAAGGATAATAACGTTGCCAATAAGTTCAAAATACTTCTAATTAAGTAATAAAAGCCCTACAAAATACCAGCTCTCTTCATTTTAATTCTACTCATATTTCAACTGAAACAGTTTGTAAAAAACAGTAAATAAAAAAATTAGTCATGCTGTAAACAAAACTACCATTTCCAATTTTCTTTCACAACAGAAAGCAAATGTCACAAAATTGCAGATATATTCTGAAGGCATTCAACTATGGAGCTGTCTACATAGCTTATCTTCTCAGTTACTGAAGAGAAATACTAAATTTAAAGACAAAAGCCATATTTGGTTGCAAATCAACATATTTTAATGCTCACGAACCCATCAGAATCAATCTGTTTTTAACAAAATAAGTAACTGCAAAGTAAAAATGCAAATGCAAAGTAGGACTGAATTTCATTATTCAAATCAAAATTTCTGCTGTGTTCTGTTCTAAGTTCTGTAACTTAAATTCCTTTGCTTAAATCAATTGTGGGCTCTTAACTGTACTCCAGGGAACACCAATGGTTTAAATTCAGAAGAATCAAAAAGAACATGTATAACTTTAGAGAGTCAAATAGTGTCATTTATTTCAATAAGATTAGTCATGTTTCTAAAATGATGTCAATCAAGATCTGAGGCATAGTATCTTTTACAATGCCAGCTCATTATAGACAGAGGAAGCACGAGCTCTCAGCCACACTAGCACTGCCTAAGATCTGAAATGCAAGCAATAAACTCCCCCCTGGAAAACAATTAATCATGAGTTTAAATTAAATCATGTTTAATCACCATCATTCTGAAAGAATAGATGGTTGCTACCTGTAATACAGACGGAGATATTAGCCTAAGGAGAGGTGATAAAGTTATTAATTTCCAAGGGGCAGAGAAGGAAAACAAAATAAGGCAGTCCTTGCCTTTGGAACAGAAAAGAAAAAAAAAAGCAGGGAGGTGGGATACAGTGAAAATTGTTGCTACTACTATTAAGATTCATGTTTTTACTATCCACTAAAGTTGGTAATTTCAGTATCCAGAGTCATTTTAAGGTACTTTGTACATCTTCATTTTGGTAGTAGATGGAGCCACTAATCTGTGAAGAATGACTGCCCTGCAAAGGCAGCAGCTGGATTTGCTGGCACAAACGGTCCTTCTCGAGTTTCTGTTTACTCGACTGATGAGAGAAGTCACAGCAGAAGTACTGCGCTGACAGACAGGTGAAAGGGTATATCCCGTCTTGTGTGAATGACTAAACCTACTTCAGCAGAACTGCCTGTCCCAGTTCATGTCTCAGGGAGAGCTTGTTCAAGCACCAAAATGAGATCATCAACAGTCAAATCTCATGATGGGCAGTGAAGAAAAAAAGGAAAGGAGAAAAGTATTTAGTCCCTTTCATATCTGAAGTCTTTTGTCAACTTGCCAATACAAAAGATAATGTAGTGGGACAATAATCTTACAAAGGTCAATAAACTTCCTTAAAACTTTCATATTCCTTTCCTTTCACTGTCAGGTAGCTCCTGTCTCTACACAAAGCTTCTGACTGGGGCTCTGTACACTGAACTGGTTAAGGGCACAGGTAGCTGCCAGCATCATGCCTTGGGATCCTGTACAGAATAAGCTGGAGCCTTACACTTTAGAATTACCAATAGCCAAAATAAAAGCAACAGGTATTAACCTTTTCATTTTATTAAGTGCCTCAGGAGAGTTTCTGTTGTGCTTGTATTTATATGGCTTTTTGACTAAAAGGTTAGAGTAGTTGCTTAGAATGGGAAACAAATACTGTGAGGTTTTGTGGTTCAATAAATACATGTTGTAGACTCATCTGCTGCTGAGATAATTTGCTTTGTTTAGGGCACTGGTATTGAACTGTGCTCTTTAGTAATTCAATTTTGCTACAAACCCACATTTTCCTTGAAATTCCAATCAATGAACTATCCCTCTTCCCACACTGTAATACACTGCAAACAGTGATGGTCCAGATTATTAAACTGTTGTTTTCTGGGAAAATTTCCAGACAAATTAATGCAGAACTGCGCCACGGTTTAGTAACTGCTTTTAGATGATAAAGATAAAGGCTGAGATTGGAGCTGCGGCTCGAAAGCCAGCGCAGACCATGTGAGTCAGGCAGGCAGCCCTTTTCCAGCGCTCCCGCCGCTGCCTCGTGCTCTCTGCAGCTTGCTTAGCATTCAGCTCTCCACCTGCAAGTCTGCACAGATCTGCAGCCGCCTATTGTTATTTAATGCGCGCTTCATAGCAGAATTGAATTGTTCCAATCAAGATTAGGCCTCCATTTCTCGAGGCGGCACGTAAAACACATTTGCAGTCTAAACTCTCACCCATTTTGCTGCCTGCTCTTTCATCGTGCCTCGTGCTCACAGGTGGCTGCAGCTTCCCCTTCATTCCCTTTGCCTCCTCCCAAATCCTAACGCCAGCCCCCATCTCAGTGCACACAGCAGTTGCCCCCCTCCTTGCTGTCCACGTACCATATAAACTACTGGGTCCTCAGTGATTCCCTCCTCACATCACCCATTTGTATTAAGACGGCCCTTTCAGAAACCCAGACGAGCTAAACAGGAGCCTTCAAAGGATGAGCTATTCTGGCAGGCTGCTTTATGGTCTCTAGAGCAAACAACAGCAGCAAGCCTGACAGCAGGGAGAGAGGAGGAAAATATTAGCTGAAAGCTTGTCAATACCTTGACCCAGCCAGCTCTCAAAAGAAACAGGGGAAAAAAAATGGTAGTTGAGGCACTGAGTCTGCACGCAGTGCCAAGCACGCAGCAGAAAACAAGGCTCTCCTTAGGAAAGGAAAAATCACAAGGGGGACAGAAACCCTGGTGCAACAGCGTATGGCAGTCCCACATGCAGGGGCTGCCGGAGAGAGCACGGCTGGAGCGAGTGTCACGGTGCAGGGACCATCAGCACCAGCTCCAGCCCTTCCCGGGGGATGAGCAGCTGCGGCAAAGCCTGCGAGTGGATGGATACGAACAGTTTGCAGCTCCTGGGCTTTATGCATAAGCAAGAGCTTCCTTGACAGCAGTCTTTTTCTATAAAAAATAATCTAAACATTTGGGGTTTACTAACTACATAAACTCCTTACTGAAGGACCCATAACTGACCTTTACTTTGAAATTTGTGTTCAATAAAAGAGGATTACAACTGTTTGTGATCTTTTTGAAGCTTATAACTTGGCTGTGGGGGAAAAAAAAAAGCCTTAATTTATATTTGTCTGATCCCTAATAGTCCCTGACAGGCTGTGAAACAAATAGTTTTAATTATTTCCTCCTTGCTGAATCTCTGGTCTCGTCATTTAATCAAAAAAATAACATATTATCTATTGCACTGAAATCAGCACAATTGGGATTGTGTTGAAAGAAAGAAGAATCATACACTAGGAAAAATAGGAAATTAAATTAACACTAAGCTGTGACAAATATGTCCATCCTATTGTAGCTCTTTCTGAGAGACCAAAGTGTTCACAAAATAAACAAACAAAAGCAAAGATTTTCCCATTTATCCTAGGACTTATGGCAGTTAAAAATGTCAGTGCGGTCACTTCAATTAAAAAGTATCCAGGAGACTCCCTTCAGTTATTAATGAATGATATACAGCTCTTACACATCGGTACAAAATAAGTGCTACTTATTTTTCTATATAGAAACCACTTACGCATGAAAATAACTTTAGAGCTAATCACCGGGTAATGACTATATTTCACAAATAATGCGACATTCTAGGTGAAGAAATGGCTGCAATTCGTAAGCACTTATTGACACCAGTGAAGAAAATGAATCAATGCCCATAAGAAATCTTCACTCTATTTAAAACTTCTACCATCATATCTGCCTTTAGTCCTTCGACCCCATGCAATTTTTCCTTCAATACTGTGAATTTATTTAAGTCTCTAAGAACAGTATGAAAGGCTAGAAAAGGCTTGTCTGCTTCTAGTGGATAAGACTGAAATGCAGCAATGCCAGGACCGTTACTGGCATACAGTATCCACAGGGCTCTGTGCTAAGCTCTTTCTTAAAGACGATCACAAATGATCAAGACGTCTCCTTTTATGGGCCTCATATTGCAGGATTTCAAGTTTTTAAAGTCTCCTTGGTTTCTTCTTTAATATGTAACAGCTCAGGATAACTGGAAGTACATGAAATGGCCGGAGCAGGCGGCCTCAATGCCTGCTGAAGCCTCCCTGGGAGATAAGTTTTGTCACCAGCTCCTAAAATGAACTGCGATTGTGTGAATTTCGAAGGCCAACCATGACTAGAAATCAACAGGTTTAGGGGTTCTGCAGAGAAAAAGATAAGTATTTTTAACCATTCGTAAAATATAAAGGAGGAAAGCTGTTTAGCTTTTTAAAATTGAGGTGGATTCCTATTCTAGTCTAAATAAATATTATAATAGATTTCAATTATCTGTAGATGACCAAGGCACAAAAATGTAACCACAAAAACAAATTGGAAAGGAAAACAGCACTCAGTTATACGTAAAGTAAATGCTTACCTAAGCAGCAAATAGATTCAGGAGCTAAGTATGTCCATGACATGCTGTGCTGAAAATGTAAATTTATTTCAGAAAGTTCATTGACAGTTGTTTCTTTTACTTAGGTAAGTATTAAAAAATTATAAAACAACCTGAAGATTTTTTCATCATAAATCTCATTTACAAGTTGTAGAGAGGTGCTCAGACTAGTGGAGTGTACTTTTGTGCAGGAAAAGATATAAAATCTAGGTTTTCTGATGTCCTGTGATTGCTTCTACATGCAATATATACTAATGTCACTATTTCCAGACTACATAGATCGAGGGAGGCACAAAGAAATGGAACTGGGAATATAAGTCAGAAGACACTGGTATTATTTAAAAGTGAATGTTAATATGTATTTATGATGTGAAGAGCAGCAAAGGAAGCTGCTGTCACAAAGCACGTCAGCGTGAGTACCCAGCACAGCCTGCTCCTGGGTTTAAGGTTCAATTTAAAGAAAAGGTTATTGACATTTATTATCATGTTCCAAGTATTGTCAGGGAACCAAGCACTACGTTTTTAATCATTAAGAAGCCCCATGGAAGAGCATTTTTCAACACTTGCAATGAAGGTTCGCTGATGACTTGCCAACTTCACCATAACTCTCTCCTCTCTTCCAATTCAAAAGTATATTAAGCTGAGGATAATTGCAGGTTTTCTCATCCATAATCTACACTGAAAACAACAAATAGCAGATGAAAGGCAAAGGATTTGCTCTCTTCCAAAATATTAAGGGCTTTGTATTTCATTATAGCAATAAAGCTCTCTGTACTTAAAAGTTCTTTAGCAGGTGCTTTAAATTAAAAGTAAATTAATATTATGTAAAATTGGAAAATAAAATATGGATAACTTACATGTACAGTAGGTTACACTTTTGCTTAATGTATGATTTAAAAGTACATTATGCTTTGTTAATATAATTTAGTATATGGAAAATTTTTTATTAGAAGGTAGCTGATACTTAACATGAATAGTACCTAGTCTTCACAGGTTTTAGCAAACAGACTGTAAAACATGCAGCCTATCCCATGCTCCTGAATTTTTTAGATTTATTGGCTTTTCAGCACTATTTAAGTATAATAAGAAAGTGTTTGCAAAATAAATACCTGCTGTCAACACAAGAAATATATGCTGACAGAGAAAATACAGAAGACAAATATATGAAGTTGCGTGTACTTATTTAACAAAAATATCTTTCACCTACCACACTTGAAAATTAGAATTTTATGCAGGAAAACAAGTTTAATAAAGAAATATGTCTTGGTACAAATGATCCTGCAATGCAGTGTTATTTAGCAGACAAACTATGTTCTGCTTACTGATTCTTTAAAATGGCAGAAAAAACATACATCTCAGTGGCATGATTCATATACAGACATTTCCATCATAAATATAAAAAAAACCCCTACGGGCTGCTGGCAGCAATGAAAAGTGAAAGAAAGATTACTGAAATATATCTAAATTTAGGGCAGCTTAAAAGACCTATGTTTCAGTTCACCACACCATTTATTTCTTGACAGTTCAAATTTTCAGCATAATCCAAAGGATTTATTTTTAAATCTAGGCACGGATTCACATCACAAGGCAAAGATTTAACTTAGTAATTTAGAGCCTTTACATATCTTAGCTGTCATAAGGGATCCATGATCGGTAGTTTGTAGCAGGTCTATTGCTATGATTCAAAGGAACCCCTTCCGCAAGCCCATGATTTCAGCTTTGCCACCTTTGAAATGCCACATCATGGTTTTGAAAAGACTCCAAATATTAAAAAAGAGCAAATTTATTTTTTCAAATAAAAAAAATGCATTATAATTTCTCCATAGATATTTATGGCAGCCAAAAATGCAAACATCAATTCAAATTAGAGCCGATTTGCAATCATAATCTGGGTACATAAGAATACCTCTGTCAAATTCCTGAACCAAGCTCTCTGGTTTGAATGTTTTAGGAACAAAGACTTATTTCAACCCCTGAGAAAGCTGGATCTAGAATGGCAAACCTGTCTGCGGGCAAACGCCAGCTGCTCTAGAGTGACTGTTAATTGGAGGTCCTTTGATGACTCCTAGCAGGGAAAGTACTCATCTCAAAAGTCTTTAGATGCTCAGCAGAAACTCATGAAGGTACAAGATGATCACCCTAAACTGCTCTCCAAAACCGCGAGGAAGGCAGCATCTGCTACCTGCTCCCTTGCTGCTCGGCCTCTGATGCCTAAGGATTGTAAGGGATCTCTTGAACACTGACCAGTTTCTATAAGAACATTGTATTAAGACAGATTACAGATTACAAGTAACTGTACCAATTATCTCTACAGTGGCATTTTCAACTTGATTAATTTATTTCTAATAGCATACACAGCTTTCTTGACTCAAACAATGAAAGATCTTTATTTCACTGAACGCTCTACAGCCTAACCCTAGCTTCTTATTCACTTTTCTTCTGTAATCGTGAGCCAGCACTGCTGGAAGCGACACGGCTCATCAGTCAACCCCTGGAAAGGTGACTGTCTTCCAGCAGAAGACATCCAAACAGTATAGCAGTTGGAGGGGAATCTGAGAAGTCGCACTTTTCTAGAAAAGGATCTGGTGGAGCTCAGTACATTTGAAGTCATGCTGGGTATTTTTCAGAGATCTTTGGAGCCTTAGCCTCTCATCATGGGAGCAAAAGAGATAAACTGGAGAAAGCACAAAAGAAAGACACAAGGAATGGGGGGCTGCAGGGACCTCTTGGGGCATTGCTTACCTCCTCATACTGCAGGTGATTTTTCTATAAACCTGTCCAAACGCCTTCTTAAAAGCAACAGTTCTTACTATCACACCGTTCTGTAGAATGTTTTTCCAGAATTAGAAAAGTTTCTTATGCCTTTTTTCTTACTTACTTCTCACTTCCAATAAAAACAAGCTTGTGAAGTAAATATATTTTTGATAAGTTTATTTTGATTCATTCTTTTGTCAAAATTGTCTCCTTAAAAGCAACCTCAGTCTTGTTTGTGTTTGTTTTGAGGCTATGGCTAGATGGCATGATATAACCTGGTAAACAAAGTCTCCTACAGTTTCTAGAACAGGGTAGAATTGAAAGCAAGATACAAAAAATTCTTTCACTCTAGGTCACAATGACAGCACTAGTACCACCTCTACAGCCTGATGACTCCAGTGTCTGAAATGATTTCTTCTTAATGGCGAGAGCACAGGGCAGGTTGCTCATCGCCTGTCCTAGTGCTCCTACTTAGCACTGGGGGTACTTTATAATCCTCTTGACCCCTCTGAGTGAACTGTTTTATGAACCTGGAGATGACAAATCTAGATATCTTGAGCACAAACCCACAAACACATATTATATTTTATCACTTTTTCAAAGTGCTAGAAACAGATGAATCGCCAGGATCTTGCCTTTTACCTAGTGTTATGCAGAGTAGGTTGGAACTCTCATAGGAGAGGCTATACAGCCAAGGCACTTGGTGATGGATGGATGTGATTATGGTAAAAACAGTGTTTCCTATGAAACAGGTTTCTCCCAAAACAGACAAACAAAAAAAAAATACCTTGGGGCTGAATGTATGATACAATAGTATTTACGTACAGAAAGAAGACAATTTAAAACCCCCTGCTTCATAGCTCTATTTCCTGCATGGATTTAAAGCAAAAACAGATGATTCTAACAGCATAAACAATTAAAGTACTTGTTGCTCTAGAGACCTTGAGGCCCTTTAAAGAGATTAGAGTTTGGTGTATCTGTGCCAGCCGTACTCCAGCTCTCTAGGTAAAAGGTGCTTAAAGTAGGACACGTGCCACAAAACTATCCTAGCCAAGAAGCACAAAAGGCCATCCCAAGATCAAGCAGAAACTTTAAGGAGCAGGATAAGATATGGAAAAATGCTTTATGTAAGGGCATTACTCCATGTAGAGTATACAACGACAGATCAGATAATCCCCACTACCAGAATGTGTAATAAGACCTGGGTTCTTTTAGTTTTGGACATCATTTACTTGTCCGTCAGGTTCTGGTCAACTACATTTGTGCAAAGCCATCAATGAAGTAGTATAGCTATCATGGAAATCATCATTTAGAGGCAAAGAAGTTGAAAATAGGAATCTAAGGCACTATTACTGTTCACAAAGCATGAGAATGGTGATAACTCCACTCTAAGGAATGAATGTCCAAGCTGAGTTCAGAGGTTAGGCAGTCAGGAAAGTAACCTTTGCATATGGATAATGAACAAATCTGACAGAGAAAATAAATATGGCACTCCATGCTGCCATTTTTACATTCATTTTTAGAACAGAGCTACTTGTCAAAACATACCCATAGTGTGTAATTTTATTTTCAACACTTTGTGCTCCAAAAACAACAGGACTGCTTTTCTCACTCTCCATTTTTAATCATCTTAAGATACTGTGCCAAAGTGGTATCACAGACATACTGGAAGACAGTATTTTGCATCTCAAAAACTTGGCAAGCAAAAGGATTAAATAAATCAAACAAAAATGTTCTTTCTTTCTGAGACACTTTCAGATTCAGAATACTACTGTCTGCCGCAAGACAGCGAGAGTCACTGCACGATGCAAGTCACAGCAAAGTCGTGGGAACGTGGGCTTGCCAGGCACGAGGTTGGCCAGAACTGCCCCAGTCACCAGATTTGGCAATTCATTCAAAAAGGAACATAAATACTAATTTGAATAAACCACTAGTAACATGAAGAGAAGCCTGTAAGTTAGTGGTAAGAATTCTTATATTATCAATCTCATTTTTTCTGAGGCTAGGACCTGTAGCAACACCTTTTTCTTTTACTGATGGAAAACTAGGTCAGCACGACAGGGCCAAACACCTATCAGTACAAGTTCCATCACTGATAAGCTGTCCATGTTCATTCTTGTTTTATTGCACATTGCTCAGTTTTCATCCAATCCTTTCCTGCATGTGTTCTCTATTCCCTGCAGAATGCCGGCTACATGAGCACGTAACTCATGTGTTTACTTCCACTTTCCACCACTGAGACTGGAACAGCCAAATGTAATTATCTGGCCTCAAGAGATTCACAGATGTGATAGCATTTTAAAGAGAATTTTAAAATATGCTACAATGTATATATACTACCAAATCTCATCAGCGTGGTAATAGTGACTTCAAAGTGTGCTACCACTAGGATCTTCTCCCTTTTTAAGGGGGTTAAAGCAGTGCTCCAAATTCTCTTCTCAGTCATACCCATTAAAGTCCACAAAATCCCATGTGTTAAACTGAAAATGAAATGAGAACATATTTTTTCTCACAGTATTTCTAATAAAGCCAATCAAGTGAACTATGTCTTACAGTATCTTAGTGCCCCTTCTAAAAACCAAATATGAATGCTTGAGGTAGACAATGAATCCTCTGTATTTGATGTAATGTGAAGGCATCCAAAAGCCTTCTTCTGGATTAAGATTTTCAGAAGTTCAAGACTGGTGTTGAATAATCCTGTTATTTTACAAATGTATTTGCTGTTTTTGCCTTTTTCTTTTTTTTTTCCTCAGTTTATGGTAATTTTTCCCCTCTCTTATATCTTTCTTGTCACATACATTACACTATTGTAAATATCTACAGGGAGTATACATAATACAAATTTAAATGCATAACAATATCTGTGTGATAAATAAAACACACAATGGATTTTAAACACATAGGAAATACATTTGATAAGCAGTCAGTCTGGATTACCTCACCTGAATCTGTCCCTGAATACATTTCCTGATGACATCAGAAAATACTTGGTATCCTGAACACTTAACAGTGGCTTAAAAAAAAAATCAACTTTACATCAGATAGATAGATTGTCTCTTTCCCAGCTAAGTGAACACACCTCCTCAGTTCCTACTCTCTTCTCTCAAAAGGCCAAAACAGACTATCTTCAGTTCAGTACTAATATCTCTGTTTTTTAAAATAATACAACTTTAATGACTAGTATCTTGGGATAGGATTCATCCTAACTATCTCCAGAGCACAGATGTCTACAGCTGAGCTAGTCATCAGAGGACCCCTTTGCAGTTGACGGGGATAAGTAGGCACGTGAAGGACTTCATTCATGTGGGCAATTGTAGATATCTAATTTAGGATGAGATAGGTTCAATATTAGGACAAGCCTTTATTGACTGAGTGAACAGACCTAATGTAAACCTTCGAAGCACCCTGAAAAATAACTTGGCTGTATTAAGTAATGATTTAAGCTAATAGGGCTCTACGGTATAAATTTTATCAGCATTGTTTTGTTAGGGATGCATTATTCAATAAAGAGCAAAACAGTAAGGAATTTAGGGAGGTCATCCCCAGTCAAATATTAATTCATTTATAATACATAGAACACCTGGCGGCAAACTCTCCAACTGTGTATGAATATGCACTCCCACAGCCTCCTCCTCTGCATCGCTGTACAGTTCAGTGATCTAATTCCAAACTGTTTCTCACCCTCAGTATCAGGATTTTCCATGAGAAACCAGTCGGCTTTCTGCTTAACTCTGTGCTATAACCCTTCCACCCGAAAGCGAGAAACTGCCTGTAACTACCTATTCCTGTTCTTACCCTTGCTGAATGTTTCATTTCGAGTAGTTCTCTCTCTCTTGCGCTCTCTCTCAAATTGGTATTTAAGAGATATTCTGATGAGACAGATTAGTAGCCATCTCCCAGATTTCTGCTGGTGGACTCAAGTTTCAAACATCACTGCACTGCCTGATAGAAATAAAGTGGAATTTTAATTACATTATGATTGAGGTAAAACTTCTCAGTGCCGAGTGTTGGTACAATGAGATTTATAGTGTCAACAGCCTCCAACTATAAAGATTATAGATTGAGAAGTGAAAGGCTAACCTGGTCTACCTGAAATTCTAATATTATCTCTAATTTTCCAACCTTTCAGCCTCTTTTCTGAGATCTCTGCATTACAGGCATTGTGGGTTGCATCTTTTTAACTGATAGGAATCAGTAAAAAGTCCTTGACATGTACTTGGAACACAAAAAATTATCTTTCTTCATTATGCTTGTTCCATCTTCAACTAAAATTATGACTGAAAAATAGATTAACATACAAACATATTAACTAAGTACATACATACCTACCAAGAAGAATTAGTAAGGGATAATTTGGTTGATGGTCTGTATCTTTCTTCACTAAGTCTGTAGGTTCTGAATATGAAATATTATATGAATATGAAATATAGTTACAGATTGCAAGATGACATTTGCTGATGTGCTAATGCTGGCTAGGTTCATGTTTTCACAATTTATTAACTGTTCACTTACTATCTCTCATTACAGCAATACGGAGGACATTTTTTCACTCCCTCTGGAAAGGATTCTTTCCAGATATGATGAAAGAATCTGCCTAAATTATGAAGTAAAATGAATAACCCAATTCTTGTTATGCAGAAGCACAGGAATAAAAACCTTCGTACACAGTACACAGTACAAAGTACTTCAGTATATTTCTAAGCTGCTAGCTAAATTCTGTCACAAAATTTAAATCATGCACTATTCCAAAATTATTACTTCAAAAAAAGCTTTTCCATAGTGCTAAATTGTAGGTTTATCTTGTGTTTCGTTACTCCACTTTCTAGGTTCAGAAGAGTAAGAAAGTTTAAAGAAGAGTAAGAAGAAGTTTCCCATAGGAAGAGTCAGACATGGAAATGTCCTGTCCCGTGAACAATTTCTAAAGATGCAATTTCTAAAAGACTTTTTCAAGAGTCTTGTCTTTTTAAAGACAATTTCTAAAAGACTTTCTAAAGTCTTTCAATTTCCCCACTGTTAGGGGGAAAAAAAAATCTATATTTTCCAACTGACCATTAGAACTGTGGGGCAGGGCATGAAATCAATTTCTAATTCTTCACGCTGCTGCATTTTTAGCTTGCTCCATGGGTCTATTTCAGCCTGTTCCAACCAGTTTCCTCCAACATGAGGCCTGGGTGTGGTTTTGGGATAGATCAGTCCAGCAGCTGCTCCAAATCAGTGTTGCAAAAACCCTGCCACAGCCTTGACTCCCTCAGAAGCTCTCCAGCACAATCCAGCAGTTATGCACATCTTCATACAACATCCCCTCCCATCCATTTGGGCATGAAACACAATTCTCATGCCATCAAAACAACCTTCAGCAGCCTGCAACGTGGCCCTTTTAATAAACATATTAGTTACTTTGATCTGAACACACACACGCAAGAACAGCAAAGTCTTGGGACTACCATGAAACCACAGTGGTGGTGGAGACCAGGGCTAACTGCTCTACAGGTGAGCGCTTGGAGTCAGCCTTCTTCAGAAAGGTGTAATCCTGACTGGGGCAGACACAAAACATTCCATACTCCTAAACCCTCCCACTTGGCAGTCAGAATAAATTATTCAGTCAAGCTGTAGCTGCATACCCCATAACAGCAGTAACTGAGTGCCTAGCCAAATGTAGGGACCCACATCTGAGAAAAGTGCCCAGATTGCCAGTATTTGAGAATTCAAAAATAAATTGTTCATTATCTTTTTCAGGTGGGTCCCTCTGTCCTTCCTGTTAGACTGTTCTATGATTGCAGAAATTATCTAATGTTTACTAAATGAAAAAAAAAAAAGGAAAGGAAAGGAAANCCTGTTAGACTGTTCAATGATTGAAAAAATAAACAAATGTTTAAAAAAAAAAAAAAGGAAAGGAAAGGAAAGGGAAGGGAAGGGAAGGGAAGGGAAGGGAAGGGAAGGAAAGGAAAGGAAAGGAAAGCCCTATGGCTCTGTTTAAAATCTAGAATGCAAAGGCCTGAAGCTTAAATCTCTGCACTAACATATACAAAAAAAACACAGTAAGAAGAGAGATACTGGAACTGCTCATGTCTCCCTGACTTTGACCAGAATCCTATTTTTGATCTGAAAAGCATCTCACAAAAATTAACTGCAAATAACATGTTTCTGTGAAAAGTTTCTGTTCAATTATAAAACTCCAGACTTGCTTTATGTGAGAATCACGCACTCATATGGACTGTAGATTTGATGCTGCTGAATTGTTACTTTCAGCTGTAGAATTTAATTATTCTACTTCTGTACAGCTGGTGTTATTATGTGGTGATGTGTTTGTCTTCTGACACCTCAGGGAAGAGGGCGAAATAAATCTACGTTCAGAGTACCAAAGGGACAGTCTGCATAAGAAATGTTGCAATCAGACTTGTATGACTATGTCTTCGGGCATGAATGATGAATCCCAGTCTTTTGGATATTGTTTTCTAGGACTGCCTACAGATTTAAAGTATTTCTTTAAAAATGTTTTAGGAAAATTATACTAAAATTAGGTTTATTTTAAGAGATAAAAAAAATGAGTTAGTTTATACTGGCTGATTTCTAGTCTGTGTTCCCGATTCTGCCTTTCCCTTTACTTTTACAGGCTGGTGGGATCAATAATCCTTCAGCTCATCACTCAGTAATTACTTATATGGCATCGTTCCTTTGTAACTGACAGCTGAGAGAAGATCTGGTGCCGTCTTCTTAGCCCCCCTCTACAATGCTTTCCTAAATACAGCTGATCTATGTTGCTGAAAGGACCAAAGAAACTATATTTATAAGAATGCATTCACCAAATGTGTCATAATGAAAATTTACTGGAAATTTAAAATATTACTCTATGGGAAGCAAGGAAAGTGTTTCTTCTTGCATGGCATCATGAAGTCATAAGTAGCAGAACTTTTCCTGCTATTGGACATTATGGTGGAGTCCAATATGGTGGACTCAGCATCTTTTTTTGCTTTAAAGCGTTTTAATTGTATGACAAGTGTAGGTCCTGTGGCTTAAGCATGAATATCCAGGATTTGTTGCAGAGGCAGAAATACTGGAGAGGGAGAGTATCTTCCCAGATTTCAGTTTGGACAGTGCCCATCACTAAATTTGGTGTGCTGCACAGTTGGCTTATTTCAGTTTGTTCCTTGGTGAATGTCTTTTAAGGCTATCACTGGCTTATTAGTTATTATTTACTGGTTTGGAGTGAATTACTTCATGTTAAAAAAATCCCAGGGGAAAATTAATCTCACTGCACCCTACAGTGAACTGTGACAGCTCGTCAGCTTTTATTTACTGAGAAGTCACAGGGATAGAAATCAATTTTTTTTTTGAAGAATATACATATTTTCTCTCTTGGCTGTGTGAGGTGCTATCCCCATTTGTTAAAAATCTAGAGAAAATGTTTGCAAAATTCAAATTTAAAGAATGTGTTTGACAGCAAACTCCTGAGAAGGAATGGAGTTGAGAAAGAATAGAACAGCATTTCTATAGGAGGATACTAGCTTAGCAATTTTTACGGCTGACACCAGATCGTTTAGTATGGCCTGTGATATTGCTGCAGTGGCACCTTTCACTGACGTTTATTGGAAAAAAAAACAACTGAATAAGGAGAGATTTTTCTCACATGTTTATGAAAAGAAAACAATATTTCACAGTTCTAAGAAATTCAAGCTGTTAATACTTTGAGTAAATTATATGTGCATATCATAGCCTATTTGCAAAACTGTAGGTTTGTTTGTTTGCTTAAGTCGTAAGTCTCTAAACACCCTGCAGCAGCTCTGAGGCAGACGTTGGGCCAACAGTCGTCTGCCACACTGAGCAACCTCAAATACAAATAACTTGGGAGGAGCCAGGGCCACACTGTGGCCCCTAGAAGTGAATCCAGGGGACACGGATTCTAGGCTTGAATCTAGTAGGCACAAGGTGATGACAGAAATGGATTTAAAAGTAGAGGAGGCACTGCCACTATAATTTGGAATTAAATCAAACAAAATGTTGACTCCCTGTTGAAATAATATGATGTGTTAAATCCATGATACATTTCGTCACTGGTGTTATCTGAGCTGTGTTTACTGTGATGAGTGCCAGTCTGCAGTGGGTGAAGCAATTTCCTGTATGCATTTACAAAACCCCTTGGAATACTTCAGGATAATAAAAGTTAGTTGAGTAAATATGATTAGAGTGCAATGGCCTTATTTTCACTGTGCTATTGCTATAATCCTAGAGAGAAGATTCATATATGTGCACACAAGAATGAAATTCCAAGGAAGAAGAAATCCATAATATCAGCTATCAGCCAGTATTATCGGAGAATCAAATTTTTCTATCCTTACTTTGTTACTTGTCTCGAGGGAAATCTACCTTAGTGCTTGAAATCAGCACAAGACCACTGAATGCTTTTTGCTAAGGCTAGAATACTAGATACTATAGCATTAGATATAGCACTATCTGAATGACACGATCATGTCATGGAACAAAACTAAACAGCACTCTGTGGTGGAGTTCTACTGAACCTGAAGAGGACAAATGTATGTGATAAAGTGCTCCTGAATTTGAGAAAGGAAGGCAAAATCAATCCACAAGTATATAAATATACCGTGTGCATTAAGCCATAAGAAAAGAATTCTATGTTGTAAATCAAAAATCTCAAAGAGGGTGAGAAGACTGGTAGAAGTTTTCACTCTCCCTCTTCGGCTTACAGGAGAAACACATCAAGTGTTGTATAAAAATAGGGAAAATCTCATCCTCAGTAACCGTATTGAGGCTCAAAAAGCAAACACCTAGTTGATGCTTTTGCTTTGAAGACACTATATACACAGCATTTCCATGACAGTCCACATCCTCCAGCCAGTGCAAGATGATAACTCCTTTAGATTGGTATCTTATAGAAAGACTAAGAAATTATCAGGGACTATAGGCAGCCTTACAACTACAACAGTAAATACTTGACTTTCTCTTGTGATAAATCCATACTTGTTTTATGTGAGTTCAATGACATCCCATTTACTTTCTAAAGATGGACAGAAATATTTCCCTTGGTGCACTAATAAAACTGAATGGGATTGAGTGCTATAAACAACAAAAGAATCAATTTGCACCCTCAGACACAGAATCTGTGTCAGAATTTTGCGGTTGTGGTAGAAATACTTATTACCACCTAAATATCTATATGAAACTGTTATGTTAGCAAAGTGAGTCCAATTAAGAATCACCACCATCACAGATTGACATTTAAAATGGCAATCACAAGAGGTAAAACAAGTTTCATATATACATTCTGGCAAAGCTGTATGCACCCTCTTTAAGGATGCATTTTACATTATGATCATTCTTATTACAATTTTATTGCAATATTCAAGGAGTACTTAGAAGATACTATTAATTTTTTTTAATATGGTTTATTTGTTTGCATCTTATTTTACAGGCACTCTTCCAGCCTCCAGATTCATTTCTAAAATTAAAGCTAGTGATATTTCCATATCAAAGTTTAAAATTAATTTGCTTTGTAGGACATGCCCCTTGATCTAAAATACTCCATTTTAATTAGGGCATTTAATTTTCTGTAATGGAAACATATCCCATTCACTTAATCCAAAACTGCTTTCTGAAAGAGCTATAAGCAGTGTTTTTTCTCCGAACAAATCCTTCTAAGGCTTGTTCACCTTAGAACATTGCACCTGTGCTGCTAAACTGATTTCGGATTGATCTACTTATACCCTTGCAAAATGTCATTGAAGTTAACTTTAACTGGGTTTGCCCCAGTTTTAGATCAGTTTTATTACACAGCTTAAATGTTTCTAATGCAGACCAGGCATAGATAATAAAAAGATAATGTATCATTACAAGTATGTATTCAGATGAAAAATGAAAATTGGCCCACATTCGAGAGTACGTGTATTTGGATCTGCACAGCCTGAAGTTTGGGCTATGTCCTGTCAACATTTTATTTTTATTTGTACAGCTTCCTTCTTCCCTTTGCTCTCTTCTCTTCAACATGTTGTGTACATGCAGACAATGCCAGGTCATGTCTACTTCTCATTAGCAGAAGGGGGAAGGTATTTCCTAGGAACACTTTGCATATGCCAGGTCCTCGCTAGAATGCAATTTTACCGGCATGCACACAAAAACAAATGTAAATTGATTAGGTATATAACTAATGACGGGCATCTACTTTTTCACACGTAGATAAAGTGATAGGAATTCCTTCCTCTTACTGAGAGTCCATTGAAAATAAATGTTCTTTATCATTTTTTTTTGTGTGTTTCGTTGGCCCAGGAGAAAAAAGCAATAAACACAATTCACTGAGAAAAACTCTGGAACACCTTCAGCTCCATGGTGATTACAGCTCTCACAATGTACTAATATGTAACAACAAAATGGTTTACAAAGCTGCCTACCTTAAAAAATAGCCAGGCTGTCATCCATTTGACTAATTTTATGACCCAAAAGACATGCTTGTAGAGCTCGGTATTCACTACTCCAGGGTCTACTACATTAGCAGTCACATGGCTTCCATTTGCAGTCAGAAGATGCTGTAGTCGGTAGGTAAATAACACAAGGGCAAGTTTGCTTTGGGCATAGGCTCCATGGGGTGAATACGAACATCTGTATAAGAAAGAGAAAGAGAGAGGAACACGCTCATAAAAATAATCAGAAGGAAGGCAATATCAAATATCAAATGTACTGCATTTTCTGCAATATCCAGCAAACACACAGCTGTGCACTGAGTGGTCACAAGAAACAGCTCATCACTAGCAGGCATGTTGTTTGCTCTCCTTCTTGTGATTCCTCCATCAGACATAATATCTGATTTACAGGAAAAAAAAGAAATCCATGGTACCAAACAGAATCAATATGTCCAACTATTTTAACTGGCTACGCTGAAGCACCAAGCGCGAGAGTATCATCTCCTAAGGCGGTATCATCTCGCCCAAACAGTCTTCTCTTGCTCATGACCTTCTTCTCACACATGCATAATCTGCCTCCCACTCAGTAACTCCGTCCCTGATCAGACAACTGGTTATGACTATTTGTATTGCAGCAGAACCTACTCGTCTGGGATTGAGGCTCCTTTGTATTGGCCACACTACAGATGAGTAAGGCAATCACTGCAGCCACTATAATAACACATCAGAGTACACATGGCTAAGGAGAGGGATAAAGAGATGGGGCAAGGAGAGTGGCTGTATATGGTATAAGTACAACCACAGTTATGTCCGGTACACACTTTGAACAGAGAAAGATGCCTGGGTTAGGCTTAAGCGAAAGAGAAGGCAAAGTGCTGATGCGCAAATCCGCAAATGCTGAGCATTAGGGCAAATCGTTACCTCTTGTGGCTCCTATGCCCCCTTCTCAGTCTGGGTGCTGAATCTGCCTTTCTTTTGAGACAGACTTTTTAGGAACTGCTGATTAGCTGGGTTTCACTCCAGGCAGGTAACACTATTTTTTTGAATAAGCAGACTAGTTCTGGGCAAATCAGCAGGTATGTCACGTAAAATGCTCACCCCAATATAGGCCTCAGCATTGCTTCCACAAATGCCTATTCCAGGCCAGTTCATTCTTGTAACTACCGCGGGCCCCTCATTGCACCCTTTTTGGGCTTTGCAGAACCAGAGGTAATACCCGGCATCATGGGCAGCTCCCAGGCAAAGCAGGCAGGTGCTTGTAGCAGCAGGCTCCTGGGGGCAGCAAAGCAGCCCTGGCCCTCACCCTCCTCTACCTCCGCGGAGCCTGGGGAGATGTGCTGCTTGCTGCTGATGATGATACAGGACTGAGGTCAGAGCCTGAGGGCAGCAGCTACTGCTGGCGGAGCAGAAGGAGGAGCACCCACCCACCCGGGCCAGATCCCTCTCTCCCTGCTCTTTGCCATCCTGCTGCCGAGACAGCAGCAACGTCACCCTTAGCACAACAAGCGGCAAAGCTGGGGATGCTCCCATTCTGCAAAAAACCTGCCTTGGGTTTTCTGTGGTCATTATCACATGCAAGGGTTTTGTTGTGCAAAGACCAAGCAGCAAAATTGCTCAGAATTCTTTTCATAACCTCAGTTTCGTCCAAGATCTATAATATTCTGTATGCTTCACCATAGAAACACGTGGACAGCAGCAAACAGGTTGGTTCTCTGCAGAGATACAAGATTACTGAAGCAGCTCAAGTGTAAGCGTTAGCTAACTGGTCTCAGAGACTGGGAGACACAGTGGTATTTCTTACAGCTCAGCTGCAGGAAGCAAAAGACAACAGCACTAAATCTCCAGTTCCTATGTTCTTTTTTTTTTCCTGCTCTATTCTTGTTCAAGAGAAACACAAACAAATAGGCAGTGAAAGCATTATATAATTTGAGGAGGAATAAAAAATGACAGGGAATCATAGAAAGCCTTCATACCAAGCAATGGCCTGAGCTATAATGTGCTGGATAACATAGCTCCATCATCATAAGGATATTGCCGGCGCCTCAGGGTAAAATGGGCTATTTTAAAATAAAGAACAATCACTGCGTGACTAGAAAAGTGACTTGGCATTAGTCAGGGAATTGCAGTTATATTTTATATTCAGCATTGTCCATATCCTCATCTGAAGGACTCAAAATATCACTGGATGTTTCATGCACATTTCAGCCCTTTTAACTGGAAGGGCCTTATCCCTGGCCACAACCATCTTCCCTTGGACAGCAGTTCAAGGAAGATGTAACGCTGCCCATGAGGAGCACTTACTGGAACTAGCCTTCATCAGCCTGGTGTGTCCTGGCATTTCTCCGCTGGTGCCACCATTCCCCCGTCAGGGAGAACACAAGCTAGGGCACGGGACACTGTGTTGAATTACAGGGATCCTGCCTGGCAGGCAGATCACAGAGGAGCAGGGTTAGGGACTACTCCAGCTTGTTCTGTATGGGTCTAGTCTGGCCTTCAGTAACCCTCAGGATCCACGCAGAAGGATGGTGAAAACTCCCCACGACTCCCCATTCCCACATGCTGGGTGAGTGCTGTTTCGACTTACCTTGTGGCAATGAAGCACGAACTACAAGGACCGGATCCTCAAAAGCCTTGTACTTTGCATGTATATCTATGTCAGGGAAACACGAGTGCTCAGAAGATATAAAAAGCCATCCAATCAGTGTGGAAGCCTTTTATATCACAGCGCAGAGATGCAAATGATTTCTAAGGCTGCAGAGAACGAGACTTCAGTTGTATTCTACAGGGATGGAGGATGTAAAACTTGATACGCAACACAGACACTTTTGACAGCACCTCCACACTGATTACCACACTTGCTACTTTTTGTGTGCATACGATTTTTGCTTTTCAGGAATCTGATATCACTGAACCGTATAAAACAGAGGAATAATCTGTGACACAGAATTGATGAGTATCTTCTCATCAGTGGTTGAACCACTGTTTTATTTGTGAGGCCCTGTCTTATTAGATTTATGCTTTACCTAACATTGATTCATGCTATTTAAATTACACACTGGAAGAAAAAAATGGTTACTTAGTTTCACTGCATGTAGTCTTGGTTTATGAACCAGAAAAATGCCTCATCTCCTTCACATATGCTCTTGCACCGTAACTGCATCTCCTATGCACTTACTTATTGCTACATATGAAATGACCTGGCTTCAAAGTCTATTCATCTAGATCCAGTCTTTCTCTTGGCTCTCTATGCTCTTTCTGTATAACTTCAGAACTTAATGAAACTGTAATTGTACATTAAATATGTACAATAATAGCATTGGCAAGATCATACATTTCCACATCCGTTTGCTTTTCTGAAGACTCTAAAAGCCTGTTAAAATGAGAGGTTATACAGGAAACTAAACAAAATAGAGCCTGCGAGCAGCATGCAGCTTGCCAGCCAGCTTGACTAGCACAGCAGCCGACGAGGGGCACGTCTGGCCTCCTCTGCAGGCTGTCGATGCCCCACAACAAGACAAGTCCTCAGTGAGAGGAACGGTGCCTCCTAACTGGGCAAAGGACTTCCAGGCAGATGGCCAATACACACACTGCCTACGTAGCCCGAAAGCCAGGAGATGCAGGTGACCAACAGGGCAGGTTCTGCCCTAACAAATACCACCAAACTGCCTGGCTAGACCAGGCAGCACATCACGACCACGGCAGCCACTGCACAGTCTAGAGCTGGCAGAGGTGTGGAGCAGAGGAGGCAGAGAGCATGGATGTGGTGGGAAGAAGTTCAGTGGGAAAGAGCAGTGTGGCTGGTGGTCAGCTGCAGAGGCTCGTGCCCATCCACTCGCTTGGGGACTGCAGCGCTCACTCTTCCCACGGCGGGAAGGAGTATCCCTGGCAGGGGGTCCCTGGCAGCACTCGGCCTTGCCGGTGCAGAAGAAATAGGACAACCTGCGGCTCACTAAATGGAAACTATAGAAGTTAAAGCAGAAAATTTAATTTGTTGCCTTGAAATCTGCCCAAGAAAGCGGCAATATACAACACCGTGATGTCTTCTTCTCTTAAAATGAACGTTTCATTGATTCTATCCTGAAGAATAAAGGATCAGGGTAAGGCATGATATGCATTTGCTGTAGAAATAACTTTTAGTAGAAATTACTGTTTTCATGGTAAGATTTTGTTTGCAACATAGATTGGCAGATCCTCAAATTAGAGAAAAGAAGAGAAAGAGATTATTTTGTATTTTTGCCAAAAGAATAAATAAGTATTCAATTTTGGAGTGAATGCATTGTGTTTTGGTTATTTCTTTCTTCTTTTTCCAAGCAGTTTCCACCAGAAGCTGATTTTAAAACTCATCTCCATGGAGCTGTCTCCAAATGCTGTCTTCCTGGCATGCTGGGGCAATGTGTTTGTACAAAGTAATAGAAGCCAATTTTCAAACTGGAGTCTGCAGTAGCTAATTAGGTGCTTGGGCATGGACTCAGTAGTTACCCGAGTTTGAAAACTGGATCCTTGTTTACCGCTTCCTGAGACCACCACTTTTACCCTGGTTTATTTCTCTGGTTGGCATTAGTTGGTCTGTATTCTGTTGAGGTCTCCCGCCTTAGTGAAGTGGTATCAGCTTTAGGCTACAACATTAAAGCAGTACAGGGGACCCACTGAGTAATAGGGTGTTAACAGTACAATTTTTCTGGCAGGAACCTCTTTTACTCTACATTTGTCTTGTACATGTCTTCTTGCCACTGATCATCACACTCCCAAAGATCCAGTGTGTTAATCTGGCTGCAGGGCAGAACGCACTAAGATCAAGCTGCAGAACAACCAGATTGCCGTGTGCTCCATTAAAAGACAAGTGATGCAAAATGTGGGTGACATGCTGGGGTTTCTAATGAAAGACCACACAAAATTTCAATACATGCCTTAGGATGAATCAGTGAATTAAGCAAAACAGACTTGCTGTATTAAAACGACTTGAGTTTCTTAATGATTTATGTATTAATCTTGCAATACATCATCACCATTGCTTAGTCAAGAATATAAAGACTATTATTAAACACTCATAAAGCTTTCATAGTCTTAAATTTTCTTTCTCTAGGGAATGCAATGCAAGATTTTTCAAGATTTCTGATAGATTTTGCAGCTTGCTTAAGGCAGCTACAGAATTATTTTGTGGAACATAGGTACATCTTTTCTAGTTCTCTTGTTCTCTCTCTCTCTCTCTTTATGATAAACCAAAGCTGAGTTCTAAATATTGAAATATTAGATTTATGCAGATTTTCTGACTGTACTACATCTATTTGTCTTGTGTATACACTTGCTATGTCTCATGTACTGTCTCATGTACTGTGATTTTCCAATAATAAGAAAAAATGGAAGTACAGAGACAGAAAAACAAAACAGTTGGAAAAAAATGGAATATGCAAATCGGCACTGAAAAATAACATCTTGATAATTGAAAGAAAAGAGCATATGCATTAGTAAAAACTACCCAGAATCTAGTTATCATATCTAGGTTGTGTTACAGCTGTGTTTTGTACTGTAGTTGTCTTGTTACTAATTGCAACTCCTACTAGGACCTTACTCATTCCACATACATGCCTGGGTGCTTTTTGGGTGTCAACTGGCCAATTCTTCATGTATATTTTTTGTATTTTCTTCATATGTAACTTTAAAAAATGCTTATACATTTGTAAATATACATATAAAAGTAAAGGCAGCCTTAGCACACCCCTGTTTATTTGAACTCGAGTAGCCTGTGATGGGCACCCTGGAAAGGAAGGATACTAGACTGATAAATTAAATGAGTGGTTCTACACAAGCTGAAAAGCAAACACTTCATGTGTTGACAGCTACAGAGTTACTCAAATAACCAGCATCAGACTGCACTTTTCCAACCAGCCTGGCTGGGTGTATTGTGCTGACCCACAGACAAAGTAATGCCGGAGACTAACCACATCCCAGAGTGTTTCCCTCTCCCTGCAGTGCGCCACTCCATGCACTGCTCACACACAGCTTTGCCCAGAAATGGTTTTGGTTGGAAAGCTTTCAAAAAGTGGTAAGATAGTGTATTTCTTCCCCAAATTAGAGCATAAGCATAAAAACCCAGAGGGTAAAAGCTCAGAGATGAGAGCTGCTCTTTCTAAGGGGCAAAGTGCTGCCGATGGCCTCATTAGCAGCAGCTCACTTCTCTGCAAGCCAGTGAAGCTTGGGCTTCATTCAGAGTCCTGCAAGAGCCACAAACCAGAAGCTGCTCCTTTGCTCAAAAAACCCTTTCTTCCCAACTTCCAGCTCTTTGCTGCATAAATGCATGCTGTTCAGTGACTAGCCTGCTGCTTATCGCATGTAGGAAATGCCAAGTGAAATTACTGTCTTTAGAGGATCTAGTGATGGGACCTGGAAGGCCCACACTATTAAAATTACACCTGAAAGGTAAAATCAGTAGGGGCTGGTAATCATGGGCATTACTGCTATCCTGATATGAATGCATCGTTTACCTACTGCTGAACCCTCCTCCTAATGTAGGTAGGTGAGATGTGAGGAGCCCTCCTTTTGCTCTGTGGATTCCCCTGCCATGTGCAGTTCCTTTGCTGTGTGCTGATTGCAGATTCTCAAGCGTATGGACACAAAGGCTGGTCTTGTCAAAGCCCAAGCAGAAGCAATTGCTTAAAAAAAAAAAACAGTCTAACTTTCCTCTCTGGGTTAATTTAAAGTGTTTTCTGTTTGTGGTCAGTTGACCACTCCAAGTTGTAATTACTGTAATTCCGTTTTCCCAGGAAATACATCTTTTCACAGACAATGATGTAAACTGATTCTTATGAGGTACCATTTTGCTACAGTAGGTTTATATCATGCAGTGTTAAGTACTTATTAATATTTGAAGTGTCATTTGGGCATAACGGTATCCCTTCCCTCAATTAAAAATCTCCATCAACCAGATAAATACATAAATAAAAGAAATTGAGCAGGGTTTGGCAGCCACAAACAAGATCAAGACTCCAAGACCTTTGTTCTGAGTCCTCATGACCCTTTGAGTCAAGGGAGAAAAACTAACTGCCATACATCTTCTCAAATTATCTCTTGGATAATCTCGATCTCATGTAATTGAAGATTGACACACATCTTTTCAGATTATTTTTGGATTAAATCAAGATAACTCTGAGGCACTCTCCACCTACTTGTTTAGAAAGCTTCCTAATCCTCCTACAACAGAGCTTTTAAGTTCAAAGAAGCCAGAGGTCTTTTTATAGCTTCTTCTTCTCTCTCACAGGAACACGGACAGACCATAAAATGGCTCAATAACAATAATCCAAAATCCTATTTCCATTTTGATAAAATCATCTTAAAATTTGTTTCATGTTTACAGAGCGGCTGTAGATTCTGGTTTTACTTTCTGTGACCAACTGTAGAGCCTGTTTACGAATAAGAAAATTCTGTCGTTACAAGTCTAGCATGGTCATCAAATGCAATGAGTCGATTTTCAGTAGACTGTGTGAAATTAGTTTATGTGCAAATCATGTAAGCTTTCATTTTGTGATGTGTCAAAACCCACTGCCTTGGACTCAAACAGACCAAAAAAATGCAAATATTCAACACACTGCAGGACTGGTCTGTCCTACCAGGGGAAATATGCCTTGAACAAGCACAAAGACCACAAAATGTTATGTCCTCCCAGATGTCTGGAAATACTATGTGGAAAACGCTATGACACCATGTCCATAGAGGCAACATAAGATTATCAACTCTGACACTCAGAAGTAATTCTAGGCAGTCTTTGTTTGTTAAAGCAATATAGCAAGTTCTACTTTTGCAGTGTTTGCTTATATACCTTCAAACAGACCAAAAAAAATTCCAATAACTGAATTAAGAGTAGAAAAGGATTAGGCTAATAAACAAAATCTGCTTCCTAAAAATAATCACAGAAAGTTTTCCCCTTCTTTCGGAAGACACTAGGTTAAGGGAAAATGTGATTCTGTGACTCTGTGTAATTCTGTGAAAAAAAGCAGCTGAAATATCAACGGGTGCAGAAGAGATTCAAACATGTAAGTTCTCTGCTCCCATGAAATAACTGATGGTCCACCTACAATGCGAAAAGCTTTATTTTATGTGAGGTTGTACCTTGCTAGAGGCCTTCAGCCACTGTCAAGTGCAGAGGAGGGTGTTTTAGGATGTTTTACTTCACAAATCTAAACAAGCAACCTTTAGCAAAGCCATTCAGTACAATGCTTCTGTCCTTTATCTGAGGTTATTGGTCTCAGATTGGTCTCTTGGCTTGTGGTCTTTTTTCATTGCATCATTTTGTATTTCCACTAAACTATATTTGCTAGAGAAAAATTCTTTTCAAACTGCAAGAAACTAACCAGCTGTGGCTCACAGTGGTCTGTAGCCAGCATTACAAACTGGTTATTTTAAAATACTGTAAGAGACTGTGGCAACAATCACCTTCTCCACCATCCAGCCTCAGAGCTGTTTTTAAAATTTCCCAATATTATGTCACTCTGGAACACTGCAAACAGGGCTGTGAATTATTGGTAATGCAAAAGCAAGTATTTTCTCAGGAGGGGCAAGGCTTGGGACCAGAGCCCATGAGATCTCAGTGAGGAGCACATGCAATCCCTTCCCCTTACATAATGGACCAGAAATGAAGCCACACAGGACACACTAACAAGGAGCCTTGTGAGCAAACTCTGAAAAAACAGCACACAAATTCACAGAATCACAGAATGTCTGAGGTTGGAAGGGACCTCTAGAGATCATCTAGTCCAACCCCCTGCTCCAGCAGGGACACCCAGAGCACGTGGCACAGGGTGGCATCCAGGCAGGTTTGGAAGATCTCCAGAGAAGGAGACTCCACAGCCTCTCTGGGCAGCCTGTTCCAGGGCTCTGTCACCCTCACAGGAAAGAAGCTCTCCCTCACATCGAGGTGGGACTTCCTGTGTTTCAATTTCTACCCATTACCCCTTGTCCTGTCACTGGCCACCACCAAGAAGAGTTTGGCCCCATCCTCCCTCCCTACATTCTCTCCTCAGGTACATATTGATCAGATCTCCTCTCATTTTTTTTCCTCTCTGGGCTAGACAGGCCCAGCTCCTTAAGTCTTTCCTCCTAAGATAGATGTTCGAGTCCCTTAACCATATTTATTGCTCGGTCATAAAGCTCTTCAGTTTCATGCTTCAGCTCGGCAGCCCTGCTCCTAGGGCAGCTCCCCAGCAGCTTAGGCTGGTGCAGGCTGGTGCTGGGACCACCTCACCCTGACCTCACCCTCCTTATCCTCTTCCTGCAAGGCCTCCATCACCATCATTCATCCCATCCCTCCCACACAAATATGCAGCTTAACTCACTGTCATCCCAGTGTAAAGTTGGACAAACCTCTTTAATCAATCCAGTGTATAAAAAGGTGTATAAAAATAGTTTTGCCAGAGCTCTCTGGGCCTCAGTCCCTATCCTGCTTGGCTAAAGGAGGCTAAAATAATGCAGCGTACAACCGGTCCCTTTTTCCCATAACAAGAAATGCAGCTAAACTGCAGCACCTTATACATAATGAGAACAGACGAATAGACAAAATGGAACAACGGAACTATAACCGCTGTAGGACATTTTGACAGTACCAAAACTACTGGGGGCTAAAATATTTTAGTTTTACAATATCTTGTTTTATTTAGAATAGAAGCCTTTGGTTTTTTTCAGAGAGCACACAATTTCTATAGAAAACTCAGTTTAGTCAAAAGACCAGTTTCTGGTATTTTAAACAGATAGGTGCTGCATTTCTGTAAGGAAAGGAGGAAAGGGTCAAGGTGTGGAGAAAGTAAAAAAAAAAAAAAAAAACAGGTTAGGAGGTAGCATTTTTGAATTTGGAAGCAGCAGTCTGCCTTTGAGTCCCTCCCTCCACTACAGCTTCTCATCCTTACTGTACTGGGCAGCACCAGGGCTGTTTGGTTGCAAAGAGCAGGATCGATAGCGCTGCTGGAGGCACTTGCTGAGGGCAAGACGATCATTTTGACAGTGTTCCCTCCTCACCTGGTGTTCTGGGGGTGTACGGGCCCCCGCGCTAGCTTTCCCCAGACACACTACCCAGCTCAGAGGACAACACCACTGAAAAGGTGCCGCAAGGATGGTGGGAGCTGCAGCAATTACGTGGACACGTTGGAAAACATTTGAATAAGCGCTCAGCACATGAACTCCCAAGCTTTTAAGGTTCGCTCAGCCTTAATGGACCTTTCTGCTCACTGGGAGATGTTAAACTAACCTTCACCTCTCAAGGGTGACAGTCTATCTCTGCTCCATATTCTCTGCAAGTCCCTTTTGCCTCCTCTGTCAGACTAGTGCAGTGCATTAACTTTCAAATTATCATTGAACTGTCTTGCCGTTTCAGAAAACAGCACGTGTAAGAGATCTATTGTCCTTTATGCTATGGAGGATTGATTTTACCCGTCCAGCCCATGGAGGAGGGAGGGGTTGAGCAGCAGAAACATGCATATATCAAACACCTCCAAACACGTTGCATTTTTGAACTTGCTCCGGAACACTCTGTCCTATTAAATCATTAACTGTTATTAATAATACATTATTAAGACCATCAATTCCATTTAGATGAGAAGGATTTTAACATCCTGACCCATAAAACAGCTATATTTAATTTCTCAGAATACATTAAATCTTGACATTATCTTTGTGAAGTGCTGTCACGCTGTTACTGTTCTATAGAATAGAAATGAACCCTAAAAGTATTTTGACTAGATACGGTGAAAGTTCATAAACAAATTTAAAATCAGAACTTTCCAAAGTTAAACACATCTTCATTTTGTGTTGCAGGAATGGATAGAGATCACCTGTGGGGTACCGCAGAGATACCACCTTAAATCCTATTTTGGAACTGATGAGAGAAGTGGACTTCTGATATAAGAGCCCACCTGTTTTGGGGGTTTTTTTTGGGGTGGAGGAGGGAGGGGAAAGGGGGATTATTTTGTTTGGTTTTTAATTATTTCATAATATTTGAGATCTGTGCCTTAACCAGAACACTGATTTTCCTGGCCACCGGAGTCAATTTTTTGCAATTAACACTAATTGCTGTGAAAGGAAGAGATGATTTTGCGAATCAGCTAATCCTTTTGCATTTATTAAAAAAAAAAAAGAAAAAAAAATCCTGCAAAGAAAGACTAAAAGACTAAAATATCATTATGTAGATTCAGTAAACATTTGAATATTTATACCTGCGAATAGTTAATCATCTAACTATACATAGAAAAGTTGGAAGCTTGTAAGGTCACTTTAACTGAAATATGCAGTGTGCAGCAGTTAGTATCTCGTCCTGTCAAGGGAGTATGATTAACCTTGTAAATAAAATCATAATAAACAATAAAAATCATTATGGGCCATCTGTTTAAATTATAAAACACAAGCAAAATCTCATGCTTCCAAAAGAAATGGAATCTATAATAATATTTATTTTTGTGTCTAGATGATTACAATTTCTATCCCTTTCACACAATTCTGTTAATCCTGTAGTAGTATTAATCAAACAGTGACACAACTCACTATATATCACTGTGAAAGACCTCTGTACTGACTAAAATGGATTAACAAATAAAAGGCAATTATTTAAATCTCTCCTTTTCCACCTGAAATTAAAACAACAGTATAGTGATACTGTTATGTTACCCAACCTACACAGTTTTTTTTATTGAATTAAAGATATTATAAATTAGTGGAAATTTTAACTTGGATTCCATAAATTATAAGGAGACGATTAAGAAGTTACAGGTGACAGATGAGTCATGAAAAGACAGAGGAAGAACCATTTGGGAAGTTTCCCCAAAGCAGTCATTTTTAACAGCGCTGACTCATCAAGGCATTCAAAGGAAAATGTTTAAACAAATGTCCAAATAAAAGAGTGATTTGGAATTGATGAAAATATCTTATTTCAATAAGATGAATTTTAAATTAAAGGTCCCGAGTTTCAGTTTAATCAACATTTTACTTAAAAATATTAAATGCAGTGTATTTATCAGGATTATTACAAATTGAATTTTGAACCAAATATTTTGAGATCACTGAAGTATTTTTGATTTTGATCTGAAAAAAATGTATTAACATTTTACAAAAACATTCAGCTTTTTATTTTTTTTTTTTTAATTTTTTCATTGCTATTCACAGGTGATGTTTTCAAAATCTCAGCAATTCTTGTGGGACAAAACCTTCAACTTTTCCCTCAGATTTAATTGCAACTTTGTTTGCCATTAAAAATCAGTTACCCCCAGGAAGCTTTGATGAAGGAGACTATTTGTCCAAGAACAAGAGGTCTCCANCTGAAGTATTTTTGATTTTGATCTGAAAAAAAATGTATTAACATTTTACAAAAGCATTCAGCTTTTTAATTTTTTCATTGCTATTCACAGGTGATGTTTTCAAAATCTCAGCAATTCTTGTGGGACAAAACCTTCAACTTTTCCCTCAGATTTAATTGCAACTTTGTTTGCCATTAAAAATCAGTTACCCCCAGGAAGCTTTGATGAAGGAGACTATTTGTCCAAGAACAAGAGGTCTCCAGACACTTTGCTAGATTTTTCCAAACATCCTCTGCTACACCCTTTATGAACTGCCTAATAGAAGAGATTAGCTGGAGCTGCCTTGTTTCCCCAGTATCCNAGGTCTCCACACACTTTGCTAGATTTTTCCAGCAGTATGAAACATCCTCCGCTACACCCTTTATGAACTGCCTAATAGAAGAGATTAGCTGGAGCTGCCTTGTTTCCCCAGTATCCTATCTCATCCTAGGCAGAGCTGTTTGCCTACTTGACACCGCCTAAGATGCACACGTGGCAACTGGTAGTTCTGGGTTTCCTTTCCTTTTTATCTCTGCTTTCCTTACCTGGGGACTGTATCAGAATAAAAAGAACATTAGTTCCCTTTGCAGTAATGAAATAGAAAAGCAGAGGAAGGAGGGCAAAGAAAGTGTGAGTAACTATTCCTGTATGTAGAAGGGACTTGGAGTAGAAAAAGAGCTCTGTTACTATGGCTAGGGAGTTCGTAAATCTGTGATTCACAGCATTACAGGGCCCATTTGCCATGCAAAGAGAGAGGATGATGAAAGGAAGAGTTAGTCATGGAGAAAAACCTAGACAGAATATACTAAGATGCTGCTTACCCTTGGGAAAAAGAGGACATCTGAGTGAACATGACACAAGGTGAAAAACTTCTACAGCCTCAGAAAAGAAATAAGGTCTTTCTGTCTTGATTTTTCCTTACGTTCTGTCTTATTTTTGTAGGCAGAATACCTGAAGGACAGCCCTCTCCCCTAGACTTGTAAGAGCACTATGAACTCCAGGGAACTGTTCAAGCCTACCTCAAATGCAGAAGATGGCCCTGTGCTTTTCAAATGTTTGCTAGAAGCTAACAGCCATGTTCTGTTCAGGTCATATTTTTCTTACATTTTAAAGACTATTGTAAAGAACATGACAGTTACACTCTTCTACTCTTAGGATGCAAACCATATTACAGTCAGCATGCAACTGCTTAAATCACCATTGCTAAAATATTTGCTGATAGTGTTTCTGTTAAACTTTCACCTTCTTGAGAACAGTACTATTCGCAGTAGGGATGAAGGAGAATGATTTGCCTTAGGGATCCCCTTGTCGACTCATGTGATTTCTGTCGAAAGTGGTCTGGATCTAAAAGACCACAAAAGCGTTTGATGTTCTTCATATATCCTTCAGCAAAAGAACTGGGAGAACAGTCATTGCTCTAGTGAGTTTGCATTTTCAATAACACACATGAAACAAGCTCTGTCCTGCCAGTTTGGAACAAGCTCTGTCCTGCCTTGATGTACCTATGCTATGTCTCCTAGTAGTGCGTGTGGGAAGACAGTGGGTAGGAAGGTGGTGAAATGACATTTGTAGAAGAAAAACAGATCTGGGGTTAAGGACAGAAGGTAAGATGAGCAAGGAAGAGAAAAGGAAAAAATGATCTGGTGAGTGGAAATAAGAAAAATGAAGAGAAAAAAATAAGATAGCGAGGGAAAAAGCAAGGGAAAGAAAAGACACTGAAAAGACACAGGTGAAGATCAAGTAAGTAAGCATGGAGAGAGAGATAACCAAGGAAGAAAAATAATTTAACAGCCAAGGCAAATCAAGAAAGGTGAAAATTAAGGCTACCATGAAAAAGAGTTAAAAGGAGAAACATGGGATAAATTAGAAAGTAGGATGATATAAAACAAATGAAAGAGGAGATGTGGAAGACAGTAGCACAAGCTACAAGAACTATTTAATACTGTTCCAATCCTTATACTGGCATAGAGCTTACCACCACCATGTCTTATACCACTGCCCTGTGGTCACCAATGTGGATGAACTTCTGAGTTCAAATCAAACTTCTGAGCAGCGAGAACAAGCCAAATAAGCTCAGGATCTGTGTCTCTAACTGTGATCGGAAACCCAAGGTCTCCTGAGTGAGAGAATGATTCCAACAAAAATCTGTTGTAGAGAACTGAACCTCAGTTTACTTTCTGCTCTGTGACAAGACACTCTTCTGCCTTTCCTTCCTTGACGTATTTGATGGGCGAATGCCCCCTCTGCTACCATTACACACTTCCAGTTTGCACACTGGCCCAACCAAAATCTATGAATGATGAGACAAGGGTATGACAAGGTTATGTTAAATTATCTGGTGTTATCAGTTACTGTTATCAGTGATTTTTCAAGCATTGAGTATACAGCTCCCTTTCTCCACTATGAGTAGGCTCCATATGGTGTTGCTGCCTTACTATGACCAACGAACCAGGGAGCACAGACCCAAGTCACAAATAAAATTATGGCCTTATGGCCAACTACTGCAACTCAAAATAAGGAGAAAGCCAGTACAACATATTTTAAAACAGCTGCAAAAAATGAGGAATGTCATCACTAGAAAACTAAGGCAATTCATGGAACACTATTGTACCATAGCACTTACCATGAGTGTCTCTACCAAATGCACTAAAGCTCTTCAAAAGCATCTCCAGGGTGTCATGATGTAAACAGTGTCTGTGTATGATACTTTGCAACAGCCTCAGAATCACAGAATGATTAAGTTTGGAAGGGACCTCTAGAGATCTAGTCCAACCCCCTTGCACACGCAGGGACACCCAGAGCACATGGCACAGGGTGGCATCCAGGCAGGTTTGGAAGATCTCCAGAGAAGGAGACTCCAAAACCTCTCTGAGCAGCCTGTTCCAGGGCTCTGTCACCCTCACAGCAAAGAAGTTCTTCCTCATATGGAGGTGGAGCTTCCTGTATTTCAAATTACACCTGTTACCCTTTATCCTGTGGCCGGTGGGTCACCACAGAGAAGAGCCTGGCCCCATCCTGCCTACAATGAACCCTCAGGTACTCGAATATGTTCATCAAATCTCCTCTCAGCCTTCTCTTCTCCAGACTAAACAGGCCCAGATCACTTAGTCTTTCCTCATATGACAAATGCTCCAGTCCTTTAATCATCTTTGTGGCTCTACGCTGAACTCTCTCCAGAAGCTCAATCTCCCTCTTGTACTGGGGAGCCCAGAACTACACCCAATACTCCAGGGGCAGCCTCACCAGAGCTGAGCAGAGGGGCAGGATCCCCTCCCTCGACCTGCTGGCAACACTCCTTCTGATGCAGGCCAGGATCCCATTGGCCTTCTTGGCCACGAGGGCACATTGCTGACTCATGGTTAACCTGTTGTCTAAAGGACTCCCAAATCCCTCTCTGCAGAGCTGCTTTCCAGCAGGTCAGCCCCTAATCTCTACTGGTGTGTGGGGTTATTCCTCCCCAGGTGCAGGACCCCGCACTTGTCCTTGTTGAACCTCATGAGGTTCCTCTTTGCCCAACTCTCCATCCTATCTAGGTCTCTCTGAGCCCTCGGGGGTGTTGCCCACTCCTCCTAGTTTGGTGTCATCTACAAACTTGCTCAGGGTGCACTCTGTGCCCTCGTCCAAATCACTAATAAACAAGTTGAACAGCCCTAAGTCCAGTACTGACCCCTGCAGGACACCACTGGCCACAGGCCTCCAACCAGACTCACCCCCATTTATCACCACCCTCTGGGCTCTGCCATCCAGCCAGTCCTCAATCCACCTCACTGTCCACTCATCCGGTCCACACTTGTTAGCTTTCCTATGAGGATGTTATGGGAGACTGTGTTGAAAGCCTTGCTGAAGTCAAGGCAGACAACATTCACAGCTCTCCCATCGTCTATCCAGCCAGTCACCCCATCATAGAAGGTTCGTCAGACACGACTTCCCCTTGGTGAATCCATGCTGACTACTCCTGATGACCTTCTTTACCTTGACATACCTAGAGATGGTCTCTAGGATGAGCTGCTCCATCAGCATTGATCAGTCATCAATCCTTTAGCATTGATAAACCATTCTCTCATGCTACTAGCATATATTCAAGCATGCAAGTAATCTCATTCTTTTTAGCAGCAACATTTACTGGTGCTAACCCTTAAAATAACATTTTTCCCATATTAGAGTCTATCAGCAGTTAGGCTTAGAAAAAAAAGGAGCATCCTATTTTAACTGAACCTAGAAATGTCTTGGATTTCAAACGGCTGGTGCTCTTGCAGCTGCTGGCACATATACATATATGCTTGTATGTGTATGTATGTGTATATTTGTATGGCTGCACTACCAGCTCCCAGCTATTCCAAATACCTCAGGGAGAAGAGTGTACAAAATCTACAAGATCAGTCAAATTCTTTCCCCTGTATTTCTCTTCTTACGTCCAAAAAGTAGAAGTGTGAAAGGGCTGGATTTGGCCCAAAAGTTGTAGGTAAATCTCACCTTTTTTACTTTTTCTTTTTCTTTTGGGAGATGATCATATTAGTCATGCTCACAGTCAACAGCAACTTCTCTAATGGAAACATATCCAGTTTACTTAAAATGTGAGTTAATAATAATGAAGCATAGATAAGGATGCACTTAAGCTAAAGAGGCAGAGTACAGGGCTTTGCTATGATCAGGGAAACTACTGTCATCTAGAGACACGGAACAGCCACATTTAATTTTGCATTCACCACTTTACTCCAAAGAAACACTAATTACACTCCCCTTGGTCCCCTTACATGGTGTCATCCAGCACGCGCACATCAGAAACGATGAATATATACATCAAGTGAAGAGTAAGGGTAATTTCCTGTGGTTGTTTTACAAGCAAGAGATTAAACTGTTGCTACTCTGCACAGTTTAAACAATGTGCTTGTAATAATACTGATGCCATAATATGTAATCAGAAGTCAAACAGAAAGTTTGACATGCTTAATGCAGCATTCATATGTAAAGCGTGCGCACTGGAAACAGCTTAGCCCTCTAATTTTAGTCTTTGTTCCAGAATGAAACCTCAGGCCAGGTGCCTCTAAATATTTGCCTAAGTCCTTGGTAGAAGCTGAGGATTGAGACAAAATTTCTACACAGCAATGGTGTAAAACTCGGAGTCCTCTGATACAAGCAGAAATTCTTTGGAGCTGACCAGAAGAAAAGGTTCTAATTGAGCTTGCTAGTAAGCAAGTAATTTCCACAAGTAACTGCATGCGGAAAATTTTTAATTCATCTCACTTATCCTGCTTATTCCTCAATTAACTCAACTATGCTGCACAGTTCCTGCGTGTGACACCAGATATATTCACTGCATCATTTGGCATCCTCCTAATTAAAAAAAAAAAAATCCTGTAGACATTCAGTTATGTTTTTTTCCAAATGAAAGCACTTGGGGAGAACATGGCCACGCAGGCACACTAATCTAGAATAAGGAGAGCAGGTTTGTTTGGCTCTCTATAACGTCCCAGTGGTCCCTCGTCACTTGGGGAAGGTTTGTAGGCTACACAGATGAGACGTACGTTGCAAGGACTCCGGGAGATGATGAGGTGGCAGGGATGCGAGGCACAACCGGGGCATGGGGAAGACGCCGGGCAGTGCGAAGCTGCTGCCAGGGAGGTGGGAGACGGGAAAAGGAGAGTGCTGAGAGGAGCTGGGGCTGGATGCGGGAAGGCTGCCAGCTGGCAGGGCCGGGCTGGCGGAGCGGGGTTGGGTGCCAACGCGGTGCTGTCAGCGGCACGCATGGGCTGGCGCGGCGAGGGGCAGGCAGGCAGGCATGGGCAGCCACCTCCACGGCACAGTGTCCCCAGGAGCCGGTGGCCACAGTGGCGGCAGATCCTGGAGCATGGAGCCAGCACCCGAGCCGTTCCGCAGCACCACGGCTAGGCAGGCGCCTGACGGGGCGCCTCTGAGGCCAGCCTCTGCAACCATCACTGCAGTCGAAACGCCACAAAGGAAGAAAGGCTTTCAAGGCTCTTAATAAAAGACTCGGTTTACCAGGTTACCAATTATCTGTATTTCTGACCCAAGGCAGGAAGCTTTGTTCAAGCCTGAAAGATATCAGCAACTTGAATGCTTGAAAAGCATTGCTATCTTTTTTTTAAAAAAGCCACCCTGCCACACACCGTCTGCTTTCAGCAGCAATTTTGATTGAGTTCAGTACAGAGCAGCCCATACTAAAAATGGACGGATACCTGCTTTGTAAGTCATCCAGGTGCAATTTGCCTACGTAATGGGTGGCGGATGAGACAGTGATGATCCTAGCGTTGTGGCTGTGCGTTCCTGATTGCTTCAGCGTATCCAAGAGGAGGTTAGTCAGCAGGAAGTGTCCCAAGTAGTTCAAGCCAAAGTGCTCCTCAAAGCCATCCTCTGTCTTCCTTTCAGGGACCAGCATCACCCCAGCTGCAGGAGAAAACAGAAGGAAAACCTGGGGATTTATTTCAGAGAACAAGCGAAATAAAAGCAACACAGGTCTCTGGCTGCGCAGTGTAAACACAGTATTTAGACTGATGAGTGACTGGCGACAGCATGTGAAGTCTAAAGCAGAAACTAATTGATTTCTGCTGAGAAAATCCAATTCAGTTCCTTTATCTAAAAAACAGGTAGATTGACCCCCTCCATCCCTGCACCACTGTGAGGATAAATTAGTTCATTTGTGAAAAGTGTTCTGAAGACATTAAAAGTTGATTTAACCCACTGCTGGCTTGTCAGAACTCAACGCTGCAGATCCACAGTGAAAATAAACCCATGTAGGATATGTGGGAGCTGGGGGAACCTAACAGCATTCGCCCCTTCAAAGAGCTCGCAGCAGGGGAGGCCGGACCAGGCTAATTCATAGATCCCAGACAACTTTCTACTGAGTCCTGGCTGCAGTTTAAAGACCTATTCTGTCTCTGGTTAAAATCTCCAACTTCTTTCTCACTAGTGTGGGTGAGAAAAGATGTAATAAATTTACCTAGTATGTGTTAATAACTAGGTTTACATACATCTGCATACTGAAACAGTTTTATGAATACTTATTTTGGCAATATTTTTGCATATATTTCTACAAACCACAATTTTCAAACTCACAAGTATCCAAATTCCTAACATTCAATGTTGATTTCAGCATTTTGCAGGGAACACTGAGCTAATGTATAAACTATACTGTGTACTGGAGCTTAGCACAGGATTGCTTTCCCATTCAACTATAACATAGACTCGATTTCTATAATTTATTCTTATTTAATTAATATTTAATTAGCACACAGGTGGACCTGACCTTCGCAATTTAAATGCAGATATATGTGGTTCAGGGAAAATAATGTTGCAAGTTATTTGTCATCTCTCTAAAACACAAGATGATATGGCAGAAAGGCCACTTCTGCTCATCAGTCCAAAAGGACCTCACCCTAGAACAACCTCATATATCCTTTAGAAACCCTCTACCATTACAATTCTTGACTTCAGACTGGTGATGACACATAAAATTACCTTTTTAAATTAGATGTTGTGCATCTGTGTCACTATTTTGTGGTGGAAGGAGCAACTACCAGACACTTCTGTTTTGTTACTGGCGGCTCGAATTGAACAGAATATGTTTTAAGTATATTTTCAGGCTGGTGAGCATCCATAGAAATTCTACCTTATGCCTATGGGCTGTTGCTTAATGGGCCCACATGGGGCAAATCTCTTCTTGGTGGTAGACAGTGACAGAACAAGGGGTAATGGGTATAAACTAAAACACAGGAAGTTCCATCTCCATATGAGGAAGAACTTCTTTCCTGTGAGGGTCACAGAGCCCTGGAACAGGCTGCCCAGAGAGGTTGTGGAGTCTCCTTCTCTGGAGAGTTTCAAAACCCGACTCGATGTGGCCCTGTGCCACGTGCTCTAGGTGTCCCTGCTTGAGCAGTGGGGTTGGACTAGATGATATCTAGAGGTCCCTTCCACCCTCAACCATGCTGTGATTCTGTGAAGTAGTAGGCTCTGTGTGAAAGCACAGTCTGGCAGGAAGTACAGCATTTTGTAGGAGTGGAGTTTACCATTTTTCCTATTTGTACAGACTGCTGGTTTCTGCAGTCAGAAGAGAGGACACGTGAGGGAAGTGGGACAAGAGCAATGGTGAAAGGAAGTAAACAAAAAATGCAAGACACAACAGATTGATGAGAAAGCAAAGGTGTAAGTGTAAGACTGTTCTGGGTTGTGTTTCTCTCAACATTTTTGCTGCACCATTACGACTCCCTGACTTCAGCATCCCGTCCCCGAGAAGACCGCCATACCCACGCGAGACCTGAACACTGACATTCTCGGCAGTGCCTACCAAGCCGCACTTGCGCACAAGTCGAATGAAGAGGAAGCCACCACGAGCACCAGAGCACGCGGCAGGAACAACACGTACCAAAAACTTGGAGGAAGTGGGTGGACTCTTGGAGATCAGGGACAACACAAGGAGTGTGTGTTCCTCCCTTGGGGCGCTTTTTGTTCCCTGAACTCTTCTTCTAGGGCCTATCACCAGCACTGAGGCAGTGTCAAGGAAACATAGCTGGACTGGTGGTGGTCACTAAGCTTGCTGCATCTCTCCCGCTTGCTTGCATACTTTTTTTTTCTTCTTCCTCTCTCTGTCCTATCGCGGTTGGTCCTCATTACAAGAATAGAGCTGAAAAGGTTGTATGGTATTTGACCCTACTTGCATCTTAATCTCACTATTGGGATCGTATTGAAACCTCCTCCAACGGTGGAGCAGGATAGGAAGTGAGAGGAGCAGCATGAATAAAGGAAAGGAGCAAGGGAAGAAGATGGAAGGCCAGAGTGGTAATAGAGCAAATAAAGGTTCACATGTGACACAATGCACTTTCTTACAGAGAACTTAAGCCTGGACATTAGCAAATCTCTTGCTCCACTCTGCTGGCTGATGGTATAATGGAAGAAATGCCATAGAAATTACATGGTTGATATCTGCAATATCTCTGTCATTACAGACACTTTCCTAGATGCCTGATAATGACAAGAAAACTTGGTTGCTCTGCATGTCAAATCTCATCTTCATTAATGGAAAGGCACAAATTAGAAAGTGTCTGTTTGGATGCGCTGTTGTATCCTTCTACCTCCTCGATGGCACTTACTCTAATGAATGTTGCAACTGCTCACAGCTGAAAAAAGATTAACTTTCCTCTGTGCTTTTACATACACGGCACATAACTACATTAAGAACAGAGATCTGGACTAAACACTAGCATGAAGGTTAGTGAGACATAAACGTGAGAAAACTGCTGCAAGAGTATTTCCACTTGTTTTTCTAGGGCATAGGGGAGAAAGAAAAGGCAGGAAGGGAAACAAACCCTTAGCTCGCAGAAGTCTCAGTCAACTGCAGTGGGAGTTTAGCAAAGACAAGGCTTGGCATGAGCTGTTGGAGGGCAGATGGGAACAACACTGCATTTTTGAGCACTGGGGTTGGTACAAGTAAACAATTTGCATCTCTCTGAAGCCCATCTTGCCTGCGCTTAGAAGCTCTGAGGCTTGGAAGAGAGCGAAGGAAGCCGTAATGCCAGCTCTCAAGAGGTTTTGCAGCAAAGATGATAATATCTAAGTCCAAGAAAGGGAGGTGAACATGAAACAGCACTTGCAAAGTAGATGTGAACCCCCATGGCTGCTCCCACGCTTGCCCAAGCTGCTGCAAGGCTCTCTGTAGTCATTCCTCCCACCTCTGCAGTCTGAGTCGGAAGGAAGGAGAGAGAAAATTGTCAGGAGGGACAAGACACGTGACAGACTCATCTGCTACAGCTGCTCTGCTTTGCATCATAACCAGCAGGCAAACCCAGGGAGACTGTCACCGCTCAGATCAGCCCCGGGGCTACCTGTCCACCACCTGCCCCTCGACCTCCAGAGAGGCACTGTGTTTCGAGGGAGCACGGAGAAGCTCTGCCCTCCATCTCAATTAGTACCCACCATCTGCACTGTGCATTATGAAAGCTGCAGAGAGATCTAAGCTCTGCTTGAGAAACGGCAGAAAATCTGCACTCATGCAACACACAACTGATAAGATGATACACATTTCCCCAAATTATTTCAGTCCTTCTGCAAAAGCTTCCTCTGTGCTGTGCTCAAGTCCCTGAGCAAGCACACTCACCTGTTCTTGGATTTGTTCTACTACAATTCCCTTTTAGACTTCAAGAGCTACTCAAGTAATATTAATCCAATAACATATTTGAAAGAGTAGGGATGTTTTTTAAAGGCTCTTATCTTTGATGTGGTTCTTATCAAAGCTATGAAAATTTTTGCCCTGCAATATGAGGGCACTTTCTCTTTGGTGAGGAGGAGCCATTTTAATTCACTGAGAGAGAGCAAGCACACATAGGTACACCCAGCAGGCAACTGAAACTGACTGCCTTTTTGACAAAAGAAGAAACATCCTAAGTGTAGCAGCAAACGCTCTTTTTTTGAATTATTAACTACCTAACATTCTGGAGATACTAAAAGTAGAATACTATTGATTTTCTTTTGTCCAGAAATGTCATCAGCTTTACTCAAGGGCCTGAAGGGTGGACTCAAGGAATGACAGCTGTTTCTATTTTTTCTTGTTCCAATTAAGGTAATGTTGATGAAAAAAAAAAGCATCTCATTCCTTTGTAACTAAGAATGGTTTGGCTTAACCTTCCACTATGCAATCTATACAAAAATATCTGTCTGACTTTTATTATGATTAGTCAGTCTCCTTAGAGTTTTTGGAGTGGATATGAAATTTGAAATGGCAGCATAGAGACCATTAATACCTTGGTTCTGATGCAACTCTCTTACAAAAGTTCTCCTCTCTGATTTAGTTGGAGTGTTTCCAGAGGTTTTGTTTAAAAAGCCATCACTGATATGAGCATGGCACTAGAAAATGAATAAGTAAGCTGATAATGAACTTTTGCTTTGCAATTGATTAGGTGTTATTATCGAAATATTCAGTGAAGAACTGACAGTATGTATGCAAAAATTGTCTAGATGCCACACGGATGTGTGATCTTGCAAGATTAGAAACAAATTAGAATAAATAAAATATTTTGTGATATAACTATTCTGGAAGACTGTATGCTCAAGTCGCACACATTTCATTAGGTATGTTTAATAAGAAACCTTTTTTTTTTCTTATTTTTTTATTATGATGCCTACTCAGCAGAGAATATTGAGGCTAATTTTCTCTCAGTAAATGAATATACCTCAAGAGAATTGTCCTTGTAATCAGTCATTTATCATGATTTTTCTGTTAAAGTTTCTAATGAAACTTTTTGATTGGGATCCATCTATGAATTAGTTGTATTGAATTAGCATTTCAAGAGCATAATAAATCTGATGTTGTACACAGCATAACTAAAATGTTTACCGCAGACATAAATCCTATATATGCACAAAATGTATTTTTACAGGATCATATAGGAAAATTTGTATCATGCCTGCCTCTACTGCTGATGATAGTAAACACTGCTATAATTCCCGTACCTCCCTCTGTGCAAAATATCAGTCAGCTCTATTTTAACAATTATATTAAAAGCTTTAAAAATAAAAGTATTTCATTCATTTAGGTTTATTCAGAGTGAGCTTATGGAATGAGCCTGGTGGAGGCTTTTAAAGGCATTTCTGAAACTCATTTTAAATAAATCAAATATAACCCAAGACAAATTTTAAATCTCTCTTGTAGATGTACATCAAAATGTCTTCCTTCCCAGGCAGGCTCGTGGAACAGGGTTCAGAGACAAATCTTTTTACTCCTGGCAAGTCAAATACTGGACAGTCAATGCAAGAGGTTAGTTGCATAGGTTACCTGTAATACCTTCAGTGCAGGAGATGAACCTATGTAAGCACATTCACCTAATGCTTTTAGGTGAATAGCTATTGCACCAAAAAGTTCCCTAAAGGATAAAGAATGGAGAAAGGGTTATTCTAATGAAAGCACAAAGTATTTCCAGGGGCAAACTTTGTATTGGTGTAGCCAATTCACTTAGTAGTACGTTTTTTATTCCTCAAGAATGCAGCCACACTGGGCAAAACAGAGCTCCAAAATAGCTCTACTCGGCACACACATATGCCAACAAAAAGATCTAGCAATGGATCTGTGTAGCTGTATAATAGCATAACCCATTTCTCTTCTAAATAAGGACAGCTATAGAGGAATTAATATCTCTGCACTTACATCTCACTTGGCCTGCAGAGGGATGAATTTACTGTGTAAGGTCGGTCACTACGAAGCATATATGCTTGCATAGCTATAGTCAGAGAACTGTGCTGCTTCTGTACCTCTGCTTGTGTCCAGGAAAACCAGTGTAAGCACAGACACAAGCACACACAGAAGCTTAGATTAATAATACCTGAAAGCTGAAAAGACAAGAAATCAAACGGTTAAAGAACAGATTGAGTTTGTTATAGATCTCTAATGATACAGTCCTATTTCCCTGAGAGGGACTTGTGTAGGTAGCTCTAATTCTTGCACTTCTTAATTTCTTACAGGGCTTTGAATATATGCATATGCAGTTCCTTAAAGCAGGATTGGGGTCAGGAAGCAAAAAAGGCAAGGAACTTTGTCATGTGGCATAGTGACAGCATCAGTGCCTTGGGCTCCTCAGAGATGGCCAGGACATCTGCTATCAGCCTGGCTGGCTCAGCACAGGCAGGACGTTCTCCGGTGCGTGGACCTTCCCTGAGGGGACCGGACACCCCAAAATCGGGTTTCACGCCCTCTTGTCGAAAGCAGGGAAATGCTGGCACCCACACTTGGATTCTCCTGCCTCTTCCCAGAACAAGCTTCCTCCACGTGCCTCTGCCCAGATCCCCCTTCCAGGGCCGAGCGAGCTGCCGCTGGCTCGTGCCGAGGGGGCCGTGCCGTGCGCGCTCCCGCTGCAGCGCTGCTCCGGGACAGCCACGCAGGCCAGCGCGGGGTACGTCGCGGCCGAGGCCGAGGCCAAGGGCGGCGTGTGCCTCTTCCCAGCCCAGCCTCGCCTCCTGCCCGTGCCCCGGAGCAGGACACCCAGCGCTGATCTCATCAGAGCAGCACCCGTGAGCGAAAGCGGGGAGAGGTTTGGTCCCAGACACGTGGATCAATGCGTCTGTCTCCGTGCCGCCCTGCGAGCAGCGAGCTCCGTGTCCCTCGCTTTCTTGCCCCGCCGCGCTAAGCAGCTTCTCCGTGCCCATATCTCGTGAGATCTCTCGCTGTATCCTGTAGGGATCTGCCAGGCACATGCCTGTCTCGCCTTTCCCTTGTTTTTCGGGCGCCGTTTCTCAGCGCTGTGATCGGTGGCTCTGGGACCAGCAGCAACAGCTTATAGCCCTCCTGCTCAGCTTCAAGCATTTAATTTCTGTCAGTTCTGTCAAAATTGGTGGCTTTGCAAAAGAGAGAGATTCCCATTATGTTCCCTCTGAAGGGAGCCATTTCTCTCAGCAAGCCCACAAACAGTTTTGCTGTGCCAAGAATTCCCTAACTGCAAGAAACTGTTGGTTCCGGCTGTGCGCAGCGGAGAATCCGCTCCTCAAGATAATTCACATTCTTTGGTGTCTAACGTTTTACACGCTTGTACAGAGATCTCGCCTACAGTTCAAACGTGCATAATGCCACCCTTCATTCCCACAAACCACCTCAGCTCCCTCCCCTCGTACTTGTGCTATCGTAAGAATTTCTTGATACGAGTAAGAATATCCTGCATTTCCAGCATAATCAATCTTCTGTTGTCTCCCTTGTGACCCTCAATCTGAAAGCTCTAAATCCTGAAATCCTCAGTCGCTTGCTTTGCTCTTGTCCCAGCTGCAATCAGAGCAGGCTCTTCATCCTACACCCAACAGGCTTGGTCCTTGTGCCTAAAAGTGCAAGAGCGAGCATAGCCAGTGAGACGTGGTCACCAGCCGCAAGAAGTGGTCCTGAGAGTGCTGAAATGACACCACAGCTACACAGTGAAATGGCATCTCTATACTGAGATGAAACCCAGATGTAGATCACCTCCCATCTACCACTCCTCACACAGCAGTCTGTTTTCCATGGGATGGAAACCAGACACAGGGGTGAGAGAGGAGCCAAGCCCCCTGACACATTGGAGAGACCTTAGGCAAGCCATGGTCCTCTCCAACACAACCCAAAGGTGGTCAGTGGGAGCACAAGAGAATGGCCACGGTGCCAGGACACTGCCTTTCCCTGCTCACACTATTCCCTGTGGCAGCTGAGGATTCCTCTGGGATTCCAGGGGAAAGATTTGCACAGTCCCAAGTTAGAATGTGGCTGGTACAGGCAAAGTCTTTAGTTATTAAAGATTATTTGCAAATGCAATGCCTCAAACTTGACGCAGAATGGGAAGATTCTGCAGGTGTCCATCCACTTGTGGCATGAATCCATTTGCTAACATTTAAGTGCATTCCAAAATATGATAACACTAGAGTTTTTTTTAAAAAAGAATTTCAGCATCATCTTTGACATCCTAGTAAATAATAAATAAATGTTTTTCTTATCATTCTTGGAAACTCTTCACTTTTACAGCTGGCATTACAAAAAAATAAATAACAATAAATTAGCCTAAGGCAGATACTTGATATGAACATTTTTACCCCATTAAAAACATTAAAAGTTTGGCTAACTAGCAAAGAACTGAAAATTGAGGAGTGTCTTTTGCTAGTTGTCTCAGAGAAGGCTATAATGCCTACAGAGGAGAAGTAGACTGTGTTAGCTGAGACAACAGAGATAAAGCAATCCTCCTTTCCAGTGAAGACGAGTTCTAAGTTTATCAGTTGTTTAAAAGAATAGAAAAAAAAATGCAGGCAATCTGCATTCAAGGGCTATTGGAGCAGCGAATCACCAAATCTTGGTAGGTCCAGCACAAATTTGAAAAGACTGCAAATACTTCCTTGAAAAGTATTCCTCATTTTCTGATTCAATCTTATACTGCTACACAGTGAGTACATAAAGCACTAGTTAGTTTATTGGAAAATATCCTAGTTAAAAGAATAAAATATGATCTATAACTGAGACTTTATTTTTACACTATAATAAGTCAGAATTCATAATTGAGTTTAGTTGGAAAAAAAAAAACTTTCCTAAAATTATGGTCTGCCATTGTTTTGTTGTTTGAGTTAGGGATAGCCATGAGTTATAACACTTTCAATCAGATAATAGGAAAGTCAGTCTTGGCTTTTTCATTCAATAGGAAGTTCTGTTAGAAACAAAATAGTTTGTTTTCCAATGTGCATTAAAAAAAATAATAATAACTGTGAGAGGATTAGGTAAGAATAAACCATGGCTCATTCCTGCCTCTGAGAAAAGCCAGTGGCAAAACGTCCTACACTTCAGTAGAACAGGTTGGTTTTACTAATCCATCCATAGCTGAATTTGTATCTGTCTTCCACTGATAAAAAATTCACATTCAGGACATAAAAGCAAGTGGGTCAAAAACATGAAGCATGTGCAGCCTGAGATATTTCCTATTTCACAAAATATTTGATAACATAAGCAGAGAAAAAGCTTTGAAAATAATTAGGCAAAAATAGTATCAAAAAGTCAGGATTTTTATGAATGAAATCCTTGCAGTCCAAACTACCCTAAAGTTGCTCTTCTAACATTTATTATTTTATTTTATTTAAAAAATCCAATTAAATAGGATATAGATAACATGCTGACAGACAACAATGTTATTCAATTATAATAAAAGCACTGGATGATGAGTGCTGCTAAAAATTTGGACACTAAGGAAATACTGGGATTGCACTGTACTCAATGGCTCTGAATAAACTGGGTTATATGTCTAAGCAATACACTGTGGCGCTATGTCTGAGAAACGCACCCAGATTCCTTCCTGTTCTGAGGGTGTCTAACACTCGTTGTAGTGAACAAATCTCCCCATAATTTACAGTCACTTAGATAACATCTGAAACATTTGGCTAAATGACATGTGTCATATACCAGGCTTCTGCAAAAGAAATAAGTTGCAACCCTCCTCACTAGCATTCTCCAGTGAATTTTCACTTTTCTGTCGTTTGCCTGTGTAATTTTATAGTCTGTCAAGACTGTAGCTGTTATAGAGAAGGGTGCTGGCTCTAGTCTGAAACAATGGGATAGGATCTTTTCTGGATCCCACTGCTATAACATAAGTTGCAATTAAACTAAATAATCAGTGATAGCTATGAATGGGTACACAGGTATAAAGCTGCTTGTATTTGATACATCCACTTATCCCATCTATTATATCTCATATTCCTTCAGAAGATTTAGCCTGCAAAAAGAATGAAATATGTTAACTGCAATCCACCTACAATGGACTAATAATATACTAAAATTTTCTAAACTCGTTTCATGTGTGTGCAAACATGCCAAGGACTATACCAAATGTCTTTCTTTGTAGTTATCTCTCCCTCCTTTGCTAAGCTGTAGCCAAAAGAAAAAATCATTCTATGAACTGCAACAGAGAAGGTAATTGGTGTTTTGTTGTCACAGAATTAGATGAGGCACATTTGATATTTGTAGATACTCTATTATCCCTAAGGGTGCTGTGATTTTGGTCCTAGTTCTGCTGGGTTTGAGATCATTAAGTAAAAATGTGTAAGTAGAAATATATATAAAATATACTTTGAACTGTTTCTAGCATGCAAAAGAAATTGACTGATTTCAGGTGGGAAAAATCTCTCCAACATGCAACAGTAACTACAGCTAATGGTCTCTCTGTCCCTTCGGCAGCCTCAGGAAGACAGTAGACTTAGGGTACATCTTAACATCAATACTATCTTTATGAATTTGTTACTTACACTACTATAGATGCTGTAATAAACTAAATACTTTTCAAATCTATAAAGACGCATTTTTCTGAGCTTTCATCAACTTAAATATTCTAAACTACTTGTAGTGCAACCACCTTTTCTTTTTTCTTCTTCAAATTCATTAATTTTGTATGTCATAAGCTTTTCCCTCACTCCTCTGTACTACTCACACATTACATTTTTCAAAATGTTTATGCCGTACTCTATTTGCATCCTTAATATGTTTTGTTCATTTTAAAAATCAAAAACTGAGAGTGTACATTACAGATGCAGAAAGCATAATAATAGAAAAACAGGCCTACATTTGTCTGTTGTAATCATATGTGTATTCAACCAAATTTTTCCTTTCAAATTAGAAATTATAAAGTTAAAAATAAATGCTAAAATCCACTATAACAAAAAGAGAGGAGGTGGCCACGGTGCACTTGCCTGCAGTTTGAAGGCCCTAAATCTTCACATATTTCTCAAAGTGCACAAAATAGTTAGATATCTAAACCTTACTGAATTTCCTGAGAATCTGTGTGTTTAGCTCCAGAGGAATATATTGAAACTAACGAACGGGCTTGCTATTAAATTCATTTCCAACTAGATTCCTGAAACAGGCAAGATATGGGCAAGGAAAACTTTTTTTTAAATCATCAGTGACCTGTGACCTTGATGAATTTGTGATGATCTTGGATAAGATATGGAGCTTTGATTATTTACCTACCATGGCAACTCACACCAAATCTACTGTCTTTATAATATTACAGTGCTAATTTTACAGTTTGTATCCCTGTATTATGTAAAAACAAAATTTTTACATCAAATGTAAGAAGAGTGTAAAGTCCTTGATAATAAAGTATCTGATCCTATGAAGATGGAGAGGAAAATTCTTATTAGATTCCTGATGATCTGATTCAGAAGTCATGGGGCCCATGCAAAGCCCTATTTCCAAAACCTAATGGAGATTGTCCATTAGCCGCATCAGACTTTGCGTCAGACTCTCAAAAGCATGTGAGGCCCTACAAATTCATTTTGCAAATGTCTGGCCAGCAGGCTCTTCCCCATTTTTCTGCAAAACAAAACATAAACCCTATCCACATCAAGCACTCTAGAGTTTCAAGACTTCTAAGAAATAATAAAGTACTAGGTGATGTTAAGAAGCTTATTATTCTGGCTGTCTGTGTTGAGACATAAGAGAAGGAGCTGTATGGTTATAAGAAATAACTCTCCAAGCCATCTAACAAAATGCTTCACTATTGACAATAAAGTTTTCTGACAGAGAGCAAACACATTGACCGACAACATGCTCAACAACTCACCCCCGTAAAACATTTAATACTGCAAGCACTGTCCTCTTCTTCGGGCCTACTCCTGTATGCAGGAGCAGGTCGTGAAGGCAGCAGAGCTGGCTATTGCCAGAAGGCTTTTGGCTGAGTAGTCCCTACAGCCTTATAGTTCGCACTCAAATTTAATCTCTTTCCTAAATGCATCATTAAAAAAAAAAAAAAAGAGGGAAAAGAGGGAAAAGGAAAAGCCTACCAGTGAGTCCAAAGATCAGCATTTACCTTTACCTTTACCTTGTTTGCACTCAATACTGATGCAAAGCCAGTAGAAGCAGTTCAAAGGTTTTTGGTTCGGGCCATTACTCCTTCATCAAATAAGTTTATTTTATTTTCTTGTATCAAGAAAGCACTTGGGCTTTTACTAAAGAACTATCAACAAAAAAAGATACTACAGATTATTTACAAAAAAAAAAAAAAAAAAAAAAAATAAAAAAAAAAAAAAAAAAAAAAAAGAGGACAAAGGAAAAAGCAAAAGAGCATTTAGATGTGGAGGCTGGTGACTTCTCAGGAAAGGTCAGAGACTAACCTAACTACAAGGAAGTCTTTACAGCAGCTTTGAGTCTGATTACCTCTGATTCTGTTACAACTTCAATAAAAGCAGAGTTGAATCATGCATTACATTGTCATTTCTGAAAGGATTTTCTTAAAACAACTGATTTATCTTGCCAATTGTCAGTATTTTGTAACGCAGCATGAAGTCAAAAGCCTTTCATGTGGGTAATAAAAATATAGATTCATACAGGCAAATATTAGATTCAAACTTCTCTCCCAAATGAGGCTTTGGTCTTATATTGTATCAAATACGTAATAGACTTTTTATCATGTAACTTTACTTCCTGATAAGGATGTACTTAGTTGTAGTAAGCATATCTCTGCTTCCACATGCAACCAATCAGAAAATAAATACAGCTTTAAAAACCTTCTCCTTGGTATCTATTTCCTAAAGTAACATTTTGAGCTGGGTCTGTAACGAGTGCTGTGCTTCTTCCTTTAATGAGGAAAACAAAATGAAGATGCCAAGCCATCCAAAGCTATTTGTGAACACCCGTCCCATAAGAACATGTTGATGCTACACTTTTTATCTTTAAAAACAGACATGTGAAATTACAATTTTTTTTTTCAACTAGGATTAAATATCTGATATCTTCAATTAGCGCACAATTAAAATATTAAGGGTGGGCTGCTTTGACTAACCAAATAAAAATGAACATTTAATTGAACATTTCATGAATGTTTCATATCAATCAGGATATAAAATATCTTGAATTTTTATTGCCATATTTACTTATGTTACTAAGAGCTCTTCCAGGGATCAACAGGGATATTATTTATTTGCAGCACGTTTGCTGTTACGGGGAAAGAAGGTGCATAGGGAAAGAGAAAGGGTTCTTTGGGATGTCCTAGTAAAAATACATGCAAATAATTGGGAAAATGAGAACATCAGCATATGACAGCCAAAGGCTTCAAAAAGAAGCCTAAATTGTTGCTGGCGGCCTTTTCCTCTAGTTAAATATACAAGTGAAAATTCCCATTTAGGAACGTGCACCCAGAGCATGAGGAGCTTTTTGAAGGAAAATTACGATATAGGCCTTTTTCCAAAAATATCAGGACTATAAAACATAATTAGATGGCAAGTACGTGAATAATAAAAGTGTAAACCTCTAAGAATAACATGCCTCATTTGACTTGATTGTATGAATGCAAGAGAAATGTTGTCTTTTTAATTTGTTCTCCAGCCACTGAGGGAACAGCTCTATGGACAATTTTCTGTGACGCTGAGGCCTAAACCATCACTGCCTTGGGCCAGCTGGGTAATTTGCTGGATTACATTCCACTTGGATTAAATCCCCCCAGTCCAGCCCAGTATACAGCCATGCTATGGTAAACATCTGTGTTTGTGCAGGGAGAATATAAGGAGACAGAAAGTAGAGGGAGGTGAAAGAGCAGGTTTTTCTAAAATGATGATCCATGTTTCTTTCTTTTTTTAAAGAGATGCTCCCATTCTTGTTTATCATGTGATTTTTAGTGTTGAAGAGCTAAAATAAAACCGCGACAAATGAAAAAGACTTGTGGTAACAATGCAAAAAGGGAGTAGAACTGAAAGGTCCAGTCCACTCAGATGACAGTCATTCATGAAATTTAACTCTTAAGTGACTTCTCTGTTAATTCTAGTATTGCATGCTGTGGGATGGCTCAGATAATTTCTCTGAAATGAGAAGCAATAGGCAAGAGCTCAGTTTTCCAACATCTTGCCCTACAGATATATAAAGAAAAAAAAAAAAGCAGAACTCACCATTATTCACCAGGACATGGAGTGGACAATTCTTTGCTCTAAACTGCTGCACAAATTGCCGTATGGACTTCATGGAAGCCAAATCACAGTATAAAAACTCCACTGTGAAAGAAGAGGACATAAATGAATACAAAATAGAGTTAAGCAATTTACAATGATACAAAAACACACTTATATACTCCAATAAGGACTCCTGTGATAATGTCACCGCAAAAATAAAGATTGTAAATATATATGATACTTTCGAAAACTATGGGTGAGGTTAATGTCACAAGATTCTTTCTTTTCTTTCTTTTTTCCTTTTTATCTTCAAGCTAGTAATTTTTCACACCACAAATATGAGGAATGCTACTGCCACAGGGTAATAAGGACTATCAAAGGGGGCAAATATGTCTGTGTCTCGCTGATTCTTTCTGTGGCTGCCACTGAGGAAAGAGGGCAGCGTCTGAGAGGAATGAGGCATGGCAGCTGGAGGTAAAATGGGGAGAAGGGAAAGTAGATTTGGCACAGAAATGTTTGTCTGGCTTTGGTGCCAAATATATCTCCCTATGTATTTTCAAGTTTATCTTCTGGATGATTCAAAGTATATTTAAGGCTAGTATGTTTTTTCTTAAGAAAATGGGTCTCCAACAAAAACATCCATCATCCAAAGCATTAGTTAGTCACAGACCTTTGCTAGAAACCTAAAAGCAAAATAAAAATAGATAACATTTTTAAGCAAATAAAAATTACCTATATCCCCCAGAAATTTAAATTCACCAGATTTGAAAATTCTGCTCTTGTCTCTGTTTTCCCGCTTTCACTCCCTGTTTCTCACCATGTGGCCTGGTGAAAGCATTAAACTAGAGTAAACAGGCTACAGTAAGAGACCTTTTCTGTTACTACTTTGCCCCCTCCATCAGTATGTCCACCAAGCTATCTTACCTCATCACAACTGAGGCTGCCAGCACTCCTATACTGCCTCTTTATAGCATATCTTCACAACAGTACTTGAGCAAGGCCTGCACAGAGCAGTAGCAAGCTAAGTAACAGAAGGCATTCACAGCTCTTATTGCCGTCCTTTATAGGAGAACATTTCCCTCAGCTGTATGCAGTACAGAGCTTTAGTAGCTTGTATATTTTGACCCCAGACAACATCGGTCTATTGAAATGGTCTTAGTGAATTTATACAATTATCTAGTAGTATTTTCAATAATCATCAAAACTGGTTTCAAAAAAAAAGTTTTCTAAGTACTTGTAAGTTCATACCATTAGAACAACATTTAAAGATGGGTAAGACTGGAAAATTTCTTAAGCTCCCTACAGACCTATATGAGACCTGCAATTTTGTTTAATTTAACTGATTTGCTGCATCTGGAAGTGGTAAGGAATTTCAGAAGCTATTAATTCCTGATAAAGGACAAAGGTATTTAGGTCAATCCTCTTGTGGCCTGGCAGCCACATAAAACCACGTGAATGACACTGCAATTGCTCATATACACAAAATCTGGTTATACCAATTTATTAGTAAATAATGCAACAATGAACAGAATAAAGATCTATGTGAATGAATCCTTATACTGAATCTACTGTTGCTCTATTTCTCCAGACAGACCAGCCAAGAAAGAGATAAGGAAAGGGAGATGAGCTTCTTAACAGGCAGCAGCTCACACCACCAATGGAGAAATCACAGAGTCACAAAGTCACAGACGACTGAGGTTGGAAGGGATCTCTGGAGACCATCTAGTCCAGCCTGCCCTGCTCGAGCAGGGTCACCTTCAGCACACTTGCCAGAATTGTCCTCTTAATACCAAAATAATCACCTAAGTACAGAATACACAGGACTTCCATCATCACCAGCATTTTATGCAGGATCCAGCCACATCTTCAACACCTGGGAGGACTGTGGCAGCATTATTCACTCTCTTGGATTTTGCTAATGCCCCTGTGTGCAAGGAAAGCAGTTCCCTGCAGACATCCCTAAGCTAAATTTTAATCTCCCCTCTCATCTCACCTCAAAATTGTCCTTTCTGCATTGCCTACAGCAATTTAGTCTGTGGTTAGGCAGCTAGTGTGGCAAGACAAGTGCTTTTCATGCTGACCAGTACTGTCTCGCATCCCTTAATTCTGTAGTTTTGCAGGGCAAATACTGTCTTTTATCATGACTATATTGTGCCTATACAAATAGTGTACTACAGCAATACTATCATTACTTGCTTATTTACTTGCTTATTTTGGAAGTGTGTCATCATATCCAGTATTTGTAAAGCACTTTACATCAAAAGATCAAAACATGATTTGGAAAGAAAAAACAAACAAACCCAAACCAAATTTCCTCTTTTTGCTTATGGGGCAGAAACAATAATGGACAAAGTCATTATTCATGCTTATTCCTGCATCATTCTTCTTTGCCAGGTAGGTAGTTTCACCAAAACGAACTGCTTGCTGACTCAGATGCCATTTCATTCCTGAGAGATTGTCAGAAAAATGCCTCCGAGTCATGTGGTGAATCAATTACAGAGCTGCAAACAGATACAAATTTCTTCTTTGTGCCATAGTTGGAGTATTTTTAATAGCATAATGACGCATAAGAAGGTAAAGACAATGGCCAGTTTTCAAAATATTTTAAAGCAAAAAAAAATTTACTAGCCAAGCAATTTTTTCTCACCATTTTTTAAATAAAGACAGCATCTAATCATGAACATAGGATGGAACCTGAATTTTAACTAGCAGTGTCTCATGAACAACTGCTTAGGAACAATAATAAGAAGAAGCTTTCTGTGTGGAGAAGTTGTGAGCAAAATGAGTGAAGATGTACAGTAACAGCACGCAAACAGTTATGCGCTTCCTAAAGTTAATATTTAGACATACTAATTCTTCATTTTGTCTGCCACTAGCCTTAAAATTATTCATGTACGTATAAGCATGGTCATTTTGCTTTTGAGTTTAATATAATAAAACTTTTTTTAAACTAACCAATCCCTTTGCTTCGGTATATTTTTTTAAGAATAAAAGTGGGGAATAGAGTCTACACATAGAATATGCACACTAATGGTGCTGAAATACTCTAATTTCTACCTTATTCTATTTTCTCTCTTCTCTTTCTTCCCTTGCTTTCAGATACTTCTGGGATGACAGACATGCCAGTATTTCTTCTTTAAAACTCTTAAAAAGAGTTTACTTTTATTTTGCTGTAATTTGAGGACTCAATTTTCAGAAATTTATTAAGCAATAAAAAAAAAATCTATCCATCTATCTATTTCTGACAATATCAGCAGGAAGGGAGTTACTTCTCTAGCAAAGTCCAAGGAATGCATCCTGCAAAAGATCATCAAAAATGGTGCTCAGTAGTGACATATTCCATCTCAGAAGCTCCACACGAGGGACACTCTTCTCTGGCTGCCATATCCACACAGAGAGCATCGAGGAATTCAACCTCTCGTCTCTCATCTGTTCTTCTGCCTCACAAAATTATATTTTGGCATCTACAAAGGAGAGACTTTTTCCTGTTCATGAAAGAACTGACTATACTTTTGAGCACCTGTAGGATGCAAAGAAGATATTTAGCAGAAACTGCTTTTTTTGGAAGATAAAAAGCTCCTGAGAGGAGGAGAAGATACAAAGCTGCACTAACTGGGGCATCCTTCCCTTTGCTCAATGCACTGTCTTTGCTGGCAGTGGTAAATAGTGGCTTTGGCTGATCCAGTCTTCAGAGTTAAGCTTAGTATCTTCCTCTTCTTGCCTAAGGGACTGTGGTCCTCCTCTCTCAGAATCATAATGTGTCCCAGAACCAACTCAATTTTCTGAATAAGCTTTGCCATCTGCTTATGCATGCTTTCCAGACCAAGTAAGACTATTCAAGATCAGAGGCCAGCTGAGCTCAAGACTATGGCCAGAAAGCAGGTCATTATATACATATATATATAATGCTGTAAGTGCAAAATCCAGTGATGGTTCTATTCATCTAACACAAACCTAGGACTTATCAACATACAAAATATGTATCAATGGAAGCACACAAGCCCCTGCTGACACAGCATCACTCCTGTCAAAGATTTTTTCTACAAAGACCAGGACTGACACAAGGGTCACAGTGTAAGTTCTGCTCATAGAGGTGCAAGAAGGCTACAAAATGCTTACTTTAAAATGGTTGCTCGGAAAAAAAAAAAGGCAAATGAGGCATTTGATATCAAATTATATATTGAGCATAGTTAGAGATACTTTACATAAAGGCAGAAAACACAACATCTCCTATTCATGCTATGCTCCCACCCTCAAACTTATGCACTTGATGACCTCTCTGTCTCCTACACTTAAGAACCACTCCCATTCTGGGTAAACAGCCAAGATTCATAGGAATGAGATATTACAAAGATTAATGCATAGAAAAGCCAAGTGCATGCAACGACACCTAGAGCACCTTGATTCCAGCTGTGGTCAGAACCTTGGCCTCTAACACGACTAACTATTTTAAATACGCACCTGTCTGGGGACGAGAATGTTGACTGTTCCTTCTGTTGGATACATTTTAAGACGCTCCCCAGTCTTCTCCACTGTCTTGTATTAGTCTAAATAGTTTTGTGGTATTTTTTTCAGAACACTGCTCTTTAATAAATCATGGATAACTCTAGCACAGATGAACTGTTTAAGCAGGTGCCTATGATATGCTGTTTAAAGAAAAGGAGAGATGAAACACATCCATACGGAAAAGTATATAAATGCAGTGTCATGGATCGAAATTGTGAGCATATTTAAAGAACATGAAGTCTGGGTAATTAAACGATACATTCTCAACTTGAGTTAAAAAAGTTGTTCTACAGTCTTTCAGAAGACAAACGAGAACACCTAAATTCAGCTTCACGTCTGAGTCATTCATTCTAGCACCAATAACTTTAAAGGCAGTTTAAAAAGATTAGCTTCCGGTGAGTAACGTTAGCCTTTGTGAATAGCCCGTTCAGTGAAAAAAAAAAAAAAAAAAAAAAAAAAAAACCCACAGCTCTATATTGATGTTCAGTACTGAAATAGAAACTCACTCTGGGCAAATATTATAAGCTCTTTTTTTTTTTTCCTCAGAATCGTTTGAACATTTTCTGTTCAAAGAGCAATTGAAAAAAGCATTTCATGGTACCATTTCTTAACCATGTTGCTTTAACCTAAGAGAAATGGTTGGGGAGAAAAAAAATAGTCTAGCTTTTTGAGAGGGACTTTCTTTTGGAGGTGACAGAGTAACAACAAGAAAAAGGCATTCTCTCTCACAAATGGAGCGATCTGGCTTAGTCACTTTCACCTTCTGTAAGAGAAGCGTGTGATCTTTCTACTGAGTCTTTAAATTGCTAAACTCAAATTCTGCAGGAACTCATTGGTATTTATTAGCAAAATTAGCAAAATTCCAGAGTAAGAACCACACTAATTTCCACCATTGCCAGCTGCTTCCCTTACTGCCAAAATATTAGATCATTAAAAGAGTGTCCTGTGGATAGATTCACAGGTCACAGTGCACCTTCCCGGAGCACTGTGGCATAACAGTAGTACTAAAAAAATGAAGTTCATTTAAAGCACCAGAATTGCTTGAATCTTACTATTCTAATTTTTCTGTACTGCGAGGTGGAAAGTTATTTAAATATGATGCCATTTTAGCAGAATTCTACACATGGCATACGTGGGATTTTTCAAATATATAAATAGTGTTTTGATTTATAATATTTGATATTTCCTGTTCAGCAAGATAGAGATTGAAAAAAAATAAATGAGCTGCCATGAACTTGTCAGAAGAGTAAGTTAATCAGATGGTAACAGCAAGGCAAGAGTCCATAGCTTACTCTTAGGTTATCTCAGCTTTCAGGGGGTATAACTTCCTCCAGATTATTGGCTAGAGAGGTTTTTGCTTTTTCATTGTTGTTGGTTTTTAGAATAGCAAACATGCAGTTTGCTATATGCAGTGTTTTCTTACATGTTTGCTGGAAATTAGACGTCATCTCTCTCTCTCTCCACAAGGGTTTAGGTGTTCATTACCCAAGTTTCTGACTGCAGTCCTCTGACATCCTTACTGCTGCTATGGGAAGGTTTGTACCCAGTAGCACAACTGCTTTGGGGACCTTTTCTGCCACCTTCTTGTATCAGCTGTTGTGCTTTGCATTGGTAGAAAGCAAATGCCATTTGGGTAACATCATAGCCCCATTCAGAACCTCTGGAAAAGTGAAGGCAAGATAACATGGTCACATCAGTCTCACTCCATAGCTGTTATTTGGCACAAAAATACATTGCAGAGGTGACTCTTGTCTCCTCTGAGACTGAGGAAGGCAACACTGCTCCCATTTATCCCTAAGGATGTTTGCTTTCCCCTGGGAGGACCAGAGGATCCATATAAGAGAACAGACTCAGATAAATGCATCATGGGGACAAAAGAGCTCACAGTGAGCATCTGAAGTTTCATTATTTATAGACCAATGATGACCTATAATGCCCTCATTGCTAATAGAAATACTTTCAGATTTATTTTCATCTTGTTTTGTGATGAACAGAATTTTATATTGAAAACAGTCTCTTTCCATCACAGTATTTAGTGAACTGTAGATACGTTGCTTTTCCTTCAGAGATGACATTAACTTCTTACAGCATGTTAGGTCTAGGTCGTGACCTGTATCTCATTTTAAACCTCAAAACACATGGTACCTATGATGTGACACATTTTATTGTGTCCTCATTGACACATTCCATCAGGAATGAAAGTCAAATGAAGAATGTATTAGAAGTAATCCAGAGTTATCTGACAAAATGGAATAAGAAAGAGAAAAAAATGTTTTCCCAGTGATATTTCTTATTCCTTATTACCAAATGACTTTCAAAATGCACAATCTAAAATAAATGGTTATTCTAAACATAAGAGAAGTGAGCTGTGAAAATATTTTTCTTTACTGTCAAACATGTAAAGTACTCCTAAAGTCCTCTGAAAAATATACCCCAAGTCCTCTAAAATTATGGAGACATGGAATTGTCTTGACTACCTCAAGAATTTCAATGGAAAGAAAGTATTCTCTGTAGTGTATATTATGAAGAAAGATCAAAGTCAGCAAGGCTTCTGCAGCATGACAAAATGAAAATGTGCTTCACAGCAAGCTAGAAGTGAAAGTGTTCCTAGAAAAGATGCTGAATCTTCAACTGATTTAAACCGGACCTATCATTTCTTTCAAATTTCTCAGCTGTGAACTTGCTTGTTTCCAATGCATCTTGGGTTGCAAAGCCTAAAAATCGAACTACTTGTATAATTTCAAGGCCTTGCAGAAGGGCAAAGATGCATATGAAAGAAGGCAGGACAAAGAAGACCTAGCAATCATTTGATGACTGCCTTTTTCTTCAGAATATTTTGTTCACTCCTTCCACACCTGCATGCTGGTGTAACTGTTTGTGCCAGCTCATGCCAGCCCACACCTGAGAAATTATTTTGCTTATGGCAGTGGAATATTAATCATGTTGGGCAGCACGGCTGTCATCCTTTTGTCGGAGGGGCAGGATGAACAGTCTTGGTTTTCCCTTTTGTCCAGACCTGATACCAGGCTGTCCTTCTTTCATGCTTAAGCAGGATTAGGACTGTCGAGGGCTTCGAAGATGTGATTCATCTGACCTGTTTCACAAATCTAGTTTAAGAGGAGATGAATCATGTCCTAGAACTGCTTATTTCTTTCCACAGACTGCAAAGGAAGCTTGGGGACACTGACTCAGATTTAAACCTGCGTATCGTAAACCTCAAAAATGAGCTGATTTGAATCCCAACCTTCAGTTCAATTAATAATGAACAAACAGCAAAAGAATGAAAAAACTGAGATGACTCAGTGTTATTTACGGTACTCGAGATTAGGAAAAAAAAAAAGAGAGAGAGAGAGAGAGTAAGAACTTCCAGGAAGATCTTGCCAAAGGCTCACAGATAGGTTGGTAACACAAAAATTCATCCTGAGCAAAGATAGGGAGTCTTGAAGGGAGTGTTTAAATTCTTTTCATGTTATGGACACCTCTGAAATAACTGGGACTTCTTAACATAAAAAATGAGATATCATTACACTAATTGATGAATTCATCCTGAAAGTGAAAGCAGGTAAAGACAGCTGTGGCATTTGTGTTATACGTGTCTATCACAAAACTGAGCTTAAGCAAACTGTGCAAGAAGACATTATCATTTCTACAATAACTACAGCATAGCTGTGCATCCCAGGTGAGAACTGGTAGTTGTGCAGCCACTCTATAAATCAAGAGGCTTTTGCAGCTACTAATCTGCTGCAGAGATGTTATCACCTAGCAAAAGTACTAGGAAAGAAGAATTCAGATGAAAAAAATGCCAAGAACAGAACCAGGATGTCTTGACTGCTATTTCAGAAGCTGCAATGTACTCTGGACTCTACTTCTTTTCTCATCTTATTTCTGCACATATATATTTTTTCAATAATTTATGCATGTAATAAAGGTTTTTTCTTTCTTTTCCAATCAATTTATCTTTAGGAAAGTTTCACTGAATCTTGCTTTCTCTGAATCTTGTATTATTACTTACTTTTCTATTCCTTGTCTCCTCTCATCACTCTTTCTCTCTTAAACCTCACCTTTCTCTCTTTTACACATTTCCTGCAACTCTGATTTAAATGTCTCTGCAAGGTGACACAACAGATCCAGAACCACCTGCCATCTCTAAGGCATCCTCATTGACTGAAGCCCCAGGTCACCATGCAGTAGCAACCAGGCTTTGTGAATGCCCCCTCATGAAGCTAATTTCAAGCAATTTCTGCAAGAGTTTGGACTTCTGACTCCCTTTGGTGCTTTGGGAAATGTTGACCTTACACACAGAAAATGCCATTAACAGGAAGGTTGAGACCACCAGTTCAGATAACATAAGATTTGCAGTTATGGTTGTTGCTGAGACTGCCAATCTCAAAGTTTCAGAGCTTTCCCCTGAGCTTTCACCCTCAAAAATATAAAACTGAGTAGTACCTGAAATAAATTCTCCCCTTTTCCTCCTTTCTTCATAGGTGCTGCTCGGTAGATGTCTTAGAACCCACCTATATTAATTCAAAAGAGCGCTGGTGTATTTTATCTTTGATCATCTCATTTGTTTGGATTATTTGGTATCTTGACAATTAAGCTGCAGACTTTCAGAATCACTGCAGAAAGAAAGCAGCTCGTATGAGAGACACAAACGTGGCTGCATGCACGAGCACATGCCCTCGCTAGAAATAATGCATGAACCAGCTCAGATATTCTGCCCCTGTCCCTCGAGAAGCCTCTCTTCTCCGCTGTGGATGTGGAGAACATCCCAGCCCTGCAGCACAGCAGAAGGCTCCTCCCCAGCGCCTCCATTTCTCAGCTGTGCAAGGGGGGCAAGGTAAGAAAAAATGCATTAGTGTTGCTACAACTATAGCAACTAAGCTTGCTGGATTGGTAGGCAAAGAAGAATAGCTGCAGTAGAAAGAGCAACAAATATATGCATCCATTTCTGTGTACATCTGCTGTCTGGTTAGTGGGGAAGAAATTGGCAGTAGGTAGAAATCTGTCCTTTTTGAAGGCAAAGCACCAGCACTGTTTTTTTCCTCTCAGGGACAAGCTTTTGAGGAAGGCAGAGAGAAATAATAGATTCTGTTTACACCCAAGTATAACTTAAATATAGGTAAAACTGGATTTTTCTAGTCATTACTTTACCCGAGATACATAAGCTCAGAAAGACAAGACCTCTTTCAAATTTACATCCTCTGCAGGGAATTAATAATGTATGAAATTATTCGTGCTACACTTTTTGATGTACTATCTGAATTTAATGAAGAAGCTGGAAATTCTCCTCACCACAGATCGTTATTTCTGACACGGTGGTAACTGTGATCCCTGGAACTACAAAGAATGGGAGTAGAGTTCTGCAGCTGGTAGTACACTGCTAAATACTGCTACCCCCTGCTAAACACTTAGCAAGGGGTTTTGATTCCTGCTTAACCCCAAACGAGCACTTCTGGGAAAGACAAAACCCCACATATTGCAAAAGAAATCAGATAATAACTTTTTTGCAATTAAATGTATTATTAGGGCACCCTAAGCCTAGCAGCAGGCCTGGATCTGAACGCTCCGTTTTGAATAGCTGCAGAGCTCTGGGTTAGCAGAACTACAAGATCAAAAGGTTTGATGCAAAATTTTGGTGCATGCTACGACATATAGAAACCACGCTGACTGTTTTTAGCAGGTGCTCACGCACCCTGGTCCCTCTGCGAGCCTGCGCTCAGGACTCAGCTCAGCCCGCACCTGCCGAGGACTGAGCGAAGCCGCCGCGTCCCCGCCGCGCGGAGCACGAGCAGCCCCGGCGCAGGCGGCAGCTGCCGCGGAGCCCCGTGCTGCTTCCTCCCTCGCCACGAACGGGCAGCGCAGCTGATCCCGCCTGGGGAAATGGGTCAGTTCTGCTGGGAACAGGCTGGTGCGGCAGACTCGCCCCAGCACCGACAGCGGCACGGCGGCCGCGTGAAATCAGAGCAGCGATGCGGCCCCGGTTTCACTCCGGCTTTCGCTTAGCTCATAAAAAGCATCGCAGATCAATTCAGACACTGTTTCTGGAACTGAAGCAAATTTGGTTAGCTGCATGTGAAGCTGCTCTGGATCAACACATTTTTAATGGCCAGGTAGAGCACCAAATAATTTAAGGATAAATTATATATTTGGATTCGCAGCTTGGCTGCTTCGTTACTTGGCTCTTTCAAACTACTTGGCCAGCAGCCATCAGCACTCTGTGATTTATCTCTGTTTAATTTTTCTACATTTTCAGACCCTCGGCTGTTGATAATTCAGTTTCTGGCAACTGCAGACCTTTGCTCCCTGTTACAAGTGATACCCCAAGGCAGACACGCCGCCATCTGCACCACAGCAGTGGTGGTAGCTAGTGGAGTGTACAGGCTCATGTTCTGATGCCGCTTGGGCTTTGAAAGGGCTCTAATATACAAATGATGTTTGGATACAAAATACGCTTCGAGTCCAAATGTTAGTCTCTCATAAACATCAGGATAGTCTCCTAAGGGACTCCATGCACCCTGTACTTCTGCCTGTCTCTCAATTCCAGAGCTCCAAGTGGTGCAGGAAACCAAATGTTCTCCTTTGTCAGTCTCCAAAATCATCAAAGGAAGAACTAATCACTACCCAATCTCCCTTCATACCTATTTGCTTCACCTCCCTTTTGCCTTCCATTATCCTCTCCTGCACTCCTCCATGCCCTCGGCAAGAACCTTCTCTCGGGAGCGAGGTTTGTGCTGAAGCACCGTCTTGGCTTTCCCGGGAAGCAGCCCCTGCCCGGCCACCGCTCACACGTCCCGTCGCGCCGCGGGCGCAGCGCGTGAGTCGCACGGCGAGCAGCGTTCCCTCCCCAGCGAGGCCGGAAGGGATCGCAGTCATCACCCGAATTAAACAGCGAAGAATACATTTCACAGACATGTCGTCCCCCAATATTATAAATAAATAGATAAATAAATAAATAAATAAGCATATAGCCTGCAAACAGTGAAGCTGAAGGAATGCTAAAAATGGCCCAACTACGTCCCTTTTTGTAGAACATGATTTCCAGCAAAGGGGAAGCCTGATCCTGCAGGAAAGTGGCACGGATCAGCACCAGTGTAACCCACCGCTTCTCATCTCTGTGGGGCACGAGTGTGGCACTACCGCTACTGATTACCGAGTTGAACCTGTGCTTGCTGCGCTGCGGTGCAGCGGGGTGAGCTTTAGCTGACACTAGGACGCCGCTCCTTCTCCACAGGGCAAGTTATCTTTTCCTTTCTTCTGATGAGAAATTAAGACAACGGTGATTATCCTGTGCGATAACCAGGGGGTGTAGAGTTGTTCGTGAAAACCACTGCAGAATTTCTCTGTTCCCTTCTTTGACTCCTTGGATAAATATTTAAATTAATCTGCTGCAAGCTTATTGGTATTTCCTGAGTACAGACCTAACTGATGTTATCCAGGCAAGGTTTCATTTGACTCTACCCAGTTAGTTCAGTGTCTGTGTAATAACATATCTTATAAATTTCAGGACTTTATAGTGAGAAAGCTGTAATTTTCTGCTTTTGATAGGCACATGCATCCATAATACACATTCAAATAATCTCTCTGGATGACTTCCCACAGTAGTCAGGCTTCACTTCTATTTTAAAACATCCATCCATCCCAAAGAGAAAGAGGCAAAGCAGAATGACACCCTTTTTTGAAGTCATGAAGAGAAAGGTAAAATGATCCCCTATATTTCCTTTTCCCTATTTTGGAAACTACTGCACTCTTTTTCTCTTAAGAAATCTCTTTGCCTTAGCTAAGTGAGAAAGAAAGGAAAACCTGAGACAGAGAGAACAGAGAACAATATGTGAGACATTTGGGCAACCTGGAATGTACTTTTGCTGGAGGGCAATATTCATTTTCCACATCATTTTGTTTTTGTGGAATAAAGGACTTGTTACAGCTTGGCAATGCTTTTTAGGAGATTTACATTTCTAACACAAAAGAAACCCGTTAAGATACTTGTCTGCATTGTTCCAAATTATTACATTTTCTAGCTCAGATCAGTCCTTTTTGATCATTTTTCTTTAAGACATATTTTCTTAACATAAAAGCACTTATACTTTTTCTATATAAGCTGCAACAGCTACGATTTTATACTATGTTAATGTGAAACTGCTTTCAAAAACCTTTCAAAAATATACATACTCAAGGAGCACATCAGCAAAGAATGTCACCATTTGAAAAAAAAAAACCAATATTTCCACCTAGTTTATTATTGAGCATTGAAGATACAGTATCAAGCTAATAAATTTCTTACCTTAGCTGAAGTAAGCAGCAAGCACTAAAAGGCAAAAAGTGTACAATCAAGGTATGTGGATGACCTGTCAGAGGATCCTAAAAGTTATATGTTTTACCCATGGCTTTGAGAAAGACATAGATGTACTCCATTCCCAAAGCAAAGAGTCCTCGCATGCTCCTCTAGCTTCATTAGGTTAGTTCTGTCTGCAGTGAAAGCAGGTTCTTATTCTCTTTGGCACCTGGATTCCCCATTAGCACATTTTATGGCTGAAATGAGCATGTTCTTAGAAATGACCGCTTTATGTTCCCCATTCTTTTCCTGGGACTAGGATTGTGGTGCATTTTTCACAGTACATGGCAGGACAGCTTAGCCTGAAGCAGCAGTCCAGAGCAATGTCTCTTCCGCTCTGTGTCACTTCTCCTCCGTCTCCCTCCAGTGTAGTTTCATATTTATATTCTTTCAGCCACTCTTTAAAATCTGTTTCTGCTTATGGATGCAGAAGGAGGATGCAAATTGTATCTCCCTCTTCCAGATAGAATTCTATCTTTTGAAGCTTTTCAGTGAAAGTAGATAGAAGAAGGAGAAAGAGTAGGTTTCTAGTACTTCTGAAACACCTGGAGCAATCCTAGTGGCTGAAAATACACATTTAAATAAATATCTATGATATCGTCAATTAATTCCTCATCAAAGGAACATCAAAGACCCAGAAATCTGTCACTTTTAACCACATATATTTGTTTTAGCTACAGGAGGGGAAACGAGGATATTGGCATGGAGAGGACAAAAGTGAGCTCTGATGATAGAAAAACTTGTGACTGCTGTTTATACAATTTCAAGAATATATCTATGTTCTCTTAAAGATCTGGTGAATATTTTTTCTGTATATTATGGTCAACTTCTGATGAAGTCAGCTCTTAAAATGTTAGACACAATGCAAGATTTCTTAGAAACACCCTTTGTAAAAATGAGAAGTGATGTTAATTCTATAACATGTCATAGGTAAAAACCTTGAAGTGATAGGAAAAAGCATGAGTGAGAAGGAATAAAATAAATAAATAAAATAATAAATAAAAATAAAATACAGGTCAAACAGCATATCTGGTTTAGTGAAACCTCAGGTATACTGGATCATACATAGATGCACAAACTTTGTTTCTTTAGAATGCAAATAAATAAGAAAAAAGTTTTTAAAATGTGCTCTTCTCAACATCATTTGCATTCTTGTTGAAAATACCAGCAAAAATCTTTATATTGCCCAAGTGAACATATTTATCACTTTAACATTTTAAACACTTTCAAACATTTGGAAAGGAAAATGTGGACTACAGGGCTTTGCAAAAGACAATCCTAGAAATGTTACGAGTCATGAAAAATTCTCACCTAAGTATACAAGTGAGTTGGGAAAGATCAGGCACCACTACTTATATAGTTAAAACATCACGCAAAGAATATAAAAAGGTGTGATTTTTTCATATAAATAGACTCCTGTAGGCTCTTATTGCAGTTAGATTTTAGTGGTATTTCTTTGAGGCAAAAGGAGAGGCTACCATGTGCAAAAAATCAAAGTAGTCAAATAGCGACACATTAGCATGATGAATACTATGTTTTTCAGTTATCTGTTCACAGCTCTGCTTTTTTGCAAGACAATGTAGATAGAATACTAATGTGTACAAGGATGACCTACAGATACAAATACTCAGTCCATAATGATAACAAATGATGAGAATATCAGATTTAAAACAAAGCACAGAACTGAAAAATACCTTATCCAGAGTTTATATCACATTATCCAATCTACCTAGGAGGTGGCATTGAGAAAATTCATTATGAATTTTGAAAATGCTTGAAAAAATCATCAGACAATGAAAAGATGTAGCTGTAACATATGAGCTATTTTGTGACCATATATCGCATTTATTTCAGCATTCTTTGTCCTCAGTGCATTAAAACATAGCGTTAGATTTTGGTAGTACTGGGGAAATGATTCAATGCTATCTGAGCCACTGGAAGCTGCTTGAACCCAAAGTTTCAAACAGTTCTGTAAGCAGAATTGCCAGAGTTTCGCTAGAAAGGTTAAATAACACAAAATAATTATATACATTTGTAATAAATTCTTTCTCTATTGAAATGCTAATACTGATCTGTGACAAGTGACTATTATGAAAACTTTTGAATGAAAATGCAAGGGCAATTTTATAAATTAATGTCTGACATATCTAATTAGTTGTAAACTACTCATTTCAAGTTCTTCTATTAACATAATGGAGCAGCAGTCTTGGTTGAGCTATAAAAATCATTGCAATAGTAAACATTAAAAAGATACTATCTCTTTCTTAAGCTTCTTTTTTGCCTGGGTTTGTGGAAGAGATGACAAAAGAGCTGGAGGACTCACTCTGTTTTTTATTTTGCTGTATAAGGTTATGTAGAAGCAACATCGTTGTAGTTAAAAGTCAGGGAACATGGAGTGGGCAGGAAGAGCATCATAGATCATAGGTATATCCACAAACATTATTTTATATCCCTTCATAAACTCACAAATGTCCATCTTATCTATAAATCACAGAACAGGATTACCTTTTTTTTTCACAGATGTATGAAAATATAAGCCACTACAGCTGTGACTTGTAGTTGTCACCATTGATCATCCTAATATTAGTGAATACTTGGATGTCTTTCTTTTTCTCTGTTATTTTTAAATGATAAGCCTCTAGTTTATAGCTGAAAACTTATGCTATGGTTCAAGGAAGAACTTTGATACCAGACAGGCAAAAGTCATGTAAATATTAACAGTTTGCAGCTTATTAGTGCAGCATACTTCTCTTGAATTTCATTAAACTACATAGAACTGCACTAGAGATTATTAAAAATTAATATTAAGCCATTCAGCTGAACCACATAAGAAAATCTGCCATTAAAATTGTTTAAAGTGTCATTGTACCAACAGAGGGAAAAATCAACTAGGACAGACACATTTAAATCATGCTCTTTGTCTTCTGTATAGGACAGGTAGTAAAAGTTACCTCCACACATCACAGCAACTTTTTAATAAATTGTCCTTCTCTGTTTGATAGACCTTTGGAGGATATAAGACAAAATATGGGAGGGCAGATGGAAGGACATTATTTTGAGTTAAAAGTTGCTGAACTTCTCACAAAATACAGAAAATGAACACGTCAGGGAGGAAATAGAAAAGGTAGACAATTTTCTCAACAATGAAAACTACAGTCTTGCAAAGAATGCAACAGTAACAGTTAATTTGGCTTGAATTAGCAGGAAGAAGGCCAAATAGCGGAGTTTTAAACAACTTTTTTTTTCAAAATTTCCCAGTGGACATGGAAAAATTATTAGAAAAGAAAAGCATTAATAATCTTTTTTGTTGTTGTTGTTTTGGATATGTGTGCAATGGAGTTTTTTCATTGTTTTATTTATTCATTTTTTTATTTTTTGGAGGGGGTAGAGTAGGGGAGGGAATTCTAAAGGATTTTACACCTTCTTTCAAGTCTTGTCATGCTGCGGTGGAGCACAACGGGCTGGCCCAGCTCTATTTTTAACCTGTATTCTAATCAGAAGCATCAAAGCATTCCAGGTGCAACCCCCGGTAGCGAACGGCACGCCGCGTACCTGCGGCTGTTCCAGTCTGGCGGAGCCCTGACAGGGAAAGCCAGTCCTGGTGCCCGTGAGAATAAATCTTATTCTCCTGATTGCTAACTTCAGTAAGCAATGATATTTGATATTATTTTTGCTTTCCTAATACTGAATTTGTTGGATAAACTACATTAGCTCTGTTATATTTCTATAATTTTTTGTATTTCCCTGCCTGACACTGTTATACCCTGTCCTAGGGATGTGTATGTCATGTCACTATTTCTGCTGATACACCATCTCTTTTTCTTTTCTCTTTTCTTTTGTTTTCTAGTTTCCTATCGCACCCTTCTATACCATGCTCTCGGTTACAGTGGGAGAGTGAGTTGGCCATTCAAAGTTTCTCTACACGATTATTTCATGTTTTGCAACTACCACTGAAAACAATCTTCTTTTCCAACACTTAGGTAATTCCTACCCTGGTCTTCTGTGCAAACTTGCTTGACTTTGCCAATGAAAGATAGTTGAAATCCATCTGCCCACGACTGACAGCTATATTTGTATCAACCACTTCTAGCTCATGTCCTACTTCCTCCAATTACCGCTACTATCAAATGACCTCTTTCGATTGTAGTCTCTGTGAATTTTCACTCATATATCTTGCTATTCCTTTTCCAGTACCTTTTAGATCTCACAGCAATCAGTGGAATATTAAACAGGTCATTGATATCCCATCTCACTGGAGGCTGCAAGTCAGGATACACAAGCTTGCTCTAATCCTCCCCTCACAAAGAGTCCAATTCTGACCTCTTAGAGATTCAGTATATACCAGTGCTGTCGCTCTTGGACATATCCTTACTTAACAAAATGCTTACTGATTTGAAAATGCATGGCAAGTTTAAATAAGTGAGCAGTAAATAGCTGCGTAAATGCATTTTTTATTTCCTACTTTTCCTGTAATGAAATTCCATTATGTTTGAAAGCATTTTAATGAAATGCATACAGGAAACAGGCATAGGTTGTTTGAAAATTAGAGTTAATTATACATTAACTACAAGTCTTGTATGTAATGGTCTGAAAACAGTACTTAAGAAGTTTATAATCAGAAGTTTGAATGATAAAAACAACTAAACAAAATACTTTGAGTCCTTCTTACAGTCTAATAAAGCCATGAATTAATAAGTTCATTAGTAGGTAAGAAAAAGCAGGTACAATCAGAAGGAAAAGGTCGCCCCTTCCAAAGGAAACTTTGATGGGTGACCTCCCTTCACTGACTGTGTGAGGAATAAGAGTATATAAATATTTTCCTACATGATTAGAATAAATAAAAATGTCTAGAATAAATAAAAATGGCCAGAGTAATAAAAAATATTTAGAACTTTTACTTTTAGGGGGTTGATGTTATTAATTTCTATGTTAATTTTTATGTTTCTAAGTTATATGGAATTTACAAATACTGAGAAAGCAAATGTTTTACATTTCTCAGTGGAATCTTGAAATGTAGAAAGTGACATTACAGTGTTGTTTGCTGCAAGAGCAGGTGTCCAGATATAATGAAAATTAGTCACAAGTGACTGCATGCTTTGCATCTGTCATTCTACTATGATGCTGAAAAGTGAGTTTTACCTGCTATTCTATTCTGCTCTACTTTTTTTTTTCCCTAAAAACGCATTGACCCATCTACCTACCTTTATCTTTTCTTGTTCATATCATAACAGTTTTCTCAAAGACTCAGGGAGCTCATTAATTTATATTTCAGAACTAGAAACCTTGCTTTCAAAAGGTAGCTCATTTTAATCTAAAACCAGAAAAGATGGAAAATCCATAACTTTTGGTAATGTGTGCCTCTGTTTTATCATGCTTGTTATTAAAGGTGATTTCTCATCTGACCTGGTCTGCGTTTAACTGAGGTATGAAGATCAGAAAATAACCACCCAAGCTTTCAGATCTCATCCTGGCCTTCACAGGAGACCTCACATCACGCAATCACCTTTTTAAATCTTAGAAATCTCAGCTTTCCCTAACAGATTTCCATTTGTTTTTGTTATGCTTTTCTCCTCCACTGTTAGAAGCCATTTAGTTTTAGTATCTTTTGTATTTTTCTGTTAAAGTTTATGACAATCGGCTGGGTTATTCCAGGAAAAATCTACATGGTCAGACAGAAACTGAACACAGATTTTTTGCCTGGGGTCTAAACTGGCAGGATGCAAGCCAGCTCTGGTCTGTAATTTGATGCAGGGCTGCGCATAAGCAGATATGCTTGGCAAATACTTGGGTAACACCTAGGTTTCCCTCTAAGGCACTTTCTCCAGCCGTTCAGTGATTTCCTTGATCCTCCCTTACACTCTCCCCAGTTTCTCCAATTCATTATGTGTATGCATATACACACACACATATTTTGTTGCATGAAGTCTCGTTTTCTGAATGTCCTTGAAAAAACTAGGCATAAGGGGGAGTTTTGATCTTGGGTAAGGTATGCTTACATCCTTGATTTCTGTAATCTTAAGGTCACATTTTAAAATTTGATCCCTTTTTCTTTGTAGAAAAGAAGGATTGGTGAAAAGAGTTAAGACAAGTTCTTGACATGCCTCCTTCTTTTGTGCAGCCTATGGGCTATCCCAATTTATTAAGGTTAATAGTGAAATTATTCTAATGTGAAGCAAGCAATCTAACAGGTATGTAATTTGGGGGTGGGTGAGATTTTTTTTCTTTCTGTTCTGGGCCAAATTTAACTCTGCCAACTGGCGCCACCTCCGCCTGCGGCCCCAGAAGCCAAACTCTTCCAGGAAGGTACCAGCCGAGACCGCGCTTTACCCAGCAACTTTCATCAAGACGGCTTCTGCAGCTGAGCAATACTTGACCAGAGCTTTATTGAGCTTTTCCAAGTAATTTACCTTGGCATGGGATCAAGCGTGACAAAGATATGAAGCAACTGAAAGGAGAGGAGGTAACAGGGATTAAAATGGAAAACAGAAACCAGCTTTGGCTGCTCTGGCTTGCTGCTTCAGAGCACTGCAGCAGCTCCCGGTTTCTGAGCGTCTGCTTAATGCTCTTCCTCAGCCTTTATGCCAATATATGTTGAATATATGTTGAACCAGTCAATCGTGGGGTTTGCCCATCAAGCTCCCGACACTGTGGAAGAGCCACGGGGGCCACAGTGCAAGACCAAACCACTTCTTTTGGGAAACCCTCTGTCGTTAGGAAGCAGAGCGAGACAAATTAGGCTCCTATTCCTTAGTTTCTGGAGGAACGAATCATCATTATGTGAAATCTACCAGGAAATGTTGTGAAGAGTGCATAACTATGAAAATATGTCAGAGTGGTACTGCAGGGTTTTAGGAGCATTTGCTTCACATTCATTATTGAAATGAATTCACAAGACTTGCCACAATATGGGGATTGGATATCGCCGTAATACTTTAAGCTGTTGTTAAGAATTCAAAACATGACTATCAAAACAGATACTTCCTTATATTTATTTGCTTGTTCAATGCAAAATTAACTTGTAAAGGCAACCGGCAACTGGGAACAGAGCCAAGTAATAAATTTGATTGATTGCCCAAATGCATAAAAAAACATGTGCACAACTTTCAAACATTCTCTCAACAGTGGAAAATCGTCTCTTCAAGGTTACCAAACAACCTGGTTAGACAGGATGGTGAACCTGCTGTTAAGCAGAAGACTTAAAGTTTGTCTGTGAGGTGTATCCCCTGCAATCATTGGCTGCACTCAAAATAGCATGCGCCTCCATAAATCTGTCCCTGTTTAAACTAATTAACAGAAATTATTCAGTAAGGACGTTTTTTTCTTATTCTTCGATTACATCAGATATACCGATACATGTTGATGAAAAACCTGCCAGTCATATGAGCGATGTTATTTTCAGAAAAAAAAGATGCATTCTCAGAATTCATTTTATTTTGTTTCTTTCTTAGGATTACAGATCTCTTCATCACAGCAAGCAGATTTTCTTTTGTTGATTCATTAATATCAACCACATAAAGATTATTTCCATTTCTCCAGTGCTGCCATGACTGTTTGTGTCAATCCTTTCTAGGCCAACTATTCAACACAACTATATATTAAAAGGGGAATATAAGTCGCAGAGATATAGTCAAGTTTAACACACTGATACACTTCCCAAGGAAAGACTGGTATTCCTAATCCCTTTAATATCTCTTCAGTTATCAGAAGATTCAGAATTATTTAGAATGTGGGCAAATAAAATCTTGCAAATGAAAATATTTGAATTTTAAAAAATTAACTACCTTATTTATTATGCAACCATTTTAGTTGATTTGAAGGCATAGTATTCATGACACACAGTATTCAAAGTGACTCAATAAGTATTTCCAGTAGGAGCTATTGAAAATCCAACCCATAAATATGCCTTTGTAGGCTCCAGTCAGGAAAAAAAAATTGCTGACAATTTCAGAAAGTTGTAGAAATACTTTTCATAAGAGAAATTGCTTATGAGACAAAAAGGATGTCATCCTTCAACCCAAATAAATAAAATCTAGCAAATATACAGCAATAAATATCTTCAAAGGCTTTTGTAAATATTAACAAGGCAAAATTAATTTCACTAAAACTACTACTTGACTCATAAGTGTTTGGTTAAACAAAACACCCAAATAAACCTCCAACCTGCATATTGAAAATAAAGAATGCTTTCTGAAATAGTTTTGATCCATATTAATTACTTAAAATAATAAAGCATCATGAATTTCTCTTGCATACATTGAATGGACATTACTCAGCAATCTCTGAACTGTCAGAGTTGCAATAGTCCTTTTGGTTTTCAAATTGTGGTTCAGTTTTCCCTATCATTCTAATTACTGCAGCTGCAGCACTGCCAACAAAATCCTAGACTCAAAGCTCTCGACTGTGACAGCACATCCAAGTAATCACCATGGGATACTGGGCTAAACTCAAACAGGTTCCTTTTTTTATGAGCTATATACATGAGTAAAAGCTAGAGCATGTTTAAACAAAGCAAATCAATTCAAGTCAAGCCTCCCTATTTAATAGATTCACACAGCTCATTAAGATGAGCAAACATGCCTTAATGAAGAACACCCATATTCCAAAAGAGAGAAATAAGGACTCCGCTATGCTATTCAGGCAGAGCAGGGCATAGTCCCAGTTTCAAGGCTGTTTCAGTACTAATCCCCTACAAAATAATTTTGATATGGACTCTATTCCTCTGCCTACTTACTTTAGTCCTACTTTGATACCTAGTAGAGTTGTCCTAGTTATCTAACCGCTCACTGATGGGCACATCACCTTTTGCAGGATAGCAAATGTAATGGGATAGAAACTTCACCTCTACCTGGGCTTCCCCTCCTATAATGGTCAGAAAAATCATTATGCCCTTCAGACACTGTTACTGAGTTACTGTTACTGAGATCTCAATGAAAACACTGTCTTTAATAGATCTGAGGTAATATTCTCAGTCAGCGGAAACTATAACAAATCTTCGGCTACAAGGGAACCTCTTTCCTTTGTGTATTGTCTCCCCACTCCCCTACAACATGCAGAACTTGTCATTGTAATTTGGTCAACAGATGTGTCATCATCAGACTGTGTCATCTCAGACGCTACAGTTTTTTTCCCCTTACGTGATAGTTGTAGGAAATAACTGTAATATATCTAATTTGTTTGAGGCACAAATTGCCATGCTGGTTTGAGAGTGTTGAATTCTGCTTGCTTTATTTCTTTCAGTAATTGCAATGTTGATAGCAGCAAACATTAATAGTACAAATGTTGCAGAAACAATGCATACAGATGTATGGATTTGGAGGCAACAGATCTCAACTGAGCAATGTCACTCGCTTTAAACTGTACCACATTTTGGTATGACTGTAGTCATGGCACATTACATCTTTGTAATGTACCATGGTGCATTACATCTTTGACAAGACACAGTTGGTCTGGTTTTCATCTTCTTTTTTGCCCAAGTAGTTGTGACTACAGACAGCAAATAGAGTGGAAGTGTAAAAATGGTAGTTTTGATTTGCTACCACTTAGTGACCTCTTAGCCATGGTAAAATTGTTTCAATGACTGCCTAGAGCTGACTCCTGACAGCAGCAGCCTCGGAATAGGAGGTGATTAGCCAAGAAGTTCTGATCACAGGCTTTGGCCATGGATCTATGGTCTTTACACACAGATACCTTGAGCATATATGTATCATACTGATAAATGAACCAGTTAATTCATTATTCAAATTAGTACAGGTAATTGCAAAATACATGCTAAATAGTGCTTCATATTCCAAGGGATTTTGATCTCTATGGAAATGATTAAAAATGGAATTGGTAACTAGATTCATTGTTTCCTGCAAAATTAAAAGGAAAATATAGGAAAAGGAAAATTATTATTATACAACACTGTGGCTTCAAGTAGAATCAAGTCAGAATTTCAAAATCTAGTTTTCTTGGAGGTTTGCCTGTTTATCTTCTTAAAAAAAGGCTATTTGACATCATCCATTACTTTGTACAGTGCATCCTCCAATCATTCATATTCTGTCTCTGGCTGTGTCACCTCTCTGACCAAACAACCTTTAAAATACATAATTATGTATGAAGAGAATTCAAATGGATAAAAATGCAAATACAGTGCGGTATTAAATGACATTAGAAAGCTCACCGACATTACCGAAGAGATTAAATTAGCATTTTTCCACAACATTAAGACTGTCACAGGATACACCTCTCAGTACATGAATTTTTCTCTCTTTTATTCAAATTAGTTTAGGGCTTTTCCTTACTCTGTGGCTTTATCCTAATGAAGAATTATGATGGAGGAGCTGATTGTTACCCGGGTAATATCACAATATCAAAATATGCATTGAATAAATAATGGACTATCGGCCAGAATGACTGGTTCTATCATACACAGACATATTTTAATACTTCATTTGTTTTCTTTTCCTCCTCATCAATCTAAAATGATTTTCTTGAGCTACAGATATTTGTAGTTTTGCAGTTGGAGCAGTATTTTATCATGATCTCTACATCTATTGTTCATGAGAAGAGAACTTTTCAAGTACACAGTGCTCAAAATGTGCGACAAACTGCCAGGCTACTAGCTGCTAGGTATTATTTGTTGTACAAACACAGGTTGATTCTTCCTTATTGAGAGAGACATGTGTCATACCATGGCTCTTCAATATCTTCCAATTCAAGCATTTTATTATAGTGTTTAAACTAATTGTTATCACCTCAGTCTTCAAGGAGATATGAAGGGAAAAGTAGCTTTTCCCTCACTGAAATAGTCTACATCAGTAAGATCAATGTCATTTCTTACTGAATGTTTCTTCTTGGTTGGCTTTGTTTTTTTTCCTTATTTTGACTTACATTTCCTCTTCAGAGAAGAAATTCTGCTCAATTGCCTTTAAAATTTTGGCAATATTAGCACTATTAAGGAACCATTTGTTGAATGACAAATGATCCACTAATCTGTTTTCAGTCATTTTATGTATCTTCCCTCTCTTGAAAATAGGAAAGCTGGGACATTGCAGTTTGTCTTACATGTTCTCCAGGATGAATCACCTCCACTTTTCTTTTCCATATAGAAAAGATATTCCATATCTTTTCCAATCCATACTAGTGGATTTGTTCTTTCAGAAAAGCCCTTTTAATACATATGGATAGCTTACAATATCTAAATATTATCATACCTGAACCTCTAGCATCCATGGACCTTTAGCATACTAATATTTCTTCGATAACATAGAATTCAAGTTTTCACATGCATTTCATAGCCATACGATAATGCTTTACAATAGTAAAGAAAATTTAAATACATTATATAACTGATATTATAAAAGTTAAAGGACAGTATGATTAGAAGCTTGGGAAAAGATGAAGGGGAAGTCAATAATTCAGACAAGACAAAGCCAACACAAAGCATTAGTTCTGAGGATGAAACAATTAACATCTGAAGCAGGAAAAAAAAGATATTGCTCAATTTCCATGTAGAATACTTCTGACTGTTAGGTGCTATGAAGCGTTGAATGAAGCCTCTGCAAATATTTTGGATATAACTGCACCTCCTTGCTACAGCCAAATCAGAAAGAAACTGATAAAAAAATAGAAAAAAAATATTACATAATATATACAGTTTTTGTAGCAAAACCTGTTGTTGAAAGAAATGGGACTGAACATGGAGAAACATCGAACAGATGATGTTTCTGCACTTTTCCAATAATTTTTTCATGGCATCCAAGATGTTTTGGCACTAAATCTTATCAGCTGGTCACGTGAAGTTAAATATCAGGAGCTCTACCAGTTTGAAACATGAAAAAGCACTAGCGGGAACTTTACTGACAACAAAAAGATTGAGATTAAACACCTCAAAGATTGCATTAAAACCTTCACTCAGAAATGTTACAAGGGAAGAAAAGCTGCCTTGGAGACAAGAGGAAAACAGAAGGTATTTGTTCTGAGCTAGAAGGACAGAGAAATCAAGAATGGATTCACAGACTAGTTTCCTATTAGAAAGTACCACAACAAGTCTACTCTGTATGCTTTCATCAAGAGGAAGAGTCAACCTTGATAATTCAATGACATTTCCGTTAGGAAGGTAGGATAAAAGCGCATTTGCACTAGGGAGAGAAGCATTAATAGCCTCAGTGAGACTGGCATATATTGATATGGCCCTTTGCGGTGGCCTTTGGAAATCTGAAAACATAAAATGTCTCCAGTTCAGTTCAGTTCAGAATAGCAAGTGACAAGAGGAGGTATCAGTTATTCAGAAGCAGCTAGGGAGAGCCACACCAGTGAAATCCAGTATGACTGTGTCACTCATAGATAATGCAGAAGCTGTAAGAAAGAGATATAGTTCAGTGACTATAAAACAGATGCAAGTATACAGCATTAGATTCAGAATAAATAACAGGGGAGTTGCCTTTGTTTGTACTGAAAATTCTGTGAGCTTATAGTTACTTTTTTGTGACATTTCTGTGTCATTTAGAAGCTTTGAGCTGTATTCGCTACTATGTACTATTATTTCTGCAAGTATAATCAATAATTCTGCAAAGGTGCAGAACAGCAATGAGGAAAGAACTAAAATGTCTGCAACAAACATCTTCATTTTAGCTGCATCTTAAGAAAACAGAGAGGCAAAGGAGAGCATAGGAGTTATTAAATCTCTCAGAGATAGCATATTTGACTGACTTGGTAAAATCTCTTTTCTTGATATTTTCCAAAGGAAAACAAAGGGGGTTGAATCAATGAGCAATATATCCTCAAGAAGAAAGTAATTCAAGCTTTCACAATAGTGGAGAAGTAAATTATTAGAAAATAATATCTTGAAATATACCCAATAATCTGAGTTGGAATCATTGAGTTATCAAGATGTTACTGAAGTTTAATCAAAATACCTAAATTATACTTTATTTTCAAATTACATTACTTCTACAAAATATACATTACAGCTAAAAGCAAAACCATAAATTCATTCATTATAATTTCATTAATGCCAACAGTAATTTTGGCACTGCTAGAACACATCTCTAAAAGGATTTGGCTAAATGTAATATACAGAAGAATCAGTAAACAAGACTGACTAGTGCAGGTGTTCCTAAGAAAATATCCAGTGAGACAAACATGAGATTTTAATTGTCTTTTAACTCTCCTTTGTAGATAATACACTATTATTTTGTGTATGTATTCCTCTCAAAATTTACTCTTACTTGGGCTTGTCACTTTTATTCTCCAGTTGAAATGTGAAGCCGTTCAAACCGTCTGCTCACCATTCCAGCACTTTGGACACTTGGACTCATTTTAAAGCAAGTTCAGACTTCCTGATTTAATGTTTCTCCTTTGAATTTCATGCAAGATTCCTGTTATCATGGATAGAGTGTATTCAAGGTCAGACTATGTCCTTAATTCAATGTTAGACGAAGCCTTATTCATACAACATGAGAGATTTCTCCAAGGCTGTATTTTCAGGTATACGTGGCTCTATGTATTACAGGAATAGAAGAAGGAAAGAAAGAAGCTAGAGGCATCTGGAGAGCATGACAGCTCAGACAAATAATCTGCAGCCCATCTATATGACACAGCTAGAATGAGTCCTGGAGTGTTCACCCAGCTGCAGCCCCAGGGATCTGCCATGCAGCCAGCTGCTGCTGCTGCGTGGCATCTGGGATATGCGACTGGCACTGAAAGGAAGTGAAAAAAAAGAAAAACAGAGGGAGAAGAATTGAAGAGTGATGTGAGGTGACTCAAAAAAAAATAAACAGCACTCCCTCTCCCGAGACTGGTGTTATTTCTAAAGTAAAATTTTTTGAAGGCAAAAATAAAGATGGAGCCTCTGTGTAATGGCCAGACAGTGCAAAAATGTGAAGTGAAACAAACACTGGCAAACGACTGCAAAGCAATGAAAGTAATTTAAAGACACACATCAGTATTGTTAAATGCAATACTATATGTCCATAGCTGACCTGTGGTTTTGTTATTCACTGCTCCACTTGCAAAGATCACATGGCTAATTCATGTTGTGGAGATAACACAGCCTTATTGTCAAGGCTGAGTCAGTGGTCTCAAATGTTATGCCATGTCTTGTCCGAGAATCTAGTTCTCCAGTTGTGGAAAACCTTAATCTTATTTTCCAAGCCCATTTACTGGTCTTTTTCTTTTGTGTGTGTGAATAGAACTGCAAATAAAAAAATAAAAAAAAAAAATAAGCAGCAAAAAAGAGGTTGCTCAATAATACCAAGAATTTCATTTGCAGAGAAAATGAAACCACCACTCCAGATTTCCAGGGAAATGCCCCTTGAACAAAGTCCTGGAACCTCCTCCCAAACCAGAGGGCCAGGTGCTCAGTGCCTACTTAGCAATGCAAACCTGCATTTTCTGGGTGTTGGCATTTCGCAAGTCTTTATGAAATACAAAAAAGGGGCTGCTCAATAATACCAAGAATTTCATTTGCAGAGAAAATGAAACCACCACTCCAGATTTCCAGGGAAATGCCCCTTGAACAAAGTCCTGGAACCTCCTCCCAAACCAGAGGGCCAGGTGCTCAGTGCCTACTTAGCAATGCAAACCTGCATTTTCTGGGTGTTGGCATTTCGCAAGTCTTTATGAAATACAAAAAAACAGGTAGCCAGTACTTCCAGATTACTGCACAGAGCTGCTGGCAGATTCCTTTTCTACGGTTTGTACCCTTCATTAAAGGTTACTCTATTCGTCTAGATAGCTTGTCATCCTCACATGACCCCCTTCTCATGACCAGCAGCATTTCAGATATGAATGATTCAGATCTGCCTGACACAACTCCCCAAAGCTTTCCTAACAGTAATTTTATGGAAGCAAATTGCCTGCTTCTTGGAGCTGGATCAGCAGTGTTTCCTCTTAGTCACCCCATAACACTAGCGAAGCTTCGGACTGCCTCAGTCACGCACCAAGGCAGAGACCTTGCTAGCAAAGATCATGGTTGGAAAGAAAGACTCCTGTGCCCCTGAACGTGTTTCAGTGACATAATCTATATTTACTTTGTAGGAGGACCTAACTTTGGGCCAGATTTTGTCACTCTTATTCACAGTGAATGGTATCTCGCTGCACAAATAGTCCCAGAGGGCTAGATTCTGGCATTCTGGATCAAGCGGAAAAGCTCTTTCCATTGTGAGTAATTTAATTTTCTATCTGGCTTGAAGAGCGCTGCAGCTGAGCTATTCACAGATGAAGACAGAACTCATAATGGTCGCAGACTGGGGCCTCTACATAGCAAGGAACATTTCTGAAAAGCTTCCTCCACTGGTGGAAGGGGCAAACTGCATGGCTGTAAATTTAAAGCACCCACATAAAAGGGGGACTGAGAAAGGTGAAGTATGCCTGTATTTCATCTGATATAAAACATACACACTGCACAAGGATAGGTGTATACACATAAGAATAGACACCAGGATAGATGCTGTGCAGATCTCACTAGAACAAGCTTGCATTTCAGCAAAAGAGGACATGGCCTTAGCATTTGGTAACAGACATTTTACAGAGTTAGGTTTGCCTGAAACGGCATTTCTGGAGTTTCCAGAACTGATTTCTGTATCTCAAATATGTGGACATCAATACTGAGTGTATATATTTGAAGCTGGTTTGAGAATGCAGATTTAGTTATGGAGACACAATCACCATCTCAGAGGTTCACAGAAGTCAGAACTTCTTCCTGAGCAAGAAAAATACCACTATAAAAGCAATATACATTGCATTGATACATGACTTATTGACATACTCATTGATAATAAGAAGACAAATATATGAATCACAGAAGAGACTCTTAAGATTTGTTCTTTTCCTCTTCAGTTTATTTAAAATGACCTCTCCAAAGCCCTGAGGAGAAAAGTAGCACTTCATTGTGTATAGCAACTATTTGACTCAACCAGAAGGCAGCTGGGAGACAAAAGAGGTTACAATCTCCACCTTAAATAAAAATATACATGCAGAAAGGAACTAAAAAGAGGGAAGATTGGTTGTTCATGACCAGGCTAGAGACAACCATCAAACCTAGAACTTTAGAGTTTCAGTTCTGTTCTAACTTGTCACCTGCCACATTCAGCCCAGCATACACCCCAAAGGAAAAAAAAAATAGAAAGGTGCTCCACTGCCTCTTTCAGAAGTCCCCTGGGATGAACGAGCTAAAAGAGCTCCATCAGAAGCACACAAAAGAAATGCAAAATGTGGTGCATAATCTCAGTAAATACACTGAAAAGAAAATAGATCACACTGGTGTCTTCTTGTTAGAGAGGTTTAAAACTGGCAAAACTTCAGACAGATTCTGATGGGTCTTTATCTAAACCATTTAATCCATAAATAGCACAACTGATTTCATGCCCTTTACTATTGCTTTCAGTGCTTCAAGGTTGTTTTCCCCCTGAAGTAAAATATGAATTAAAAAAAGAAAAAATGTTAACATTATAAATGTTAAGTCTGCCCTTCTGTGTCTTTGAGGAATAATCCTTGCACTCTGGAGGATCCAGCAGTGTAACCATCAGAGAAAGCTGATAGCCATTTTCTTGGGCATGATAGCTGTGCTTAGGTCAAGGACTAATCCTGTCTGACAGGTCTGAGCCCCTGCAAATTTCACTCAGGTCTTCAAAAGAGAGAAGTAGATGAGGAGAGGACTGGTACTTAATACATAGAAAATAGAGAATGGGAAAACTAACTGGGGTTGATGGAAGGTGGAGAAGGGTTGCTTGTTTTTATAAACAGAAATTTCAACCACATTTTGGCTTTTTTTCTTTAAATTCTGAAATAATCCAACACAATGGGCTAAACAGATCAAGAACTAGGACCAGAGCCTTAAAAAGCATAAGAATGGGGAACTAAGCAGATTTCTTTTTGTTACAGTTAGGCATGGCAAATGGCTTTGCTGGACTGAGGCCAGATACCATCACACACATCACCTGAGTTAGTCTAGAAGACATAGGTGTATTGTTGTAAAATTACTCTCTCCCTTATCTCATTTGAAAAAGGAATATAAATGTTCCTTTTATCATAGATAGACACAAACTGCTGTGCAGCAGGTACAAATGCTTCAATTTGTGTGTTCCTGGAAACATTTAAAGCATTGTTTCATTAATTCAAAAAAAAAGTCATAAAAATGAATTATGCATGGTAGCAATGGAACAGAAAGAATGAGACTAATCTTGACTAAGTGAGACTTTCTAAATACTAAGTACCTAGTTCCAGCCAGTCATTTGTGCTGACCTCCTTAAAATAGGTGTCTAATAGGTGGAGAAAAATTGTTGTTTGGATGTACCAGTCTCTCATCTTTCCCTTGTGAAGGAGCTTGGAGGGGTAACTTAAGTGTAACCAAACAGGTTTAAAAAAGCTAAATTTGTTTAGGAAGCACAACACAGGAGCAGAAAGCCCCAAGTTCAAGCCCCTATTCCCATTCCTGCAAGCAGCACCAGCTCTCCATTTTCCGATACTTTTATGGCATGCCAAAGAACATTCCTATCCCTCAAAGCCTGGGTCCTACTAATAGCATCAAACAGTCAACTGCTGGAAAGATGCGAGAGATTCAGTGATGCCAGCCAGGTATGCTCATCCTGGTGGGTCACCACACAGAACTGAAAGCAGAGGAAAGGCTAACCTGACCCAGGACGCCTCTGGTTCTAGCCCATTGCAGGTGGTCACTGAAGGCAATAAATCCTCCCTACAGCATTTCCTAGCAGCTTCCAGCCACCAGTGGGTTAGAAACTAACTGCCTAAGTTGAGCCAAGGAGCGTCTCAGAAAAATACAAGTGTGAAGAGCACAAGTTATTCAAATGCAATACATGAAGCTACTCTCAGCCACTGAGATTTAAGCAGTAGACTCTGATGGACTGAACCATAGTGTGCCCAGCATTAGCAATCCTGAAGGACCGCTTTTCACATGGGAGAAGCACTCCTGTATGACTCCTATAGCACTTCTGTTACACCAGGTAACAAAAGCCCTCTCCTCTTTCAAGGATTAAATATTTCATGATGAATGCTTGAGTTCCTTGAGTCCTTGCTAAAGAATCTGTCACTGAATGAATGTGGCAGAGTCTGGAAAGCAGATCCATGAAGGAGATCTGTCTAGTTCTTGGGAACAAAAAGAATTAGAAGTTGTATCTGAAAGACATTATTTATAGTTTTTATAGCAGATGATGCTGAGGTTTTGATGAAAAAGGGTGGATGAGATGCCTTGTACAAACTCCTAGAATATTTATCTCCTTCTAGCACTATCTTGCTAGCTCCAGAAATCTCCTAACTCTTATAACATTGAAATTTGATGTTTTTCCCCCTTGAGAATCAACATAAAAGTTTAGAAAAACAAAGATCTAAGTAATATTTCATGAGTAATATCCTACCATTATTTTATCCTTATCTCTTTCCTATTTAATGGGACTTAGCTCTCCAAAGTATCCAGATTTGCTCCCTGCAAAAACAGAGGCAATGATCAGCTTTGATGTGCACCTCTCTCACCTCCATATGGGGTGAAGATGCCACCAACCCTTGGAAGCACCTACCAAGTCAGTGAGTTTATACACACCCCAAGTTCTCCCTCCAAAATATTGGGACAGGTTGTATTTTTTTTTGCTGTAAAGGAACCATGTGAATAGGTCACCCAAAGTCATGACATTGGCCAATGACATGTAACAGGCACCTTATCTGTGTCTAATACAGTATAATTACTTTGATATAGGTCCTTGGCTCTTTAGCGTAGAAGATCAAAGCACGACAGAATTAAAAAATGAAAGTTAGGGAAATCACACTTGGAAATAGCATGCAAGTTGTTAAAACCAGCAACAAATAACCAATTAACAAGGCATACTATAGATTTTTCCTAAGTTGCATCAGACACAGTTTTGGGTTCTTTTTTTCTGTCTTTTTTTTTCTCAGACCTTTGTCTGATACTTGCTATCCTCCTCATCATGAGGTTTAATTCTTTCAGTATGTTGATGATTATTTTTTTGCTTAAATTTTCTTAAGATCAATCAGTTTTTGCTCATAAATATAGTGACTGAGAGAGTCAAAAGAAACGGCTCAAATCATGCATTTATTATGAAATTATTTCACCAGCTCCATTGTCTGTTACTCCTGCTCTTTTCTGATGCCTGTTTTCCTTCATACACAGCTGTACCAGCTGGTATCTTCATCATTCAATATTCTAGCATAATTTATATCACTGGATATTGACAAAGTAGGAGAATAGTAAAAACAAAGCTAAATCTTTGCTTGTGTTGGTTTTATTATACAATGTTGGTTTCATTACAATGTCTCATAGCTCATGTCATGTTACTACTGCACAGTTTGAAAGGGTACTTAGAAATTATATTTTATTTAGAAATCAAACCATTACTTAGATAAGCATCTGTATGTTTGCCTTAGTTGTACGGCATTGTAGGCTGTATATAAGAAAATACAGGAAATAGAAGTTCTAAACATGTTGAACATGTTTATTATTTCCTTCTGCCTCCTTCACCTCGAAGTCCTTCTCCAAATCTAAAAGAAATTAGACAGGGCAGAATACATTTTCTGGAGCTTAGGGTCTGTGTAGAAATATTATTACCTTTGTTCTAAATAAAGAAGCGTTGAGAAGAAACGGGTATTGCTCAAGCACGGCAAAGACAACTAATACCATCTCAGGAAGGAGATCCTACAGATGGATCAAGGAATCCAGGTGTTTGGAAAGCTGTCACTTGCTTGCTCCATGGATTCCAAAACCACACACTACTTTTGGAGCTTTTTCAAAACATTGTGTTAAAACACCTGGGCTTTCTCAGTTGCTTCTCCTAGATGTTGCCATTGGGGTGTATTCCTTATACTTGCCTTGATAAAATTCACAAAACTAAATGATCAATGAATATGGGAGAGCCAGACACTCTCAATTAAGATCATATCAGTTTAGAAGTCATGTTTTTTCCTTTATTCCTGCCAATTCTTAATTAAAAGAGGTAAATGAATACACAAGACTGCTGATATTGAATTTGGAAAGGCTAAAATTCCCAAAGACAAGCTGTTATTGACATGTTACTGAAGACACAAATATTATCTACTTTGTCAACATTTATTTTTGGCTAACATAAGAAAAAATTAATTCCTAGCCAAAGTAAATCTACCTGAATCTCATGGTGAGATGAAGCTTTAAGATGTTCACTATAACAATAAATAACACACTTAAAAAAAAAAGAAGTCCAAAGTATAGAACATACTCACTGATTCCAATCTTTGTTCATCTTTAGAAACAGCTCTTAATTCTTATCCACCCTTCCCTGTTTTCTGAGATTTCAACAAAATGCACAAAAACACTGAAGTGCCCAGTTCCAATCACTCAGGAGGCTGAACATGAAGACCGGATAGAAACTGCTGTATATTTTTCATGCTAAACCAAGGAGAAGGATCCATACTATAAAGCTAATGTAGTCTTTTAGGGGAAGAAGCAATGCTCCAGCTGCAGTTGGCATCCTAGTGACCTTCCAGTTGTTCCTAGCTCTTCCGTCTTTACTGCTTCTCAAGGCTTGGATCTGCTTCTCTAAACTCTCCCCTGTGAGATAATGCACTCAGAAAACTCGCATGCATCTCTCACTCTATGTTCGTGCTAGTATCTGCGTCCCTTTCAGTTCCATATATGTTAGACACGCACACAAGTTCATGCTACAATATTCACATGTACCCCTATAAAGCATTTCATATCTTCCTTCTGGCAGCTCATATTTCCTGATTCTCCTCTTTCATTACAAGGAAAGGGGGGGGAAATCTCAATTTATCTTCTTTTTTTTTTTCTCTCTCTTTTTTTTTTATATGTTTGTGTTTTCTTACTGCATTCATTTAAAATTAGGCTCGCTTTCTGGACAAGGTTTTTGGTCAGTCAACATCGCTTTCCCATTCTGTGTCATAGTTCCTGCTTGTTCTGTCTAACCACAGCTTCTTCAGGTTTTCTGTCCTCTCAGTGGAAACAAGACAGTCACACAGTGAGGTAGTTAATACATCAGTAAGGTAGTTAATACATAGGGTGGCTCCAGAATATGCCCAAAGATGCTGCACGAGCGCAGCTTGCATCTTAGCATTCTACCATCCCGGTATCATCAGCTCCACTCTCCTGTAACCCATATTCCTTCTTCAGTTCCATGACTGCCAATACAGTTGTTAAAAACAGATGGGCTTGACTGGAGGCAAAAGCACCAGTCATTTCCGAGTGAGGTTTATTTGTTTTATTTGAGCATTTGCTGCTCTGCACGCACATCACTGCCAAAAATCAGCCCAGTCTTTGAGTGGTAAGTTTATCTGACCCCAAGAAGACTCTTTCCCTGTGCACCTGAGTCTAAAGATCGACTAATGGTAACGCTCATCAGGAACAGAGTGAATGCCTCTGCTGCCAATGCCATTTCTCGAGAGAAATGTAGTGGTGTATTGGCTTTGTATCCAAAAAAATGGTAGGTGCCAGATGTGAATTTTCTGTAAAACAGACTGTAAAACAGACAGGTGGTGAAAGTTGCTGATGACATAGAAACATTTAGCTTAACCGAGGCTTGAGAGGATCATTAGGAATTTCCCAAAAGACCAAGCAGAAGCACACAACTAGGTGACACTCAACAGAAAATGATTGCACATAAGAGCTGTGTTGCACAAAAGCAGAGAAAAATTAACTATGAAAAAATAACGTTCTGGATAAGTGTCACTTTTTCAAAAGAAGATCATTAAAGAAATACCTACCAAATGTCTGAGACTGGAGGAAAAAGATTACAGTAAAATACAAGCACCTACCACCTAATATGAAGCCAGAGAGGCATTTTGCTATTTTAAGAAGATGGAGCAGAAAAAAAGAAAAAAATCATCCAACCAGGGAAAAAAAAAAAAAAGATTTGTTTTCAATATAGGAAGTGAGAATTTTCCACAGGCCTTTGGGAGAGTAGTCTCTTCATTACCCTAGCATAAAATATCTAAGATCTTTGACTGGTTACCCATAACTACCATGCATAAAAGATAACAGCAGTTTTTTGAGACTATTTTGGGTTGAATTTGGCCCTCTCTCAAGAAACTTGGCTCAGACTCACTGCACTGGGAGTCATCTGCTTTCATCGTCTTACGCTCGTGCAAGGCTGAGATTCCAGCAGTGTGAAGGCGAAAGGCACTGGAATTCAGCTGATGGCTAAATCGGCCCAGGCCACCCTCCTTGACACAGGAGTCTGGTGCCCGGTCCCGGCGCTGTCTAGGTGGCCAAGCTGATCAGCATAGATGAAAATCAAGCACATGTGGAAATCACACCAGTACTCAGCATAACACTGGCTAAATAAGGACTCAGAAACCTTTAAAAAACAATCCTTAAGAATAATGGTAATTTTTTTGAAAAAAAAATGATATTAAAATACACATTTGAAAATGCATAACTGAATCACAGTCCTTATTGACTAAAGAAATGGAGGAACTTAGGGAGGGACATGTGGGGGAGTCTATTTTAGTATTAAGTATACATCTAGATAAGAACAGCATTTCCATGCATATCTATTGCAATTCAAATTACAAGGGCCATGAGACGTCATGCCCCACAGCACAAATTGATTGCCCACTAGGATGAAAATTCAGGTCTCACTGGGACAGCTCTGAGTAATTGTCCAAGTGAATTGTTGGACTTGTCACGTCACTGATAAACCTGGGGCAAACCTCTGATTATGACACTACTCTGAAAGAAACAGAAATATACTGTACCATATGTAAATGGTGGGGGTAAAAACCCAGCAGTGTTCAAGTCAATGGAGCCTTGCCATGGGTTTCAAAAGGAGATGGAATTACACCCTGAAAACCCATCATTTAGTAGGATATAATACTTCAGAAAGGTTAAAAATGTTTAGATATAAAAAGTAGTCTTGTGATTCATGTTTATCAACTATAATCATACAAACTGTTAATGCAGAGCTCCTGACATTTCTTCCTAGTGCTAAGTACTAACTTCTGCCCTGTACACACTATTACCCGTAGCTACCCTTAGTACTCACTTTTTAAGACAGAACTGTGTTTGGCTTGGTTGGCCCTTGGCAGTGATGGATAGAGGTCAATTTATAACACCAAGAAAGAAGCTATAACGTTAAGGAATTTCTTTCTTCCTAAAGCACCAATGCGGTTTCACAGGTTTCTACCTGTTTGCTGTTCATGTTCAGCATGATCATAAAACCACTAGAAGGACTTTCAAGATTTTAATAATGCTTGAGAACTGGGTCAATATATGCTGATACAAGCATTTCAAATGCATATGCCAGGTTTGCCATAGAGGAGTGGGGGAAAAAAAGGAGCAGGGCTTTAAAACTTCAGAGGTAAAATATCTGAAGTTCTATTCATCCAAAATGTTGTTTTCCCATAGTTTATTTCCCTCCACTCTCATGGAACATGTTACACTTACATGCAAGCATTCCCCTGTAAAGCATATCTACTAACTTCAGAAGTGCTCTGTAATCCTATTTCATATTTTTGAATATACATTGATTGCACTTTACAAAGCCTGTGTTTTTCAGTTGTTATTTGGAAGAGAACCATTTCCAAAGCAGTGGATTGTTTTTTAGGAAAACTGAGGAATCCAATGTTTTTCTGATTTTTTTTCCAGTAAGGTTTGATTTATAAGATCAGCTGCTAGTTTTCTATAATGTTTCATTATTGTTTGCTTTAGTATTAGGAGCAAATACAGTCTTTAATACTGATAGGAGGAACTAGCAGGCTAGCAGTTTGGATACTGTGAACCCATTAAGCTGAGCAGAGGGATGAGAAGTGGGGCTTCAGCAGGTAATTCCCCTAGGTAATAAGCTCTGTCACAGTCTGACTTGTTAAAGCAAGTGGAAGCTGATCCTCACGATACAGGCTAGCTTTTCCCGTCTCCCATCCATCCACATTCTGACATACTTCTTGATGTCACTTAGGCAGATTTTGGTAGCTCTGCGCTTATCCACAGTACTCATAAGAGCACAGAAGACTTCATCCTCCTTTCTCAACTAGTTCACAAACCGTCTTGCAGGCTCCCTAATCTCTCCCTGTTAGTGCATGGTGGTACAAGCTTCCAATCTCTGAGTAGTGTGGGGAACTCTATATCTTCATGCCATGACACGTAGCCATGACAACCTCCCCATCCCCCCTCTCTTAAGCAAGGTTTGTGCCCTCTCCCACCACTTCTTCGCTCTTTTAATGTTTTCAGATCCTTCATCTTCTCAGATAGATAGAAAATGACTCTAACTAAACCAATGGCCCTTACCATCAGCTGTTAATTTAGTCTTTTGGCTGCAGTTGCTCCTCTTGCCAGCTCTCACGGTGCAGTTGCACACTCTGACATTGCAATATACATGCAGTTCTGCTCCACTGAGCCTCTGCAGAGTGCACAGGGCTTTGGAGCTTGAAAACAAGGGCACAGGGCTTTGGAGCCTCCAGCCAAGCTGCCTTCCTGCTTCTGCTTTCCTGCGGTCACTCGTAAGTCAATCAAACCCAGAATCTGTCATTCTAAAATACATATATCCATATAAAAAACAGCAGCCAGGAACAATTTGAAGTACATACAACTGGGACTTGAGTGGATCAGTTTGGAGAAAGGACAGGGGTATCGTCTAGTGGAAATGGAGAAGGCAGGGAGGTGCTTGGACACAGGAGGCAGGAAGAGGGGTAAAGGAAGAAAGAAAATCCCATCCAAGGTTAATTCTTTTCATTTCAGAGAGAAAAAAAAAGTGCAATGATTCAGCAGTTCTTTTCCTGGTTTCTGTCAAAAGTTTTTTTTTTTCAGACTTTCCCAAGGCTATCATGATACCTCTTCCTAGGACACAAATTGGACATAACACATCATTCGTATTTTGTGGGTTTTTTTGTGTATGTATTTTGTGTTTGTTTTGTTTTGTTTGATTTTGACAGCATTTAAACTAATTTAACAGAACAGAAGTCAAAGATTCAGGAGGTCCAGATCATAAGAGCGTGTTTTTTCCTGTTCCATGTAAAGTCAATGAAGGAGCTTGTTTTTCCTGGCTGAGCAGTAAGTTTATGCCTCCATCTCAGAATCCAGCTAAAGAGAAACTAAATAAAACCTAGGATATTAGATGAGAAGTGCAGCAAATCACAATGTTCCCTTATCAAATGAATGTACAATTTTCTGACTATGCAAGCACCATTAACTTGAGATCAATTTTTAAATTGAAAATGAAAAGCCACAATGAAAGTACAGGCTGTTCCCATTGATACATACTACTTGCTTGCAGTCTGCAAAAACTAGAGAATATAAAGAAACTCATACAAGGATGTCAATAACATTCTAAATAAAATCTGAAACAGCAAGATGAGTGTTACAAAACTAAATTTCCCATTCTTTAAAGAAAAGAGAATGAAAGAGAGAGAGAGAGAAGGAAATATGGTAAGGTCAGGAACACTAAACTATTTGAAAGACCTTCAGAGAAGGATAGGAAAGTAAGTACAGAATGGAAAGGAAAATATGCCACTTTCCTTGATGCATGAGTAGGGGAGAATAAGTAAGTTGAGGACTAGAACAAAATGAAAACCCTCTTAAATACTACCTTGAGGGTATAAGTGAGACTTAAAGTATCAGCCTCATGCACAATGTACCAGCCTAGCTTGTGAATTTTAACAAATACAGCCATAAAGGCTGTGGTGCTGTTAACTGGGAAGTGATACTGTGATAGTTTCTCCATAATGTTGCTGTGATGAATGAAACTCTGAACTAAATTCTGAAATAAAAAATGACTCCAGTTATTTTCTCAAGGACTCATGTATTCCAAGTCATACATGTAATATGTAGCAATTGTAGCATGTAGGTTAATATAGATAGGAATCAACCAACTAATCCCTTTGATATACATTTTCTGAAATATATTTTCTTATGCTTCTTCAAGCATAAGTGACTATGACTTGTTTCTATGTTCTTTTATTCCATTTCCATATACTCCTACAACCTTTTCTACAATTCTTGCTGTTTTTCTCCATAGTCTCCTTTTCCTCTCACTTTTGAGGGAGCAAAGTCTTAAAAAAAGGCTGTACTAAAAGAAAAAAGAATATGGAATGTGGAATTTACACTTTTTTTTCTCTCTCCTCTTTGCTCTCCTTTTCTGCCATTTTACCTGTCACATTCAGCTATTCTTTGAGGGGATAGTTATAGATATCTTCATTTTTATAGCATCATTGAAGCACAATGTTGATTTTTACTTAACATTAATAGCAAACTATATAAACAAATGAAACCTTGAAATTAATCTGCAAAACAAGGTAATTGGCATACGATTTATAAACTATAAATAGACAAGAAAAATGCTATTTTTTAAGAAATAAAGAATAATTTATTGCTGGTAGTATAGCTCTATAACATACAACTCATGCTGAATTCTTCTTATATCATGGATTACACATAATCTTTCTGGGGGTAAAAATAAATTGAAGGAAAAATAGCACTTTTTTTCTATCCTCTCTCACTGGTAGAATTAGCAGTATGTTTGCAAAATTCCTGTCTTATTTTTAAAGCAAATTTGAGTGACTTAGTCAATTCATAATCAAACTGACTGGATAAGAATATTTAAAACTATTTTTGAGGGGTTAAAATGTATTTCCTGCCCCCTTTTAGTATTTTTCCAGATTTTATCATTTAATGATGCTTTGCCTACCCCTGCTATGACAAGAAATAATGTATTACAAACAACAGCAGGAAGAAGCGATATCCTAAACGCTGCCAGTTATCACACGTTGCTGTGATGCCACTTGTGAAAAGACCCAATCAATCAAGCCAGGCACGCGATGAGAACAGCTCAATTATCTTCATTGACAGGATACACAGCAGGGACTGTGAAGCTGGCTGTAGGAAAAAACATAGCCACAAATACTGTTTCTCCTTTCAGTTCTAACCTATTTCCTCTACAACTTTTCTGTATGAATCACCTCACTAGACTGATCCAAACTCCCCATGGCACAGGCTTCTTCTCCTGGGCTGAAGGAAATTAATTAATTCCCATAGCTGCCCTAACTCTGCTGTTCTGCAGCTCCCCAAACTCAGGGCTGGCAGGTAGCGCTCTTCTTCTGTGCAAAGGAAGGAGGGTGGACCCTTTTGCTTCTAGTATCTGAAAATTATCTATATGCAAACACCTTGGCATTATGAAAGCAGAATATTATTTAATAAAAAAAAAAAAAAGGTAAGATTGTGTTTAAGAGACTACTGGATATACTGGATACAGGTGCTAGAATTCTAGCCAACCTGAGAAAGGTATTTCTAGTCTATCTTGGTGAAGTTAACTTTAGCAGTGCCAATTTGATGAGCTCTTCTTCATGAAATGGTGAAATAAAATCTCTACCACAGATACCCACTGCCAGCAATATATCTGTGGCACTTGTCATATTTAAATATTAAGCTTCAGCTAGGACTCAAGTGGTGCTGGATTTACTGAAGGTTTTACTCCACACTGCAGCCTGGCAGACTGCCTTGGAAGCAGAGAAGGAGGTATAAACCTCAGGACTCAAGAAAGAAAATTTCCCTCTCCTGAAATCCGCCTGGCTTCCCAGTCATTATCCTTCCCTTCACATTATACATATGCTGGCAGGATGTTCAGCAAGAGTTGGCAAAGTTATTGATTACCTAACTCACTCACTCAGGGGCCCAAATCCTCACTGAGATATAAAAGTATACCTCTGAATTCTTTACCTCCCCCCTCAGAAGTTTTTACCTGCACAGGGATGAAGAAAAGTGCATGCAGGTCTTCTCTGCGGTGCAGTGAATGCAAATTCATATTCCCTGATGCCCTTGTGAATGCTGGCCCAAGTTTCTCTTGCAAGCAAAGGCAAACACACAGACACGGATGCTGTTTGCTGAATAGAATGTTTGGAGAAATATGTTTCAAGCAATAAATAAATAAATAAATAAATAAATATCTATATCTCCTAAGGTTGGTTGAAAGGGCCTCTTGGGGGATGAACACAATATTATCTATCACCTGTAGTTGTCAAGGTTATGGTTCCAGGTTTATGGTTCCAGACTACAAAATCATTTCATATATATTTTAAATATACCACAGTCCCTAGCCAAACATAGGAGATCACCATAATTGCAGAGAGATCCTTAGTAAGATTCTTAGGAGAACTGCTCACTACGTTACCTTTCCAAATTTCCAGTTCCTGCAGAAATTTCTGATTTTCTACAGATTTTTTGAAATTTCTCTCTTTTTATCTATGCCTTATGGTTTCGAAGCATAAAGTTTTGATAGCATCTGAGGTGTGCTTTGGCTTCTTCATTAAGAAATACATCTTGAAGGAAATCTCGTTTGAAACCTATTTCAATTAATTCTGCACCATCTTAAAGAAAAAAAAACATATTGATGGAAAATATGCTCAAATTCACATGAAAGTGGTATTATCCACAGGCAGAAACTTCCATTTGGTGGCAATTTTAAAACAAAATATTTGTTGAAAAGGGGGAATTACTTTATAACATCCATTTGCAAATCCTACACCCCAGCTTATCAACTCAGGAAGATTCTTAGCTCTAGATTCTGAAAGAAAATCTATCTTTGATAGTATAGTACTCTGGAACATATGAAATGTAGAATGAACTAGGATGAAAAACTTATATTTGGACTGAGCCAGCCTGAAATTGCAACATTTCAAGTCTACCTCTCACTACTTGTAATTTGGCATTTCTCTCCTTTATTTTGAAGATATGAATGCCAAAATTGTTTTCTTTCTCTCTGTCTCTCCCCTTCTAATAAATCTTCTCATCAAAACAGACACATGTTCAGGAAATATTCTGTCTTAATAAAAAATTGTTTCAGTTAGAGCCATGGCATTTTTGCAAATATTGACTGACTTTTAAGTGCAAAATATAATCTAAAAAGCAAGATGTTTGGATTGGAAAAATTAATATTTCACACACCTCCAGTTCAGAAGCTACCAACTGTAGAGACAAAGTTTTGAACAGGAAAAGCTATTTTTTCCCTTATACTATTTTTCCTTTTCTCCCCCACAATACATATGTCTTGTTTTTTTCCTAATATATCATTGCGTTCATAAAGAGAAAGCGGTACAGACACTGTACTATTTAAATGACATCCAGGAAGTTTAGTAGCTGCAAATTATTCAAGCTACAAAAAGCTAAAACTTGTGAGTTTAAATGAGATCAGAGCAGAGTGAGAGGAAACACAGAAAAACAGAAAATCTTGTCCAGAGCCACAGAGATTTCTTTCCCACCATAGAGCCATAGACTCACTATGCTTAGGAGGTAAAATACTGACAGAGATTTTTTTTTTTGGCTAGATCAAACTACACGTTGGAAAGGTGATTTGATTTATTTTGTCTCCTCAAGTCACATCATTTCCAAAGAACTAGCAGCCTGAAGTCAACAGTAATCTTGGTAAGAAGACCACAGCAGACATAATGCTAAATGAATGACTAAAACACAGCTGACAATTATCTGGGGAAAATTAATCAGATGCTGATAATGGTTCTCACATCATGCCACCCAGGAACACTGCCTTGATGAAAGGAAAAATCCAAATCCAGACATAATTATTAGGCATCTAATGGTTCTCGTGTTAGATGTTTTGCTTAATTCAAGTGTTTATCAATCCCCTTGGGAGGATTTATTTTCCTCCTTGCAAGCAAGATTTTACAGCATAAAGTACCAGAAAAGATTAAGAAAAAAGTCCTCTGCCGTTGCAGATATCCTGCAGGCTTCTAAAAAGGGCTGGAAAGGGTTTTTACATACACATGAGCATGTTAATTTCCACTGAGGACGTAAAAATGTGGTGAAGATTTCATATGTCATATAATCTTGAATTTTATTTAAAACTTAGGTTTTAAAAATCCATGTTTTAAAATAAAATATATTAGTCTATCTTCCAGAAAAAAAAAATCAACAAGAGCAAGCTGTTCCTGAATCGTGGGCTACACTTCCTGGCTTTTCAGTCGGCACGCTGCGCTCAGCACCAACGCCGCAACACTCCTCCCTGTTTTCACCAGAGCAGATATTTTACCTACACCGACTGCGGGGTGGGGAGGAGGGAGGTGGAAGGTTTGTACTTCTCCAAAGTTCTTTTCAAATGCATGTTTCCTAAGACTGCATTATCATAAAACTTTTACAGTTATTACCATTACCATTATCAGGACCCAAGAGCCTTTCTATAGGCACTATATAAACACTGAAACAAGACCTCGACGTGTTTGCAGCCCAAGAATGTGTATATGTTGTATTATTTGTAGGCAGGACTTGATAAGCAATGCTTTATACCATAGGGAGAGGATATAAAATTACTACTAGCACTGTGTCTACTATTAGACACAGTGCTATGAGGTTTTGGCTGCTAAATTTTCAAAGGGTTGCAAAGTTAGGGAATCACTGGCGTTGGAAGGCACCTCTGGGTATCAGGTCAGCCCCCTGCTCAGAGCAGGGAAAGCTGCAGTAGGTTGCTCAGGAACATGTCCAGTAAGGTTTTGACTATCCCCTGTGATGGAGACTCTACAAGCTCTCTGGCAATCTGTGTTCAGCCACCCACACAGGGAAAAAAATTAAAAGGTTTTATTATGTTCAAGCAGAATTTCTTGTATCTTGGCTAGTGCTCACTGCCTCTTGTCCTGTCACTGGACTTCACTGAGAAGAGTCTGGCCTTGTCCTCTTTATACCCCTTCTTTCCTCTTCAGATATTTTCAGGTCATAGAATCATAGAATCATAGAATGCCTAAGATATTCAGATATATGTGGATCTACTGGAGAGAGTCCAGCGCAGGGCCACAAGGATGATCAGGGGCCTGGAACATCTGCCCTGTGAGGAGAGGCTGAGGAAGCTGGGCCTGTTCAGCCTGGAGAAGAGGAGACTGAGAGGGGACCTGATCAGTGTGTACAAGTACCTCAAGGGAGGCAGTGAGGAGGATGGGGCTGGCCTCTTTTCAGTGGTGGCCACTGATAGGAGAAGAAGAAACAGCCACAAACTGAAACACCAAAAGTTCCACAGGAACTTAAGGAAAAATTTATTGACAGTGAGGGTGACAGAGCCCTGGAACAGGCTGCCCACAGAGGGTATGGAATCTCGTTCTATGGAGATCTTCAAAACCTGCTTGGATGCCACATCCTCTAGGTGATCATTGAAGCTTTTGAAAATACTTAAATCACACACAGCCACACAAAATATTCTCTGTGTTAAGCTTGTATCCAGGGCTTCTAGGACTGAGAAGGGTCCCTCCTACATGAGGGACAGAAGATTCCTTCGAAGAGTCCAAGAAACTAATAAAAAGTCTAATACAACTTCTTTGTGCTCATTCCACTTATGTCCCACAGCTAGCATAGTTGGACACTCTTTACTCTGTATTAAGCAGGAAAGATTTTAATCCAAAGCAAAGTATCTCCAAAGTCCTCTGATAAAATCTGTTAGCAAATCTTTTTTTATCTTTTTCTATTTTACATAATATTTTAATGCAAACATATGGTTAAATTCCTAAGTCTGCTTGCTCATGGTTTTTGTTCTCCCCTTGACTTTTAGTATAACATTTAACAGGATTTTCTCCCTCAGTGCTTATGTACATTTAAATTAACACAAGATCTCCATTTTTTCTGTGATTCTGATGACATCTTAGAAATTGAGATGTCGTGTTAATAGGATGGCAGTTCAGACATTAAGAGTAATATGAATATGGTTCATGGAGATAAAAAGGAGCTGCAGATCTGGATAGTGAGATGGGGATAAAGTCTTTCAAATATAAAATGTATTCATAATGCAGGCACAAGCTCTGCCTGTCAGTTTCCTAAATTTCCATTTCCATTGGAAATGTGAAACATATTTCATTAACAGGCTCTGCCACTAGGAAACATGTTTTTCTCTTATTTAAATTATTTCTAATTGAAACTTAGAGACAAAGAAGTGCACAGGTGTAGCTGTAGGCAGAATAATAAAGTCCTTTCAGATGTTTAGAAATGATTTTCTGACTGTAAATCACCTAAGCTTTGTGTGACTAATGGGACCAGAGCTCCAAGGTTAGAATTTTGCTGATTATGCTGCCTCACTGAAGGCAAATCAGAGAAAAGAAATTTTAAAAATTGCCTCTGCAAGGCCTGAAAATAGCCCTTCTTCACCCTTTTACATGATTTTGATCCTCTTTTAAGTACTTCTAGAGGCATGATGCCAAGTTGTGACCTGATGGAACTGGAGCTGGATTTGACCCCTTCCATAGCATATCCTTATTTTTTCAGGCTGGAGAAGTGATTACAGGTGAGTTCTGTGAGCTGTTTCAAGATTCTGTCAGTTCACAAGGAAATTGTCAGAGAATGCTAAAAGACAAAGACAAGAAGACAATTTGTTTTTTCCACTGGAATCCTTTCATATCTCTCTTCCAAGGTATGCTTTATATGGTCCTATCTTCTATGAGTAATATGTAGGATTTCAGAACTTTATTTGCTTGTGTAACAAGTAGAATATTTTCTGTGCAAATGCCATCAGCTCCCTCATGGAGGACCCAGCTGTTGGAAGTGCTGAGAACTCGCAGCTTGAAGTGAGCATCAAAAAGTCACAGCCTATATTTGAAGTACTTACAGGTTGTATTCATAACCTTCAGATGTGAACTATATATAAAGAGACAGTATGTAAATAATGAGCATGCCAGGAGCTGAGAAGAGCCAGTTCTTCATTGCCAGATCAAAAGACTTTTCCATCACAGTGTAGCAAAATTCTCTCATACACTGATGTCATTTTCTTTGCTGCTTTTCAGACTTGTGAGCTGCAGTGAAAGCAATCAAACAACAGCTTCATCTTGCAGAAGTTGTAGGGCCTTTAACTAGAAAAGAGAACCCCCAAAGCACGGGGGGAGTAAAGCAGAGGCTGATGGGCCTCCTTGAAGCATGTCCATGAGCTCTTCCTTGCCTGCTCTTCCTCAGAAGAGCAAGACCTTTGCAGCTTGAGTGCAAGTTGTCCACCCTTGTGCAAACAGTACTAGTTTGTCCACCCTTGTGTTTTTCAATAGCAAAGAATAGAAACTTCAATCAGAGGGCTCAGAACATGGGCTGGATGTTATGCAAGGAGTGGGTCTGGCAAAGAGCCATGAAGATGATTAAGGAAACAGAGCATCTCCCATAGGAGAAAAAGCCGAGAGAGCTGGGGCTGCTCAGCCTGGAGGAAAAGGCAGCTTAGGAGGATCTGATCAATGTATATAAATCACAGAATCATAAAATTGTTAAGGCTGGAAGGGACCTCTAGAGATCATCTAGTCCAACCAGGACACCCACAGCATGGGGCACAGGGTGGCATCCAGGCGGGTTTGAAGATCTCCAGAGAAGGAGACTCCACAGCCTCTCTGGGCAGCCTGTTCCAGGGCTCTGTCACCCTCACAGGAAAGAGTTCTTCCTCACATCGAGGTGGAACTTCCTGTGTTTTAATTTATACCCTTCGCTCGTTGTCCTGTCAACAGGACAGGACAATGTGCATGTCACACTTCCTTACATCATTATGAAAAATAAATTTCACACGAGAAAGCATTAATTCACACCCATACTCACACAAACATATAGATGGATAGATAATCCACTTCTTATTCATAGATATTTTGTTGCATTTTTGACCAATCAGATGCCCACGTATATATCATTGTCATTTTACCAGGTTAAAAAGCAGTCAAGTGTGACATTTTTATATATCTTCTAAAAAGACATTAGCCTTTTCTAAACTGGCTTACACAGCACTAGCACATATTTATTCTAGCATAAACTCTTGGATAAAAATAAATCCAAAAGTTTGGTGATATGGAAAACATGGGCAGTCTATAGGAGAAATCAACAATAAATAAGAAATAAGAAGAAAGACAGAGACACTTTTTAAAAAAATTATACCTGACATACAAACAAGCCTCAGTGGAATAACCCGTGAGTTATTCTGCAGGTATGCTTGGTATTCTTGTAGACTGTGGCTGAATTTGGGTAAACCTCGTCTTTTGGAAAAATTCTTGGATCTTTAACTGAAACGAGGAAAATCTCCTTGCTTGTTAGCAGGTTATACATACCAAGGAAGCGAGGGATCTGGTCTTCTTATTTCCTGGCTGAACCATACAAACATAAGTAGCACAAGGATGCACAGAGAAAGCTCTGGGAAAAAGGCCAGGCTTGTTGAATACATGTGAATTACAACGTTTTTGAGGAGATAACATCCCTCCTACTGCTTAGCCCACGCCATTTTGATGTGGGTCAGACTGTAAATGACACAATTTGATTGCTATTGTGCTAACCTCTGCATTCCTCTGACTTTGAAGGAGAAAGTCTCATCTTCCTTTCTCACCTAGCTTCAAATGGAAGTCTCATGAATGCTGCGGATTTACTGTGTTGTTTTATAATTGTGGTTTTATTTGAATTGCCACAAAATTGTTGGGTGAGATTAAACACAGGGCTTTTCTTTTGAAGAGGTCTGTGCTTAATATGACTTTTACACCCCATTTTCTCACTAACTTTGAATTTTTCCCCATTTAAGTTTAGTTGCAATTCCTGCTCCTACACTGCAATTGTGAGAGCTTTCCCTTGGTACTATGCTAAGTGATATTTATGCATAAACTTTTGCTAATTGCTGATTCCATTGGCATTCATCAACCTATGCTGGAATGAATAAAGCTTTCGTTCATGTTTATATATTAGTTTCCAACATTTGTATGTTTGTAATCATCGGGCCCAAACTGGCTTTCATTTGCAGAGATGTAAACTGAGAGGAACTGAATCAGGAGATACACACTTACTATGTGCACAGAAAGGTGTTGGGTTTTTTTGTTTGTTTTCTTTCTTTTTTTTTTCCTGGTATCACCAAAAGTTGCATTTATCACAGAAACATCTAAATTTTCAAACTCCACAGCATATTCATTGGTGGTAAAGATGGCTAGGTCTACATTAAAAAGCATTTTGGATCAACATAATTAAATCTCTAGAGCAAAATTTGTGCTGGGCACTCAACACAGGTACTTATATTGATTGCTGGGATTCTTATTTCAGACTAGCTTGAGTTTGCTCCCATGAACTAATGGTCTTTTATTGCTGTAGTTCATCTCCCAAGTTAGTTTTGTCCAATGAGAATCCAGGTCATGAACTGTGATGCTCTTCCTGCTGTGAACCAAAGCTCAGTAAGTGGGGAGCACCTCAGCATTGCCTGAAAAGCACTCTCCTGATCTGAACTAAAACACTAATGTAGATGCACCCTATGTGTAAATCTGGAACTTACACAATGGAATATCTATGTGGAAATTCCTAGTCATCAGCAATTTTCCCAACCATATAATTGCTGCCATTAACAAGTACAAGTTTCCAATTTAACAAATGGCAGCAAGATAAATGCCCACATCATTCTGGTTTCTCCCAGCTTTATAATTCAGCATTTAGCAATATGTTGCCTTTGGTCTTTTGGAAATAGTACCTATATGTTAATTTTAATGACAATGCAGCACTTTTCTTGGTTCATTCTGGATACCTGAAGGCTTTGATAGCTTTATCATGGAGGAAGTCCTGGCAGTCGAACTAAATTTACCCATATCTCTAGGACTACTATTTTATTTTCCTCCAATCAACTACTCATTTCTTCCTCACTCTTTACGCTTAACAATAGACAGCTCAGTACAGAAACCTCCAGCTGAGGAAAGTAATTAAACAGACCAGAGTCGATGGGGAGGAAGAGGAAAGGGGAGCCAAGGAGACTGCCTGGCACGGTTTAGCTCCATGTGAGAGGGTGTGTGGTCAGAACAGGTGATGTGACATTTGCCTGAGGTTTTCTGTGTCCTTTTGTGTCCCACTCCATTGGGGAAATGCCACAACTGCCTTCCTCTCCCATGCTCTTCCATATTTGTGGCACTGACTCTACCTTGAATCCCTCAAGCAAGGGAAACTCAACTACCTACTACTCTACATTTAAAAGTTTTATCTGTCTTTTCTTCATATCTTGCCCTGATGCAAAATCAAGTGTCATGCCTGGGCAAAGCCATTTTATTATTATCCTTTGTCCTTCTCTGTAGCTGTTAACAAGTTACTATTGATCAGCTGCTTCATAGTAAACCAGTATATACATGTTTTTAAATTCACCTGTCCCTGCAGTGATTGTAGATTATGTCAAGTAAAACTGCTCATCCTTAGATAGATAGTCTGAGATATAGAGAATGGGACAAGATGCAGGAGGATGGTATCTCCTCAAAACAGTGTAATTCACATGCATTCAACAGAGTCTTTTTCCAGAGCTTTTTCTGCAGAATAGTGTGTGACTTACAGACCACCAGGAAATAAGGAGATAATGATGTCTCTTGCTCCCTTTCTATGTACAATCTGCTAACAAGCAAGGAGATTTTCCTCATCATTAGAGATTCAAGAGATGTTTAGCAAAATGATGACACTGATTCATACAGTTTGTCCATAGAATAAGAATCAGAGCTCTATTGGCCCAATACTTGATCACATTGTTGCAGTATAGGCTTTGATACAACAGCTCCATTGATTGTCCTGTAGAAGTGTTTTAAGCAGTTCCTCCTTAGCAACCCAATATTCCAGATGGGAACAGTTTCTGTAAGCAGTCTGTTCATAGGGACCACTAAATATGTTCAGAAGTTCATCATTCAGAAAATTGTTAAGATAACCCATGATATTATTATGCAGTGACTAAGCACTTGTCAAATTGCAGTATTTAAAAAGCTGACACTATCCTACAGCCTCATCCTCCTCACAATACTTTTATATATAATGCCTTATGATCCCTATATATATATTACAACACAAAACAACAAAGTCCTTTGTACGGTATAAAATAGTTTCAGATATAAATATCCTTCAATCAGTAACTGATTCTGAAAATTTTACACCCTTCCAGTTTGCTTTTAGGTCCAAATCTATCAAGACAGGAAATTCCTGAAGCCTCAATCATTATAATTACAATGATGTACTGCTTCAGTCAACTTTTGTTACAACTCCAGGTTCTTCAGATTGCCAGCTCTTACTTGAAAAAGTTTAAAACTGAAAGTTAAAGCTTACCAGTTTCAGAAAAATCAAACAAGTCTGAAGTGCTAGAAAAATCTATGATCACATACATGTAAGAAAATAAGACAGAACTTTGTTTATTCAACTTAATACAGGCCATGTGATAGAATTAATGCCAAATGGTTTTGGTCTCTGTACAGAAACTTCCAGCAAAAAAATTAAATGATGTAATAATTACCTTTTTCCTTTCATGATCCTTCTGACTGTCTTAATTTACGATGGTTTTAGCTAGTATATATGTATCCTGAGGCTATGATAGGTGCACATTTATTTAAGTCAAAAGATAAATCTTAATGAAAGGTTTTTTTAACACAATAATTAACTTATTTTGATCATTATAACAGTAATTATTAGAGGCACAAAAACAGAATCAGATCCCAGCAGAAGCCATGAAGATCCTAAATAGGGTGGAGCAGCAGCACTCCCCTGTTACTTTGCCAAGAAATGATACATCAAAGTGGCAGCAGTGAATCATCATACACTGCTAGGAACTACACCCAATGAATTCAAGACATGGAAATATTAAACGCAGTAACCTCCATCATAAGTTGCACATTATAATCATACAGCAGATAGCTTGCAATACGCCTTTTCTCAGAAATCAAGCTATGCTCTCCTTATGCTACCCCCACATTATTGCTCATCAAATTGAAATACAACAAAACCCAAAGAACTGCAACAACGAGGAGATTTTGACTTTGATATAGAAAGTCTTATTTTTAAAAACACTGTTTGACTATGGGGGACTACAAGCTCTAGCCCTGTGTCAAATAAGAGAGTTTACTGTTGTGATCTTTTAGAAACAAATAGAATGTTTCTTTTAGAAACATATACCATGAGAAGTAAAACCAGCAAAGACAAAGCAAATAGCACATCCACTCTTACCCGCTGCCATCTTCCCCTTAGCAGAAATAAGTCGTGTCCTGTTTTTATGCCCATTTATCAAACCATTGTACTCCCAAACACATGTACACACGCGTGTACACACAAGGTGTGGAGCACTGAAGCTTCCAGCAGCCAGGGGAAGTTGCAGTCAGCTCTTTGGCCATGACCCACGGTAAAGACCTCAAACAAAACTGGAACATTTTAGCCAAAAAGACCCTAATAATTTCTAACTCTATGTCAGATCTACTTTACGGATCAATTTCCCAAACTAAATACTTTAATGACACACAAGGGTAAAATTATTATCAGTTTGCCAATAAACACTATCAAGAAATAGCCATCAAAAATACAGTAATAAATAACTCTTAAAAAAAAAAAAAAGACATACTGTGTTACCTTTTCCAGTCAAAGTTTCTTCTTTAATTTTCCTCACCGCTTCTTGGCCCTCGCTCTCACTGTTTCCAGCTGTATCACAACACAGAGAATACAAAGTTAGCAATACAAATAACTTAAGGACAGTGAGTATAAACATGCCATAAGGGTTAAGCACAGTGTAAAAACAACAACACGGTTTAAGTGAAAATGAGGGATTCATTAATGTCCGAACAGTAGAGGTTTTTAAAAAGTGCTGTACAAATGCACTGCTGCTCATCCAGGTTCTGCATGCTTTTCTCAGTTATTTATACGAGATAAGACCATCTGCTGGCCAGAAGAGCTGAATTTAGATGCAAATCTGTGAGCAAAGTGAACTGCATCACATGATTAGTTCCAAAATGATTCTAATACAAGTGAGACTGGGCCCCTCTCTTTTTTTCCAAAGTAAGAAAGAACTTCACAACTGGTAGTAAGGACTCCTTACCATGACCCAAAAGTTCAGGACAGGTTTTACTGACAGCAGCAGAAAATACGTTTGAGCATCAAATAAATGCATGTTGTGCCATTCAGCGCAGGTGGACGATTAATAATTGCCTGACATTTGCTCAGCAATTGTTTTATAATTACTTCTTTAGAAGAGAAAAACACAAGCATAAGCAAAATATTGTGCTTGGTAGCATATGTTAAATTTTGAAAATTGTTTAACATGCTGTTTATCCATCCACACACAATTTCCATGGCATGAAATATTAAAATGTCAATTTGTTTGTTATCTAAAGTAGACATAAATAGTGAGGTTTGTAAAAGTCTTCATGAAGTTGCCGTCTCTTTCCTGATTATATAAACCTCTTCCTTGCTTTTCATACAAATTTTATATAGTGTCCTGTTACAATTTTCTTGTCCTCTCATTTACTAGTTAGTATGCAGAAAGTTTGTTTTTCCATTTTTGTTTTCTTATTTTTTAGTAAAAATAATTCAACCCTATCCAAGGTAAGGACAGATAGCTATAGATGGATGGTAAGGTAAAATCATATCCTCATAAATTAAATTAAGAGTGAAAGGGATTTCTGCAGGGAAGAAGGTTCAACCTTCTCAAAATACTACCTGCTTATACTTTCTTTAGAGTGTTAGAACCTGTGTTATAGCACTATTAAACCCCATTTACTTCATCTCAGGGAGAACACATTCCAAAAACAGAAATAATAACTCCTGTGAGACAGATCATGTGCTATCCATTGGTGGCATTAGCTGAAGCTAATTAGCTCAAAGCATCGGACAGCAATTTCTGGGACAGCCCTGACCACTTTGGGGAAGCAAACTCATACGTTCTTTGGAGGATGGGGATTCTGCTGTGCTTCTGCGTTTGAGCAATAAAAAATCATGATTTGCAACATTGTTACCCGAAGGGAATGTATATCTTTGTTTTCATGATATGCAGGAAGACTCAATATTTACATGAACAGAGCCAAAACAAAGATGTTTAACATTTCAGATTCTGAAGAAAAAAATATTTCTCCCATAAAACCTAGATGTGTGCTGCTCTATAATTGTTATTTATAAATTACAGTAACTCTGGAATTGTATTGCTCAGATGACTCTGCAGACTGACTAAAAATAAATAGATAAATAAATAAATAAACAAAGCAAACATTTGCATTATTGACATCTTCATGTTGTTGTTCCCCCTTAAAATTATGCAGGAGATTTTACAGACTAAAAACATTCAGCTTGATGCTAATTTCTGGATATAAAAGACATGTCAACAAAACAACTCTCCAGAAAAATTGCCATATCTAGGGAAATCTCTCCATAAGACCTATAGGCAATTCCTCCGTATTTCCCCTGAAGTTATCTAGTAAGGTAGCATTTCAAACTCAGTGTGTAACAATACCAGGTAAAGTTAGGTTAAAAACTGTGGCATATTGAAGTACCATCTGCCACAAAAAAACCAAAACACTTCTGCACCAATTCTGCGAACGTCTTGTTTGATTCCTCTTTCACTCAGCATTCCTCAAAGAGAGAACATGCTTATTAAAGCCTTCAGTGTTTTGATTTTAAATCTCAGTGTGTTCGCTGAATTTGTTCGTTTAAGAGAGCTTGTGTTCTAACAACAAATTTTAATACACATTTCTCATATATAAATGGTTATGCATTAAAGCTCTATGCTGTCCAAATCAGTTTATTCATATTTGCATATTTCATTCTAGACCACCGAGAAAAAATAATTACTCTGTGAAGCATTCATTTCAAATGTCTGTTTCCACCCTGATTCAACAGCAGGCTTGAAAAAGATTCTGGAAACTGTGAGGATCATAAAATTGAAAAAGCCTCACTGAGAGCATCACCCATTATTAAGGCTTTTGAAGTACTTCTTGCAAGAAAAATCGTGTATGAAAGTATAAAAAGAGTGAATGAAGACCATAATCTTTGCAAAAAGTTCAAAGATGTCTAGAAGATACAATAAAATTGGGAGACTAATCTATACCTCTGAGTTTTTTGCTCAAGACATTCCCTTGCTGATGAGTGGAAAAGAAATGGGATATTGCTAACTGGGGCTAAAAGTATCTGTTACAACTCCACTCTCAAAGACTTCTTCTAGACCTTGCTCCAGGCCTCTGAGGATATCTGCTTCAGGTTGAAAGTCTGAACAAAAACACTCCATCCATTTCCAGGAGAAAGGCTACTAAAAAACAGTTTTGCTACTAGTTCTTTAAAGATATTGCAAGGCTACAGTGGGCAAAAGTATGAGCTTGGCAATGGGAAAGGGTGGGTATAGAAATAGGATCTTTTTCTCTTTTCTTTACCCTATGAAAACCAGTTGAGACTTGGCTTGGTTATAATTTACAGAAAAAGTAATTATTTTCATATACTGTGTGGATGCATTTCATTATCCAAATATTTCAAATGCATTGAACATGTTTTAATCCGCCATCTAGTTCTATCATTTTTAAACTGCAAATAGAAAGAGATTTTGAGTAGCAGATACTGCTGTGAGAAGATATACTAGAAGGAAGCAAGAATAAATCTTTTTTACACTGGACATGGTTAACTGTTAATATCCCTCACCTTCATTGCTCAGCTTTGGCATCTGCCTCAAGAGACAGGCAAATAAAAATCTCTTGCATTTTAACAATGAGTTAAGTCTGAATTTGAGAACTTTTCCTGACGAGTAGCCCCATAAACAAACCACTACAATTTGACTGCAAACCATTCCACAGCAAATTCTGTATGTTTGGCTGTTACTGTTTTCATAGACAGAGTTATTTCCACATACTCCTCTTCACAAACAACTCCCAAGCCGAAACAAATCCTGCTGCCCGGGTGCTGCCCCAAACCAGCTCCCGGCCCTCACGTTCCTGATCCCTGCTCCTCTCCTACTTCACTATTGCTCTGGGATCTGCTTATATTGAGTGTTATCATGAAAGAACCATCCTTTTAGCTACTAATTAATTAGTCAAAATTCAGACAGTACTTTTCAAGTCACCAAGCTGACTCTATTTGTGTTAGATAAGTAAAAATCCAAAATATCTTCATTTAAATGGTTTGAAGGATAAGGGAATATAAGGGAGAAAGAGAAGACAGACCATGTTTTTTTTTTTTATGCTGTGAGAGAACCTGGAGAAAATCTTGAGGAAAGAATGGATTTGTGTCTTGAGAACTTAGATCATATCAAAACGCCAACTTTTTTCCTCCACTTTGTCCCTGCAGAACTGTGCAAAAATCAGGTAAGACTGATTCAATAATAATATTAACTGCAGCCAATTCTAAAAATAAAACTAGTCTGAGTAAATGAGCTACTGAGCTATATAAAATGTCGTATAAATGCTGTCTTATTAATGACATGAAAAAATCTAATTCTTAATAAAACACAGAAGTTCATTTCGCAAAAACAAAGATGGAATCATAAATTTAAATACAACTGCCTGTCAGAAAGTGCCCTTCTCTTCAGCATTCATCTACACAAATGCCACGAGTCAAAACATGTACATCTAAAGCCCCTGCACAAGTACAAAAAGTTCTTATCACCAGTAACAGGTTTGGGATCCTACCCTAAAGATCAAACACTGTCATCTTAATCACTTTAGATAGACCTAAATTTTTAAATCATTTCAGTGATTATAATAGAATTTATTATAGCATATTGTTCCACTGGAATGTGGATAGAAAAAATACAAACATTAGAAACAGAGCATGATTGAATGAATTTGTGCACTAAAGAGACATTTTCAGTTTCATCACTTATGGGGTCCTGATATATTATATTTTATACATTTTTTTGTTCTCTTAAAACTGAAAATCTCTCTAAAGGAATAATTATTCATCACGTATTTCATGTGCAAAATTGATCCTAATAGGAAGGCAAGTTCTTTTCTCATTTGTGTGTTATAAAAATAGGAATTTGCAGTCTTAACATTTCAAATGAACATATTGCAAAGCATTGGAAAGTAATTTAAAATACTCTATGAACAATGTTACAATCGCTCACAAGTCCAACCCCACACATTTACTGGTGTCTCCCAGAGATAAATCCCTTCTTTAGACTTAATTCTGTATCTCAGTTAATCTGTAAAACAATAAAGAGCTTTTCAGAGTTAGCAGGCTGCCCCATCAACCTTCCCTGCTTTTGCTTAGACGTACAGGAAGGATGAGGGGAGTCAATTTCCTCCATTCGGGTGACAGGGAACCAGAAAAGCACATCAGCCTGAATTGTAGACTTGGTTGGTGTAATGTAAAGATCTTCACCGACCACTTCAAGTAATCCAAATTTTAAAGCAGTGTCCATAAACACTAATGCATATTTATATTACCAAGAGCAGCTTGGCATTAAAGTAATAAATTCTGTATAAATGTATACCATATGATTAAGAAGTTCCACACAGTAATAGTTAGTTGTCTTTTAGTGCAATAGAATATATAAAAGATTTCAGCTGGTTATTTGAATTAAGGTGCCTTCTCGGAGTAATATAATCCTCATTATGACTGAAAGTGAACTGCAGTAATTGGAGTGAGGGAGGGGCAGCTCTGGAGGGCTTGTGAGGGCACCCAAAGCCTCGAGAGAAAATCAACGTCATATCAGCTGATGCTATGAGGATTATGAATTTGCAAGTGTGCTTGGCACTGCATAACAAATGGCATGTGCCTCAGAGAGGTGGATGCTGGTCCAAAAAACTCCAAGCCCAAATGCTCCCATGAGCATAGCCGGGTGCCGGCCAGGTAGAGCACTGCGTGGGGCTGGTCCTTAGAAGGGAGTAGGAAGCAGGGGAGCATTGCAGAGGCTTCCATTAGGGAAAAGGCTGGGGAAGAGCAAGTGCAAAACTCTTCCTTTGCAACTGCAACACTCTTTCTTTCATCATAAGCCATGAAATAAGATTCAAGAACAAGAATAGATCCAAGGAAAACAGTATATGAAGTCCTGGGACAAGATGTTCTGTGACTTCATTGCACGTTTAATTGCATGAAAATGATTTATTGTATTTTGCTTTAAATTCTGTTGGATATTTGCTACTTCATGTGTAATAAGAAAGAGAAAAAAACACCTCTTATTCACTTTCTCCAAACCATTCATAATTTTATAAACTCTTATGATATCACACCTCAGTCATCTGCCTGCAAGCTGAGGAGCCTTTGCTAATTAGTCTCGCTTTGCATAGAACCATCCCATATTCCTCATCAGCCCTTTCTTGTATTTTTTCCAGTTCTACCAGACTCTTCCTTTTAAGCATTTCCAATTGAATGGAAAAAAATATTTCCATAAAGGCACAAAGATGCTTCCTGTCTAGTTCTCATTTCACTTTTTACTGAATTAATAAGATTTTATTTGCCTTTTTGACTAGCACTGAACATTGAAACTGATGTTCAGAGAACTTTCATAGGTAAATCACAGTATTTTTTTTGTGGTAGTAGGTAATTAATGAAGAACCTATTCTTCAAAACACTGCAGTTGTATGCTGTACTTGTATTAGCTGATAATTCTGTATTTATTCGTCCCATTGAATGACCACCCCACCATTCAATACTGTGAGATTCTTCACAGTTCTCTACAGTAGCTAAGATTGCACAAAACCACAGTGTCACAGTGTAGCAGAGGCTGCCAGGCACCTCCAGAGATCGTCTTGTCCAACATAAATTGCTCAGAGCAGGGTCAGCTAAAGCACGTTGCTCAGGGCTGTGTCCAGTCAGGGTCTGGATATCTCGGAGGATAGAGAATCCACAAGCCTTCCAGGCAACCCATTCACACAGAAGAAGTGTTTGTTCATGTCTAATGGGATTTCTTGTATTTCACTTCGTGCCCACAGCCCAATGTGTCAACTGGACGCCACTGAGAAGCCCTGTGCCCTCTTCTTTACTCTCTTCTCATCAGATATTTACACATACTGCTGCAACCCCCTTGAGCCTTCTCCCAACTGCACATTCCCAGTATCTCTTTTTATGACAGATGCTCCAGTCCTTTAAACATCATTAATCAAATTAATCTGACTATCCTAAATACATTTGTGCAAAATTAATCATCCCAGCATTACCCTTTTTTTCTACATCCTTTATAAATATGTTGAACATATGCCAATGGGATCAGGAGTCCCTCCGCTATATGCCAAAACTGACAAAGAATTTCTAAATTTTATTTTTGTCTCCTAATTGGTTACTAATCTACAAGAGATCTTTCTCTTATCTCAAGACAAGCTAGCTTCTTTAAGATCTTTTGGCATCAGCCGTGCCAAAAGCTTTTGAAAATTAAGATTGAATTAATGCATATAGTTGTTGACTTCTTCTAAGCATTTAATAAACCTCCATGTCTAGAAAAGCAGGATTGACTTTTCTACAATTTATCATCATATATTTAACTTTGTATTTTTTATATTGTCTACAAGTTTTTTTCCCAATAGTGAAATAACACTCACTGGATTATTCTTAATATTGGTATCACATTTGCCCAGTTGACACATCTCCTGTGCAAAGGCTGATTGAAGGTTTTATGTAAAGGATAACAGTCCAGAAAGCCCAGAAAGTTCATACTCGGGTTTCTGTGAGCATTCAGGGGTGCCTCCTCCTGAGGACTCGATACAGATTTGTGTTATTGCCTTGTTACCAAGCATTTTCTGTAGCTGTCTGAGGCAGTTCTTCAGGCACAGATTCATAAGGAAAAGGTCAGGTGTAGAATCTCCCCTGAACCGTTCTTTATCCCTTCTTCTGTGGCCTTTTACTCATGAGTGCGTCTTTGCACTTCAGTTATCTATCATCCCTAATAACTCCCCAGCAGCCTTCCTCCCTTTGAAAAGGTTTAATATTAATGCTTATGCTTTAGCAGACTGCTTTCAAAATATCTTTCTAGCACCTCTTTTTATGATTTTATAATAAATTAGCCAGATTCTACATACAGCTCTACCTTTCTCATTTGATTGCACTTTCAAGTTGTGACATAAATGCTTTTATCTGTGTTTTTATTTTATTGAGAAATAAAATTTCATTGAGATTTTATTGAGTTTATTTTATTGAGATTCCTGACCCTTTAGCCCTACTGGACTCTTGGTGTTGGGTACAAAGACCTATCAGATACTCGAGCGGTTATGGAATAGGAGAACAGAGCACTGCCCTCCATGACCTGTTTGGTCAGCGGAGACACCAAAGCTGGATAAGAACAGTGCAGGCATTGAGCAGTATCCACCTGAAACCCTTTCGGGCTTACACAATTGGAAACTCAAAGATCTCTGAAGTCAGAGACAGTTTCCAGTTATTCCCTGACTCATGGAGGGTTTTTCTCCATGTGAACCGTTAGCACACACCAGGTCTCACAGGACCAAGCCTCACTGTAGACCACATAAAAAAGGCACCACCTTTTGCGGTCAGTATGCTACTGTCTGGGATCTTCCTCTTCTAGAAGAGACAGTGAACAGCAGCAAACAGCATACCCATATCACTCTGAATTTTATACAGCTGTGTCATATACTCTTTCAGTCAACAACTTTTCAGATTGAAGACTTCTAGCCCACTTAGCTGTTCCTCATAAATATACTGCTCCCCAATTACCTTGCCTCTAAATATTTTTTTTTGCTATTCATTTTTGAGTAGGGAGATAAGAACTCACCACAGCATTTAACATGCTGGCACATTAAGGATTTATATAGTGACTAACTTAGGTACCCTGTTCTGTTCTCTATTTCTTTCCTAACAATTTCTAATATTTGATGTTTCATTCAGGATTGAGAACACATTATTTTCACTGAATTTAATGTTCATTTTATAATGAACTTTGGGGTTGGGGGGATTGCACGTTATTGAGCACTGAGATTTCAAAGCATTTTCTACTGCAGCTCCTAGATCTCCCTCTGCAGTGATGACAGACAGCTCAGAACCGACATCTCTTTTATTTTGTGGATTGAGGACAATTTTTCCTTATGTACATCACTTAACATTCACCTATATTGAATTTCATGTGTATTTCAACACCTAGTACCCAATATCCAGCTCTTCATGGTCCTTCTACAATTCTGTTCATACTGCAGAGGTCTTTATTACCTGGATAATTTAATATGTCTCGAAAGACTTACACTTTATTATTTGTCTCACCTACACAATTATTCTGGAATCATTTGTTAAATGAATGCGTTCTGGGATATATCCCTAATGAACTGCAGTGGAGACACTGTCTCCTACCATGCAAATTAGCATTTATGCCCATGTTCTTTCCTAAGTTTTAATCAATGATGTATCCATGTAATGATATTTCTTTTTATCCTTTGGCTGTGTAGTGTCTTTAAGAGATTTAAGGAACCTTGTGTTAAGATTTCTGGAAATACAATCGAACTATGTCAACACAAATCTCTCTCATCCACATGATTATTGAGGCCTTTTTGCCTAATAAAACTATGTATTTGAATGAATTACATTTCTAATTAAAATTACTGCCCAAAGGATAATTCCTGTGATCTAAGGGTCTTTTCAGATGTTTACACAATTTTCCTAAAATTTTGAATGCCCCAAAGAATGTAGTAATGAGTTTTTTCTTAAAAAGTAATCTGAAAACATTGCAGTTATCAATAAAACTATATTAGTTCTAACAGTGAAATGTTCTAAATGAATAAACATACACAAATACATTTTAAATGTATTTAATAGTGCATACATTTATGTAATATTTATGTACACACTATTTAATAGTAGACACTTATAGTCCACGTGCAGGTGGACTCCAGGTTTTAGCAGAAATGCAAAATAGATTTTTTTAAATTTATCTTTAAACAGAAATTAGGGACTTAAATGCTCAAAAAAATGTTTGTGGATTAGGAAGGCTTTGCATGGCTATGTGTACATACATTCATGTATGAATATGCAGCATTATAGTAGATCATGTACAAACATAACACACTATAGCTGAGTTCTTCATAACCCTGATAATAGTGTAATGATATGGTAGAACCTAAACTGAATGACAATTACAGGGCCATGTGCATGCATTTTTCAGCATTCACACAAGACAAAGAAACTCATTAAACCATTTTGAAAGACTGGTAACATTTCAACATTTCCTGACTGACTCTACTAATTCTATTCTGACCTAAAAATATGACAAAAATAGGAAGAGAAATACTTTTCTAGGGCTATTATAACTCAAGCATCTCATACATTTATCTATAGTGAGAAAAGACTATTAAAGTATCCCATACAAATTTATGGTAATTGAAATTAAATCAAACTGTCTCTGAGCATGATTAATTGTACCATCTTGATAGGGTTTAATTATCCTTCTAAAGTCACTTTGTGGCATTGCACTACATTAGAATTGTATGATTTATGGTGTAGTAAGTCCTCTTTGAAAATTGGTAGCTAATGTGAATGAAAGAGATGACAAAAATATCTCCTGTTTGGTCTGTTGCAGGGCTTACAGAGCTCACAAATTATTGCTGAGCTTCTCTTTGGAAGTACATTCACTTATGCCTATATTTGATGGCTCAAATAAGTCACTTGACTATGTGTGTGTGTGTGTATATATATGTATGCCTGTATGTGTGTGTGAGCAAGAGAGACAGAGTGTACCTGTATATCTAAAATGTGACTGTTTTCTCCAAAATGTGAAATTGTTCTAACATATTGTGACACTGATACACCTATACACTGGAGACTGATTGTGCGATCTTGAATATGATGTTTCAAGCCATACAGCATACGTATAAAATTGTTGAACTGGGATTCTTTTGTCTTTGATTCAACATTCACAGTCAAGGATATCATCACTAAAAGTTTTTCCAGTCTTCTTTTTTTAAGTTACTGAGAACAGAGGGGAAAACTGAACTGAAGAGCTCCTTGTTTAAAACAGCACTCTTAACCTGCAAGATTACAAGCTTATTTATCAAGTAGTAATTCTGTAACAGAGGCATGAACCCCTGGCCTGGCTTGATTTGGAAGTCAGAATTGGCAGAAATTTTCCTTGCCATTAGTTCTTGCTATCCTTCAAGAGACACTCCTGACTACTATGAGAGTAAGGCTATCAGTGCCACAAAGCAAAAGACCTCAACAAAATCTATCAAACAGACAGATCTGTAGAGAGTTGCTTTTAGCATTCACACCAATCTTTTTATGCAGCCAGCTGCTGAGAGCAGGGCTAGCAGCATCTGCAGTGGGAGACAGGAGTCCGGGCACTAATGTTGGGACTAAAAAGTCAGAAGTTGTAAAATCACTGTGCAACAACTTACTAAAATGCTCTGAGTGAGAATATCACCTTTGTATACTATGACTATATTCCACAAAGTAAAATGTTGTTTGTTATTTTTTTCTATTTGTTTTGTTCATTCCTTTGGTAGATGAGGTTTGAAATTAAGTTACTTCAAATATTTACTCCTCTGAAATGTGAAATGGCATCAAAGTCATTCACATTAGTGATTCATATTCACATTACTCATTCAGGTTTGACTCATTTTCCCACTGCAGGGATGTCATTGTTTACTGATATAATTTCTTACATTCCCAATTACTTAGACCCTATAATGGAAAACAAGCATTCACTGAGTGGGCAAGATTGACTGTCAGATAAACATGAGTTTGATCCACTCAAATCCAAATTCACCTTCCCTGACATAATCCTATGCTAATTTAAAAACATACGGTGAAAACATTCCTTTGGTAGAAAGCTTCGACACACTTAAAGTCTTATTTGAGGCTTAAATCTTTCTTTGTGTGGCCTGAAGCTGAATGTGCTAAGACATGTCAGTCTACCAGAGGTATTTTAAGTATATTTTGGACACTTGAGGCCACAGTTAGCAGCAAAGATGGAAGGTCATTGCATTTAATGTGCTGCTGAGGCTGTTATTAATCTTGTACTTTGGAGAAAGCCTGATATTATCCGTTCTACTGACAGGGCTTCTCTCTCTGAAGAATTCCACAGACGAAGACGACGATTGTGACTCACCAGCCAGTGTTCAGGCCAGAGTTTGTCTGAGAGAATTAGACCACTTGAGCATCTTACTCATCAAATGTTTCCTATAATTAATTGCATTAATTTTAATTTGTACAGATTTGTAATGCAAATATTCAAGTTGGTACAAATGAAGAATGAATGACAATGTTTGTGTCTGTAACCACCAGAAGAAACAGCAGAGCAAAGAGTTAAAAGAATAGCCTGTATGGATAACAAAGGGCATTTTCCCAGGTTGCCCTTCCCAGACCACCATTCCTGGCAGTAAAATTGAGGAATGTGTCCTTTTTTAGTCAAGACCACAGCATAGATGACTTGTCAGGAGAAGACTCTGCACCCTGACAGCAGGGTGGCCACAAGGCTGCAGTATATCAGCTACATCACTACTTTACCAGTTAGCCCACCTAGGAAAACAAGAGTAGAGACATAGTCCTTATCCTCTGAACAAGGTAAAACAGACAGTGAGCAGCAACCTGGTCCAGAGTTCATGAGTGCTAAAGTAAGCAAAATTCTGAGGCAAAGGATGACTCTGTAATAGCTGATGATCCCTAAAGGGTATGAAAGATCTGTTCACAAATTAACTAGTCATTTGAAATCAAGAATAATCACAGTCAGGATAAGGACTCAGTATCTAGAGCACCTTGGCCTCTGTGTGGCACAAAACTGATGCTGACCAGAGCACCTCTGGTGCTTATAAGAATATGCATATAATTACGAGTGAATAGAGTCTATGAGAGAATGATTCTGAATGGGTAGAAGCAGCTTATTTATAAATTTTGTAAATAAATGCAAACTTGCTTTTCCAAATGATCCTGCACTGAATTTTGTTATGCTAAATCTCCTACCCACTGAATGATATAATACAAGTCTTCAAAAACATAGCAATGTTCTGTGCTTCTTTGATTCTATGCAAAGAGAAAAAAAAAACAAAAACCAATTGTTTGTTTTTCCAGTTAATATATTTTTGAAGTCCGTCTTAAACATGAAAAGGGACTTCATTCATGAAATATTAATACTGACACGATTAAGTAATGCAGCTTATGACTGTATTTTGTAGATGCCTGTTTTTGACCCATGTATTGAAAATGCATGAGTGATACATACTCTGCAAGACCCCTGTACAATTCCATTGGGCAATCCCATTAGTGTTACTGATCACACTAGGCTGAAAGAATATGCAGCTACTACATTCTTGGTGGTGATGGTGGTGGTGGTGTTTTTAAACACACCTATATACACACATATTACTTAGAGCATATTCTTTACAAAAACTGAATAAAATGGCATCACCAGTTTGTCCATATATTATGAAATACTACCCTTCAGTAACTTCATGACATCAAAGCTATATTATTTTAAGTAAAAATCCAGTGCGTTAAAAGAAGAATAAAGGAGAAAAGTGTAGTGTTTTAAACATATGAATGAGCACCGATGGTATTATATATTGATTTACTAAATATATTAAAGCACAGAAAGCTTCAGAAACTTAAAAAATCTTTTCTGATTTTGTTTTCTGACCCACTGACAGGGTCTGCAGCAGGGAAAGAAATGATGTGCTCAGGACATTTTGGAGTTCCTATGGAAATTCACCCATCATCACTTTAGATGTCTAAGTGACATTTCACACTTGAGATAGTCACCTTATAAACTGTATAATCCATGGAAAAGCAGGCACCTCCAGAAGGAGATCTGAATAGCCCATCTCAGAATGACATGAGTATCAGGACATGCCATTCAAAAGTAAGTACCTCACAGGGTACTTATTTCCCTGTCTGTCTACAAAGGCCACCTACAGTGACAAGCTTTAGAAGTAAATGTATAACTGAAGTTAGAAATGATTCTTTGGCCTTGACAGAGAAGGGAACACAAATAAATTTTCCTTCTAAAAATGCATACCCTTGAAGTTCAAGCACACCCCCTCCACAGCTAGGGAAATTAATGACAAAATAATAAAATATTTTTGTAAAACCCATATTTTTAAGTCTCTTTCATTATTTTATTACTTATTTCTTACATAAAGTAGTTCAGGTCTTGCAAGTTTTTGCATGAAACAGTCAATTCACTTTTCTCTAAAATCTTGCAAAGCAAGATATAAACCAAGTCCTAATTTATGCTAAATGCTAGCAAAACCCAGGTAAATCCCCTTTCTTTCCTTCTTCTGCCTTCTCTTTAGTTTCACTGGAATGTTAATACTCTCTAAAAGTAAAATTTTACTTTCTGAAACAAACAAAAAAAATGACCATACCTATTATAACGTGCATGCCAAGTTTCGCCAAGTGCTTTGCAGTTTGGTAACCAATTCCTTTAGCACCTCCAGTCACTATAGCAACTTTTCCATTTTGTGTAGGGAAAACTATACGAACAAAGAGACATAATGCAAGGTTAGTTCAAAGCAGTAATATGATCACGAATATAAGATCCACTTTATAGAAGCATACATTTAACAGACCACCTAAGTTGGGCCAGTAAACAGTGCCAAAAACAAACTCTGTGCAATAGTAAAAGGTGTAGAACATTTGGCATTATTAACTAGACTAGAATCTTCCATTATTATAACCATTCTGGAAGGACTAAAGCTGATGACACAAAAGCCATACATCCAGGTCAGAAAAGAAAGGTACTCGTTTCTGTTTGCACTCATTCTATTATCCTGTAATAATCCGTCCTCTACAAATTTTATCTTAACTTTGTCTAAGGACAGTAAGATATCTGGTACCAACCAATTCAGAAATTATTTTAATCGTGCCCTCAGGGAAAAGCATCAACTCGCAGTGAGATAACCTGGAAACTTTGCGAACAGCAAAGGACAAAGCTCTGCCTTTGCTGCAGCAGTAACACCAGAGACAGAGTAAAACATTTGGTCTATTGCAAGGTATCACACCCTGAGGAGGGTGGGAAGCCGCTGTCCCAAAGAGGTATTTCCTCCTGCCTATGGGCCATCAACATCAGGGTTTTTTATTGATTTCGCCCATGGGAATGTCAAACAAGAGAGATGGATACTCTGCAGGTTGCTAGATTGGCTTTGGCACTGAAGTCCAACCTGTTAGAGGACTGAGAAGGACTAGACACTATTTGAAATTCTTGCCTGATGCCCAGTTCCCTACATCTTTTTGGTGTTTTTCCATGTACAGAATTTGCCTATGAAATGCATGCCTCCTTTAGCAATGCCAGTGAATTGTTTCTGCTTGCATCGTCTTCAAAATGATGGGCAGTATTGTGAAACCCTTACTCATGAGAGCAATCAAAGGATCCTATGAAGGTAAGCAATTTTCCCGTGTGGATGAGGATTGCATCATGTAGCTGGTAGGAAATATTCTGGCTCTACCAAGAAAGATAGATTATTCCAGTCAGAGAAGAGCAAAGGTTGCCATGCAGGGATTTTAATGTGATTGTCTGGGGTAGATATAAGTCAAATACAAAATATGATTTTGGATGAAGTGGCAAATCTGTCATGTGAATCACATTTGGCTTTTACATTACTAAGGTGAATTTCTAATTTACTTTCTAAAATAAGCTACCAGACTCTTGTACAGGAAAAAAAATGCATCGAATATTTCATTTTGCCACAGCACAGCATCTGCAGACAATGTTATAGATAACAAGTGTTCAAAAGATGCCAACTTTCATCTGTCAGAGTGCTTTCTAATTTGTTTTCTAGGTTTTTAGGGAACCTCTTTATTGTGCAACACAAGTTTATTTTTTTGTAGTTATAAAACATAGCAATAGTGCTAATACGGATTGCTTTCCTCACAGCAACTTCAAGAAAGACATGGATTTTGCTTTTTCTTAAAAATGCAATTCTCTTCAGTATGATTCAAACTGAAATTCTCTTTTCTTTGGGCAACTATATTATTTTTTCCTCCAGTACAGAATAGGAATTATTTGCTATTATTTAGAAACTTCCTCTTTTTTCAGTGATATCCATGTGTATATGTGTCCTAAAATATAATCTGAGGTAAATAAAACTCTTGCAAGAGTAAGAGTTATTTATAGGAACAGCCCTATAAACTCTGAGATGTCCACATTATTTTAAAAATTAAGCCTAGAAGTTACAGTTAAACTTGATACTAAATATTCAACTAAATTTTCAAATTCATGTAGTCTTTTTTAATTGAACTTGACTTTTTTGTATGATGTTTTTCCTGATCTGTTCTTTGTCACTGAAGCAGAAGACGAGAAAAAAATAAAAAAGGGGAAAGCTTTGCAGCTTTCGAAAATGCAGATGGAAAATGAAGTTTCTGAAGAGGAAAAAAGTGTTTTTAGTGTGATACAAGATGTCACTTCCCTGTGAAGAGTCCTTGTGCTCCACTGAAATCAGGCAGATCTGAACTTTGGCAAGTACATAATCTCAAGTCCTTTCAGGCACTGCATGAAAACTACCGCCTGAACAACTTTAGTGCTTAAAAAGGGAAAACAACAGGCATGTTCTGTTCAGCTTGGGTGGCTTTTTGGACTTCATGAAAACAAAACCACATTCCCTTGCGCCAAGGGTGTGCAGAAGAGAGGAGGCAGGTCTCTGAAGCAGACACCAGGCAATACTGCGTGCAAGAAGGCAGACAGTTTGGTTAAGGCAAATCCAGAAACAAAGGAGATGGCGAGGACAGAAACTGCAAGAAAAAGAAACAAAAATGGGCCCCAAACCATTAAAATTTTGAGGAGGAAAATAACACACATGTTAGAAAAGCCCATCCTCAAAGCAGTCCTTGGCACAGAGTCCGAGGCCTGGCTTCTGCAGTGACTCCTTAGGTGAGCTGAGTCCACGCGGCAAGACCCATGCGGAGGCCTTTCAGAAAAGGCTGAACAGGTAATTCCAGGTAATTCCAATGCACTGCACTGATGTCAAAGCAAGAAAGGCCATTGCTGGGCGTCAGATGTGTGCAGCCTGCATGCAGCAAGCACATATATATCTGTAAAGAAAAAATCATCCAGAAGCCAAAAGCATGCTCTTGTGTCTACTAAGTAATTTTCTTTAGAAGTTTAATTCAATCCTAGTCTATATTGAAAATTCTCCTATGAAGGCTTATAAAGCAAGTTGCTTAAATTGCATAAATGCAAGGTTTGTTTTCCATAACTCTTCCTTCCTGCTTGTTTTTTTAATCTTCAATTTACTCTGTACAGTAGGGTATAATGATCCAGAGGGCGAAGGAAAGTAAAGTAATTTCCATTTCACCTATAGTGAAACAAATAAACAACTACAACAACAACAAATTGTAACAACAACAACAACAACAAAAGGAAATTCCGAGTCAACTGCTTTGTTTAAACCCAAGCATGTTATTTTCCTTCTCAGCTGTCTCCCAGTGCTTCCTTCTGCTTCCCCACTTCTCACTACCTTGTCAACCTGTGATTTCAGTTTTATGTTGTATACACATGCCGGGACTATATCTGCCTATCAAATAAGTTATATTTTCATGACAAAATAATTCACTTACTCAGAATAAAATGAGTGAAAGAAGAGGAGAAAAAATCAGTCAGGAAGAGGAGAGGAGATAACATGAAGGAAAAGAGGAAGTCAGAAGAGCTAAGGGATAACAGATATCACTATGATAAAGTGGTGTTTAGCAGAGGACAGTAGAAGAAAATGCCTGGTCGTATCTTATCCATCAGGACTCCTGAACAGACAAGGGAATTTTTGGTCACTTGGAGAAGGTACATTGCCAGCTTGCAAATAACATCAAGGCAGGCACACAGACTTCACTGTGGGGATGTATTCAGCAAGATCACATAACACATAATATTTTAAAGCAGGCCTTTGTAGCAGCTACCTCCAGCAACCTAAGAAATCTCTCCAGAAAATGAAGATTTTGTTTTTTCAAGGGAGGAATGAGGGTTGCAGACACACTAGTAAATGGTAAACATCGGTTTATTTACAATGGGTACAGTATATAACTTCCACAGAACATGGTTTTAAATAGACACAACACTACATATCACATCTTAACGTACCAGTTTCTAAATCTAAAATGGGAAACAAAGAACGCACTGAAAATGAAACGAATATTTTGGGAAAAAAAAATCCCCCTCATTCTTATTTTTTCCATCAGCAGAACAGGTGCATTCCTCCCATCCAAAGACATACCCTAAAATAAAAAAGCCTCTCTATGAACATGAGATGCTGTTAGTTTTTATTTCAACACAGCCAGCCACGATCAAATCCAGGTGCATTGTATAAGTCAGCTATAACTAATTACTGTAAAAAGCAGCCTGCAAATCCTTTTTCCCAACGCGACCAGGCAGGGGACCCCGAGGCAGACCCAGGCGCAGGCTGCTCTCCCGCAGACGCAGTTTTATTTCGTGTGGCAGCTTGGGCTAAGCGCGGCCGGGCTCGGAGAGCCCCTCGCAGGCACGCGGGGGGCCACCACGTCCCACTGGGTTTGCTGCACCCGGCAGATCCGCTCTGACACTTCTGGCACCTCGTGTGGGATATTCCCGCTCGCTCTCTGCTTCCGCTCCTGAAAAGCAGGTAGATGCGGATCTCGGTGACGGAGCGCTGCTGCGGATGGAAAGCCCTGACCGGGCTCCCTCTGCTCATCTGCCCTTTACGTTTAAAGAAACCCGCCTGCAGCCCTCACGCACGGAGTTACCCAGCCAAGTCAGGACAGAGGGTTCTCTCAGGCTGAAGGTTGGGCCTGTGTCTCGAGTTATTCAGAACAAATAAGCTCAGCTACTCTGAAAATGGTTTCAGCTAAAGCAGAAAAAGGCAGATTTATTCTGGAGTAAGAATGCAAAAGCTCAAATATGAAGCTCTTTTAGAACAATTACTGTGTTTTTAAGAATGCTTTTCCTTAGTCTGGAATAACTTCTATGTACAGACAAATCTTCACACACATTATGAGGACTTAAGGCAAATTCTGTATTTTTTGAAACAAAATATAAATACTAATTTTCTCGAGGCTCTTAAAGGGAGCTGACAAGATGTCTGCGTGATTGCTAAAACCACAGGGAAATAAAACAGAATGCTGCTCTGTATCAGTTACCAGTCCCTGCTGGCAAAATCTCAACTTCAGGAGTAGGAATGGGGATAATTAAAGCAGTCAAAATAAAACAGAAGTATTAAACTGTCTTCTTTGTACTATGTAAACACAGTCAATGCAAATCCCAGAAAAAAAGCTCCCCTTAAAAGCTGATTGCTTTGGTATTCTGCAAGCTTTAAAACACAGCCTGTTTGAGGGAAAAAAAACATATATTAAAAGTACATTATGAAGTACAAGGTAAATTGCTTCAAGTTTTTATTAAGTCTCGTCTCTTACTCTATTAATCCTGCATCTGCATTGTGGAATATTATGAGTCATTTGGACATTAAAATATAATATCTTTATATTAATCTCTTCATTAAAAACTCTTTTTAAGACAGTAAAGGCCAAAGGCAGAATTTAGATTGACTGAATAAGCCTCCCGTCCTTATCTGTCAAGAAAGACAAGCACCGCTGAAGGCATCCAACGAGCTGGTCAGAGCGGCCACCCGGACCTACTGAGCAGGGAGCTGCCTGCGCCTCCTGCACCGAGCACTTAGCACACGGGGGTTGGTGGAATTTTTACCAGAGAGACCTCCAGAGGCAAATCCTAACAGTTATTTTTTATCTTCCTCAGTTATAAGTAACTGAGTAATCTACACGCAAATATTATCCCTGAAGGCAACTGGCAGAACCACAAATGAAGAAAAAAAAAAGAAAAAAGCCACCATGAATATTTAGTTTGATGACAGAATAACAACTATCAAGTTTGGAGCTTGTTCTGAGTGAGAAAAAAGGAGGTAAACTGTAATTTGCAGTGCTAAACTGAGGCCACGGAATATGGGACAATCAAGTTCTTGCTGATTGAAAAAAATCATAGCGTCCAATCTGCTGCAGAATTACCATGTAGTTTCTCCTGTCCCTAAATGTTCCAACTCTTTCCTCCAATTTACACTGTGATAGTGTTGAGGTTATAGCCATTAACATCCATTTCCAAACAGATGGTACAAAATAATTCATTTGCTACTATGGGAGGCAGTCAGGAGACCACTGGGGAATTCATACAGGTTTCAGCAATAGACTTCTGTCTTACATAATATCTCCAAACAGTTCCATCTCAATAGAAAGCTAGCATGCAGCATCCAGACTCAAAAAAATAATTCCAGGATGTAGAGAAGTTACACATCCTAAGGGGAAATATTACATGTCAGGCACTCACATCCTGCGGAATAAATGAGCCTTTTTTATTATTATTTTTTTTATTTTATTTTATTTTATTTTATTTTATTTTATTTTATTTTGTTTTATTTTATTTTGACATAAGCTTTCACTAGTAGAAAAGAAGCTGCAAGTCATAAGCTTGTACAGATTATCTTTCAAATGCAAATGGTCTTCCAGAATTTGCACACAAAAATCTTGTCTGCCTCTGCTGCTTCCTATCACTTTCCTAAGGAACATCAGCATGTAATCAAGATTGAAGGCTTTTAAGGTTGGAAAGCAGGTAGGTGGCAACCAGCCTGACTAGTCCTCCTATGAAATGGTATTCTGATATCTTCATCAGTTTCAACACTTTCTGCTTATGAACAACTGTCATGTGCCCATGCAGATCAACTGGCACATGACCAACAAGGTCCAATGTATCATGAGTCATTTGGAGATATTGCACAGGGGATTTTAACTGCCCAGAAATGTATCTCTTTTCAAATCAGACTGGAGATTTGCATCAACCAGGTGACAAACCTACCAGGGTTTGTCTGGCTTTATGTTCACAAAAGAAGAGAAAGTCAAGATTCATGAGGAAAAGAACGGAGGTTTTGGAAAAAGGCCGGCCTTGGAGTTAGTTGCGGGAAAGGCGTTAAAGAAGCAGAACAGCAGGAGGAACCAAGTCATGGAAATGGGTCCCTCATCCTACAAACAAATAGTATCTCAAAGTGCTATCAATTGAACAGCAAGAGTCAGATGGCTGTAAAAATTTCAGCAGCTGGAAGAAGATCTAATTTAAGAACCCTCCCACACAGTAACTGATAGGGAAGATGGATCACTAACTAGCGCTCCCAAAACCACAGTTTTACGTCCTGGTGACCAGACACCTCGGCCTAAGGCTCACAGTGCTCCTGAAAACTGTGCACCAGGGAGCCAGGCCACAAATAGCTCACATTTACCAAAGCTTTAGGAATTCAGAAAAGCTGCATCTCCCATGTTTTGGCGTGGGATAGCCTAAGCGGGAAGGCGTGTGAGAGCGCAGAGCACGAGGCCAGCCCTTGCAGAGCCCAGCACACATGCAGCCTGGCCAGGGCTGCAGCAGTTGCGCTGAGCTGTCGGCACCCCTGGCAATCCGGCCGAGCCCAGCTCCTGCAGAGCTGGGACAGGTGGCCGAAAGGCAGCGGGAGGTAAATGGCACAGAAATGCAGGAGGGGCTGGAGCTTCTCCAGCTGGAAAAGCAGTGTGCTCACCGGACTGATGTACCACACGTACCCCCATCTCTGCCCCACCTCATCAATGCAGGAACAAGCGATATCTCTTCAGGTCTATAAGCAAGTACTGGTAATCTGTTGAGCCACACTATTATTTTTCTTTTTACAAACTGCCAAACAAAACAACCAAAAAAAAAAAAAGCAGCCTATCATAAGGTTATAGTACTTGTGCAGCTTTTTGACATACATGCCAACCTGCTATTGAGAAGGAGTGATAACTTTTGCAGGCCAGAAGACAAGACATTCATAAAAGTCAGAGAAAAAGCTTCCTAAAATCTATCAGAGGTCTTTAAGCCTGGACAAGTCATAAGCATACGGGAAAGCTTACATACAGAAATACAGAAGATTAATATGCAGATAGCTCCTCATTTTCTCCTATTCTTCATCTCATTTGGAGGCTTTGTGGGCTATTATACAGGTAAGTAGTATTCCTAGAGCACAATAACGCTATTAAAAGATTGTATCAAAACATCCACAGCAAGACCCAGTTACATTAAAAGAAATCCATATATTGGAAAAGAAGATGCAAAATACACCGGTGCAGTAGTAAGAAGAGAGTTATAATGCCATCATTACAGGACTGAAAGAAATGTTTTTTTGTTAAAGAAAAATCATGATACCATAATTGAGACATATTTTTAGAGCAACCGCTTTTGGCAATCAAAAATCAAAGCCTTATGATAAGAGATCTCTCTAGCAAAATTAGCAGGGGGATAAGTGCTGATGCCCTGGAAAACTTCATTTGCATGACACACCTATCCGCAATTCTTCTAGTGATTCTTGGAAAGACGGTGCAAATCCACATAAAGGGAGAAGTGTGTAGAAAGCGAGGTGGGAAGGAGAAGGAGGAGGAGGAG
>VWPW01009209.1:185833-214594 GCA_013389825.1 Crypturellus undulatus
AAAAAAAAAAAAAAACACTCTAAGGGAAAATAAAACATTTCTGGTCATTTTCAAGTGCTTCAACACTTTCTCTTCCTCTGGTCACCGCCTTTCCTACCTCCAAGGAAATTTAGCTGAAAAAAGACAGTAACCTCTCCAAGTAATTTAATATACCTGAATCACAAAGCTCTGTATAGAGGTGCTGTTCTCAAAATATTCAAGCAAAGAGACCTGTACAGACTGCTTGACCTACTGCTACTTCCTGACACAAATTGACTGAGATTTGGCAAGTGGAACATGCTGAAAATCAAGGCACCGTAGCCACTAACTGGTAGGAAGGAATGTTAGAGCTCTTGCCAAAGTCATTAGAAAGTTGAATATTTTCTTCGAATTTGCACATGCACTTTCAGTGCCATTTCTTCTAAAGCTTGTGACTGGAGGGTTTCCAAATGGAAACGATCTACCTAGTTAAGAGAGCCTGGGGAAACTGCATTTTCACACACCCTTTGGAGTCTGAGTGCCTTAGGACTCAGGTCCTCAATAGGAGGGCCCTCAATAGGACTATCAGTACTATTGATCCTGGTCTTTTTTGATACTGCTAGACATGCCAGAGGGGCAGCACAGAGAAGAAGATGATCATAGTTTTCAAAATCAACATAGGTCGTAATTTTATGAACTAAATTCACTTCACTGAGCGTGAAGAACCTTTTACACCAATAAACTCTATGCAGACTTTCTGCAGTCAGGCCCTTTGATCATACACACAAAAAGTCTAAATGTGTCCCACAGAACAGGTAGATGTTGAGAATGCAGAAAACTACGGAGTGTGGCTAATTTGGATATTTTGCTTGCAATTCCAGAACTGGTTTTCTCTTAGACAAGGGGACTCAAGGCTGCATGGAACAACGGTCAGGTAAAGTACATACCTGATATTTTTGCTATTCAAGTTCAGGCTGATCTCGACAGTGAGTTATGTTGTTGGCAGCAAATTTGCTGCCAACAAATATGAAGCTGCCTAAGGTAAAAAGCGCAAAAATAGAAGGCAGGGTGCAGCTCCTGAGTTTTAAATCTCCCTATGACCATGCTTGCCACTCTAGGGTACTTTTTATCTTTAGCAAATCCTGTATACCCTATATACGCGTCTATAGATAAGAAATCGGAATCAATATTTTCTTACAAATGTCAAATAGATAGATTGAACTCACCATTATACACCAGCCAGCTGGGAAATACCACAGTACACTAGTAAAATCTGCCAGAAGTTCCACAGGGACCCAGGTTTGCCCACAGTCTTCACTGGGGGACAAAACTCAAAGCTACACACATGAGTTTGTAGGAATAGAAGAACACTAGGCCTGTAGGTAGGGATGGAAGAGACAAAGAAGGGGGAGAGAGAGAAATAAGAGAGAAAAATTGCCTTGAATCTGCAAGTATAGTTATGCTTCTGCCAGCTCAATGCAGACTTTGAACCACTTCTGTCAGCACTTGCTAGTCCTTATCTCAAGTATCCCTGCTGTTCCAAAATCAAACTAGTTTTTTTGCTGGAGAAACACTAGTCTCAGGTAACAAGAACATTTCAGATATGGTCTGATAATACATTGACATACTCATGCAAGAATATTTGGCACAGCACTGCCTGCTTATGTTACACCACACAGGGCATATTTTGCCAAACCATGCAATCTTTTTTTTTTGGGGACAGTTGCCAAGTAGGGACCAGGATAAGACCATGAAACTCCCTTGTTAGTTTGGAAGAGAATTAGGGGTTTGTTGCCATATAGCCAAATATGAAAGGCTCGTGGGGCATGAACACCTCTGTGTCATTGCACTCCCGTGTAACTTCTCATGTTACTGAAGGGCACGGTAATAAATCAGTTCGGCCAAAACGATCTACATATGAAAAGTCATGATTTCTCTCATAAAAAATATTTCACAAAAATATAACACAGTGTTTTGTGAAATAAGAATGTCATTGCAATAGTATGAAGAAATCCTGATAATTATTACTGTACACAGGTTAACCACACCCTGAATGTTAAATTAATGGATTTGTTAAAAGGACCAAGAGAAGAAACTTGATCCTAACTCCAAGAAGAAAGCAACTGTTCCCTACCTTTACATATATTTAAAAGATCCATTTACCCATATCTTTTCTTGCATGGGAAAATATTATCACAAGAATAGAAAAAAAGACATATTTCCATCTGCCACTTGTTCTCTCTCCTGCTTATTTTTCATTCCTTTTATATATTTACCTATTAAATCTTAGTCTTTGACTTTCTTCTCTTTCACTCCAATCGCGCTGAAGATAGGGAAGTTAAATACAGGTTTATCTTTAAGAAAAAGCATCTGGTTATCTTCTGAACAGATTTACTGATACTCACTCCCATACTCCACCCCTCTGGGCGAAAGTAACTGTGCAATACCTTAGGCAATGTCACTTTATGCAAAACTTCACAATGCTCTTTAAGTCATGTCATCTTGTAATTATATTTTTCCCTGTTGTGAAATAACAGATGAAAAAGAGGCACTCATCCCAGAAGATTTAAATAGAGGTAATGGAAATAACTCTGCATAGTCTAGTATCTGTAGAATGAATTTTCCCATCCTGCAAAAGCTGCAGACATCAGAAGTGTTTTTTCTTTCTGCACCAGGAACCAAAGAGTCTGTGACCAATGAACCCCTACAATGCAAGAGGCTCAGACGAGGTGGACAAGGGGGAGGTGCCCATGAAATTCGGGAATAACCCAGGGTGTGACCAACCACAGACACTGCACCGAAAGCTGCGGCGGGTGACCTTGTTTTAGGCAGACAGTTATGCCTGTTGAAAGGATCTACTGAGTCCACTGACTTCACCCTGGTTGATTGGACCAGCTGGCATAAATGTTGCTCCCTGAGTTCATCTGAAGAGTATGACTATCTCCCTGAGACAGCATGAGGGAGGAGGTTCAGCCCAACAGAGAGAAAAAAAACGGAAGAATTGCCAAGCGAGCCATGGGCTTGAGCTGGCTTCAACCGACATATTCCTTCCCAGGGATTGGTAGAACCAGTGTCCTGATGGTGAGCATGTTATAGAGACTGGTAATAGGGATCACAGGTATCTCAACTGCGATAGTTTGCTAAGCAAGCGCAACATACACTTGTGTTGTGATTTCAGCATAGTGCTGTAGCAGGCTGCTAAATCAAAAATCCGTGATAACATCAAATATCTTCAAAGAAGTAAATGTTGATATTAAACATTGCACTCTGCAGGTGTGCAATATCTAGAAGAACCTGGTCAGGGAGGACTGGGCTCTGACAGACTCTCTGGGCTCCAAGGTTATACAAACACCTCAGATGATAGAAGCAGCTCTGTCTCAGAATCCACATGACGAATAGTCTGATGGTTTATGTCCCTTAGGATATAGTAAGAAATAATTTTAAGTCCTGCTCTGAGTCAGGCTTGTCTGTGTCATCAATTATAGTCTGGGCGTAAAAAAAGACCTTCCCAACGTAACTCCCATTCCAATCAGTAGAAAGTTCCAGTTTCACCACACATTTGATGTTCAAAGAAGGCAGATTTGTTCCCCCTCAAAAATATCCCCAGTAACTGTAATACTTCTCAAAACCATGCTCAGAAATCCAGTGATCAATTTTAGAGAAGTAAGAAACAGAAAAAAAAAAAGAAAAATATAAATAATAGTAGAAAAAAATATTCAGAAATACCACATCTCAGCAACCTCCTAAAATTTGATAAATGCTGTTGTTATCTGCAGGAAAAGCACAATATAAGTCCTAATGTTTTAAAAGCTAATATCTAACTGTGAAAAATTATCATTTTGGTCATAACTTTGAGCTAGCAACTAGGATGATGACAGTGACTTTAAAATGATAAAGACAAAAATTTAATCTGCAGACTGAAGTGTCTCCGTTATAAACTAAGTAAATGTCACAACTGGGCACAACACGGAAACCACATTTCCGAACATTATAAGTGATGAATGACCTCAGGGGAAAAAAAAAGTAGATAATTTTTGTTTAATCTCAAATAATAGGGAAACCAACCTGGGCATCCAGGCCCTCATACCCTTCATGGAAGAAATGCTTCACCAGAAACAATTTGCTTTTGGAGAATATTTACACTACCCAAAGCTCAGAAAATGCTGAGATTTAAATATCCCTCAGCACTCTTATATGAAGAAATGGAATCATTTGCTCTTGGTCAAACCAGAAATCAAACCATGAGCAAAACGGGAATTCCTCACGGGAATTAGGAAACACCAGAAAACATACATTATATTTCATACTATATTATACTTATACTCCAAATATTTTCATTTTAATTTTCAGGACAATATTGACACTATTACCATATTTTTAGACATTATAGAACATTTTATTACAAACACTAATATGTTCTTTATAGTTTCTAGTTTTACTTGTAAATTCTGACACCTCTCATGCTACTAAAAGATTGAATTAATCATTTCATCACTCTGCACTCAGAGCACAGATGGAGAAATACAGCTGGGCAACCAATACAAAAGAAGATAGATTCTTTAAATATTTCCTTACAATAGTAGATAAAACATTTTTGGGGAAAAAAAAAGGTGGCGAGATCATGAAAATTATTTAAAACTGCTTCTTCTTTCTTCCCAGAGATAGAGAATATCATTTCCATATTCTAATCAAGCTTAAGAGCATACAGCTGAAGGTCACATTCAGCTCTACCTCTTCCAACAAATGAAATGCTCTGCTACCATCTGAACAGTCCTCTTTACTTCCCATGGTTTTAGAGTGACAGTATTTCCAGAAAACACAAATAAGCAAGCAGAGGTTGTATGTTACTATGCAGAACTTAAAAGGTAATTGAAAGTTTCTGGAGTACTTCTCTTCAGAAAATTGTGCAATCACTTCTGAATTGAAGTGCTTGTAATAATACACAAAGCTCTAGCAATTAGAATCAGGAAGAGAGGTGCAAGATAATTAGTGATTTGGGGGAAAAATCTGGTTAATAGGAAGTATAGCATATCAACCAATCAGTATTTAAATCTACCCTAAGATATCCTCAATTAATTAAAAACTATGATGTTAAAAAGCACATTTCCATATTAATAAAATCTTCAAAAGTGCCTAATGATCAGGAACCATTCCAGTATCAATGCTAACTCAAGATAATGCTTGGGTGCCAGTGTCAAGGAAAAAAAGATGCAATTAAAGCCTCTGCTCCCCAGACTCTCAGCAGTGATTTCCTGAGCATTGTTTCCAAACTCTTCAAATTAGCCTCTGGCTAATATTTTACTTTCTTTGGCTAGTAAACACCTGCTAAAGTGTCTGAACAGTAGTAGAGGATCTACTCAATACATTATATACACATATATGTGTATATATGTGTATATATACACATTTGTCTACAGGTCATGTAAAATATTTGTTTTCCAAAAATGGAATTTCATGCTCTGTTCTCTTCTTTGGTGACATGATCAGGAGAGAGGTTTCAAATGGAATATAGACTCTTCAGTCCAAAGGCAGAGGCCTCCTCCACCTGGACTGTGTTACCAACAGTCTCCCAGTTGCCACCCTTTCTTTGACAGCAGCCCTCAGACCCCTGTCCTCCCTTAGCACATGCTGAAGTTATCCCATATACAGGCATATTTTCAATTTCTGCCCAGCTTCCTTGTTCCTCGCAAGATACACACCAAAGTTTTCACAAAGGAAGGTACCTATCATTTTCAGCAGTGACGGCTAGATGTTTTGAAAGATTTAAAAGAATAGACATTTTTATTCCTTGGTGAAAAACTTATTTTCAAATGAATTTTTTTAGGCTATTAATCTAAAGCAGATTCAGAAGACTTAGGGAATTAGTTAACTTTAAAAAGCAGCTATTGTGCATGTCCTGTAATTGCTATTCATCACATTGTCAAAGATTTTTAATATGTGGAATTACTACACAGATTAAAAGCTCTTGAAGTATGTCTCAATAGAAGAGGCTATCATTCTATTGTATCATTATCTGCTATTAATATTTCAATTAGAGAGCATCACTGAGTCCTTTGAAGAGACATAAGTGTTCACAAAATGAATTCCATTATTGATAATGTTCCACTACCATGACACAATGTCCTTATTTTATTCCTACATCTAATAACCTCCCACAAAGTTTTCCAAAATTTTAAAGGGAAAAGTTCATCTGCCATAGAAAATACATGACTTGGGAGAGTGAAATCTCCTAACCCCTACTATTTTCTGAGAATGAATGCTAGGGCTTCCTAGACACTTTGTGTAGCCAGGGTATGATCTCACTCAAAAAATATTTCATCTAACCAGTAGCTCAAAGTGATCGATAGGCAGCAGCACACACTATCAGTCCTCCCTAGAACATCAAACACCAGCACTTTCAGACATTGTCTCCAGCACAAGCAGGTTTCACACCTGCATTCTGCTTTTCCATTTTAATAGACCAGTTGATCAAGCTCAGATCAAATGGCCTTGCAACAGGTCATTTAATGTGAAACTGTGTTAGGGCAGCAGCCTTGCAAGGAATGATTGTGTTTGGGTTTTTCACTTGCTTCTTGGAAGATATAGTTTGTTCATTATGGTAGAACTTACAGTCCAATTTTCATCACAGGAAGGTTGATAACCAAGTTCCTGTGCAGCTGGTAGATCGGCAGACTTCTCTCGGGGGAGAGATGGGCTGCTGATGGACTGCAATTACCTACAGACGGCATTCATATGAAACCTCATATTAAACATCAGAAAGTTGCACCTACATTTAAGTTTTGTTTGATGTTAAATAATTAAAACTATTTGAATGAAGATTTTTTTTAAGAAACATAAAGCAAATTACTAATTTAAACATATCGGCGGGGAGGGGAAGAGCTTGAGGAATAAAAGACTAAGAGCTTGCACTGGCTTGTTCAGTAGCTCTCTGCTCTTTCCACCATTTCCCTCTCTAGAGCTTTTTCCATGAACGCAGATCGCCACGATTGAAACATCCACCTTACGCACTGAGCTCTCCTCGATTATTTGAAAGATATTTCAAACTTCCACACAGGCTCTACATGAAACATTGCCCAGGTAACACACACACTCAGCCCACTCACACTTTGCATTTACAGGAGCTTCTCTGCTCGCTGAGCTCTCTCTGCAGGAACACAGAAAGCAGGAAAGAGACACGCAGATCCTCGCAGCAAGAGCACGGTGAGCCCTGCCTTCTCTGCAAGCTACACTAGCAGCTATTAGAACCTGTATATAAACACTGTATTTTATTGCATTTGAAGCTTTGAAAATTTCCATACAGAAAATAAGGAAATATTTTCCATACAGCTTTTCCATAGAGCTGTTTCCATATAGTTTTAGGGTAAAACACCTTCATTTTTTTGCCAATACCACCTCCCTCCAAAGGAACACCACACTATCTGGCTAACAGGTCTACCTCATGGTGCAATCAAGTTTGCCATCAACACCTGTATCAGCAAAAGCCCATACTCTTGCTGCCTCTATTTTTATTCCACATTTGGGGACACTGAAGGACATTGTTCTACTGAACAAGCTGGTCTTCTGCAAGTGGGTTCCTGCTGATACACGTGGCACTCCTGCAGAAGAGGGCTCGGTGCAGTAGAGTACCCAGGTGTCCATCCAGTGTCAGCAAAACAAGGGATGTGCAAGTTCAACCTCGGGAAAGTCAATGCTGAGAGAAAAAATAGGTAATTACAGTCAGTTCGAAGCCAGACGGTAGCGATGTGCACACTGAGAGGGATACCCCGAAGAGTGCACCAGCCTCGGACCATCTGCACTGCGGTGATGGCAGTTATGTTTCCTCCAAAGTATGAGGGCCTTTTACTAGCCCCAAATTCCCCCATTTCTTTTGCTGCCGTATATGCCAAGAATAAACAGGAAGAGTTTTTAGCATCTTTTCTTCCAAACCATGACAGAGCAAGCCATAGAATAACATTTCCGCTCAGTTTTGACACAGATGCTGATTCATTTGCTATCTCTGGACCAAGTACAGGATAGGCCTTATGGAGTTAAGGCAGTCTTTTAGAGCAGATAGTAGTGGACTGAAAGAATTTGAACTGAATAAACTGGGCCTCACAGAATTTGCCTGCGTGTGTGCACACATATGTACACATGTGTGTATACACCTAAAAAACACCACTGTTTTGGAGGAAGAAAAAATGATTTCTATTGGAAAAAAATGTATTTTTCACTTGCACCTTGCTAGAATATCATATATTTGGTTTTAACAAGTAAAGATTCAGAGAAAAAAAAAAGACTCTTTAAAACTCTTTAAATGGAGGTGGAGGAAACAAAGATAAGTTACATGTAATAGCAGATAGCAGAAATCCCAATAATGGTTGCTGAATAAATACATAAACAAGAATGTGTGGCATTTTACTCTAGTGGCCAGTGTCAAGCTAAAATCTGTACTAAAATTCTCCGCATAGTTTGTTGTTTTCTAGTCACTTTTTCCTGTATCTTAAAATATTTTTTCCTCTCCGAACTGTTGGATGATTACACATAGCAACAATAAAAGAAAAACTGCAAAAAATGAACCCAAGAGAAACTGTAGACACAATATAGCCATGTATGTAAAGCCAAGTTCAAAGCATTTCTCTACTAATTCCTACAAGGTCCTCATCTTACAGTACATTTCACAAACACAAGATGTTTTTCAGAACTGAGTTGGTTGCTCTTTAAATATCTGTATCACATGATTAGAAAGTACAACATCATCAAGATAAGAAGGATTTTGCATTTCTTGACCTTTTTCCTACTAATTTTAGGCAGACAATTTAATGTTAAAATCACACGCCATGTCATGGAATAAATCCTTTTATGCCTGCGCAAGTAAGATTGCCATATAGGTGGAGACATTAATAAGCATGAAAGCACTCGAACGGCAGAAGATTAGATGATATCTGTATTCACACTGGATGACTTTATTCATTAACAATTTGCTCTTCTGGAAAAAGATGTTCAAGAAGTGCTTGCATATCTGCTGTAAGAAGTATTTGACAGTGCAAGTCTTTCATTTTCAATTACCCAGCTTACATATAATTGCCAAAAGGTGCCATTCACTGCTCTGGTGGCATGTTGTTTGCTGTGATATAGTCAGTGAAAGAGTTACAGACAAACTCATCTCTTCACCCAATAGGCCCTGGCTTGCAAAAACTGCAGTGCCGGTAATGTTTTATTTCAGAAGCTTCTTTCCTGCTGTGCAATATGTTGCCTGAGCATCACATCCTCCCTCAGGTGTTTGCAATGGTACCTCTGTCCTCTCTCAAGGACCATCTTCTGACCCCAAGCCATTAATAAATTCCTTAGCCAGGACAGGCTGACAGTTTCGATCTACAACTGTCTAGCTTTGTTTTAAAAATAACCTCTTTAGCACAGAGAGCATCCTCAGCACTGGGTTTGTGGAGCGCTTGATGTACAGGCTCTCATACCAGTCATTTCAGTACAAATTTATACCACAAAGCATCATTTGCTGTTAACACACCAAGCCTGGGCCGCTACAGGTGCCAGCAAAGAAGTATTGCCTGAGCTGCCCCACTTAGAAACTTCACAGTGGATTAAAAACTTAATCTCAAATACTTTGAACACTCAAAATCCTCATTAACTTCCATCCATGACTTGTGTACATAGGAAGTAGAAGCTTGAGATCCCGGGTCAGAAGCTCACCGAGCTGCTTGTTTCTGATCTATTGTGACTGCTTTCTCGCATCAGTGAAACTAACCCTGTCACAAAGCAGGATTCAGTGCAGAATTTATAGGAGATGATTATTTCTTCATATAGCTTGAGAGAGTGTTTAGTACTATCATCACATGAACCATGTGTCACAAAGGAAAAAGTGAATTTCTAAACCTGAGGAGGCCCTCAAGGGCCTCCTGCAGAGGCATCACAGTACATTTTTATGGACTATGTTTCTTTTCTCCTTCAGACTCATGTGCAGCCCTGGGCAGTGAGGTTCCCTCGGACAGCAGCAGCTATGGCTGGGAAAGCACACTCAGAAAAGAGCAACATGGCAACACACAGCACCAGATCCAAGTTCTGCCTTTGTCATTTCACAACCCCAAACACGAGGTAGATAGGATGGGAGATGTATTTTCTTACCCAATGCATTTCCTGTGAAGCATCAAACCACTCCTAGTGGAGTCAATTAAAACATAAATAGACGAGTTTGACTTGAAGCAAGTGTTAGTCATACAAAATAAAAAATAATAGTGCTTTTTTGGGGGGTTGTTTGAGAATTACAGTTATCAAATACTCTTTTTTTTCTTGTTGGTGATATCTTCATTTAAACTCTCTATGCTTCACCAAATCTGTAGCTTTAATTCAATAATCTATATGGTATGACAAATCACAGTGCCTGTAATTACATCCGCAATTTAGAAACTGCAAGGGTGGCGTGCTCGGAACTGGCAGAGTACAGTATTTGGAAACATAAAAAGGGGAGTATATACATATATATGTATATACACACACACACATATGTATACAACATTTATAATTATTACATTTCTACTGAATAGACCTGACTGTGGCATGAGCCAAAAATCACATAAACTTAGTGGAAAGATCTCAAAATATTTCACAAGATTCTCGTTTTTCAATAAATTCAAAACTACATCATAAACTACCCATATAACTTCAACATTACTCTAGCTTTGCGTGACAGAGCTCTGGGTTAAAACACTTTTGAAGCGAGGGGACAGTATTTGAACGGGGTAAGTCAACGGCATGTTACAGCACCCCTACAGAAAGATCTCTAAGAATAGCATCCTGGGGTTTGTGGCTGCTTCCTCCTGCCTTCCGGCCTTGCAAAACCCTGCGAGGCTGCCTCAGTACTCACAGCTACGCCACGCAAGACGTCAGGTTGTGCAACTGGTCCCAAGGAACTGGACTCGCACTGGAGTCAGGCATCAGGTTCTCCGTGCTGAGGGCCTCCACCCATGCAATTGTGCTAGCACCATGTCCCCATGTCCTCTAGCTGCACATCCACCAGCTCCAGCACCTTCAGCTCAAGGATGTTGTAGTGGAATTTGGTTAACTGCTCTTTTTTTATGACATTATGGAACAAACACGTTTTCTAGCTCGCTCTCCTTGTCTCATCTTTAACACTAACAGAAGTGAAGTTTGTTCTGTCACCTAAGCAAACAGATGCAACTCCAAAGAGATGTCCAAAAGCAGAAATGTTGAGTTACTGGAGAAGTCCCGCACTGCACAGCTGACTGATTTTTGAGGTGAAGAATCATATTGATCTGTGCAGTGCTGACCTGAGAGCAAAGGCCACCTAAGACTTAAACTAGAAGCAAGGACGTGGGGGAAACCTAGTAAGTTTTGAGTGAATCTCAGAGAATGAGAATCAATCAATACAAGGTTAGAAAAATTAAATAACACCACGAGAAAAAAAAAGGAAATATATAATTAGAAGGGAAACATGAGAGAAAAGATGCTACAACAAGGAGTCTAGCAGCCAGAAGAAAAGAGCAATAAAATATTTTGCTGTTTTCTGTCAGGTACTATCTAGCCATCACTGCACCAAGATGCTGTAACGTTGCAAACACGATGTGCTGCTCAGCTCTGCACTCAATCAGTGCTTTAGCTGCACACACATTAAGCCAACAGCCAAGCTCCCACCTATAAAATGGGATTCCTATTTGCCTTTTTTATTCTGTGGTGCATTAACAAGGAACAAGTTAGTGTTTTATCAAGGAACAAAGGACTGAGGAATGGAAATGCACATTCACATCTTCTGAAACTGTTGATTATGCTTGTAAGGCCAAAGCACCTAAACCGAAACACCAAGAAGCAGAATAAAGACTAGATAAAAGAAGTTGCTCTTTCACTCGTACTCTCACCGAAGCACCACGGAGCCTGCTCCACATCACTGTGATGTAAATGGGGCAGCGGAGGTGGTGCTTTATCTTAAGCCTTTTACCCTCAGAATTTTACATAAAAATAATGTAATTACTTGCATTCAATAACCCCCCCATTTCCTAAGGCAAGGCATTCAAAATATATTGCTAGCATTAAACACCTAAATCCGTATGTGGACACCTAAATCAAGGAGTTGTTTCTCCTGAAATGCAGAGTGTATGAAGACTCCAATTGATTCCTTTTTAGGCTAAACTTGTATTACCTTAATCTTGGGCAAAAAATGAAAGAATCACTTTGTAGCCTCAGAGTTTGCAAGCCTGCAGCGTTATCATCTGCACACTGCTCTTCTCACAACCATCGGATGACCAAAGAAAGAACCAGAATCGCTGGAAAAACCCTAATACATCATCTTCCTTTAAGCACATATGGACCCAAAAGCAGCTACAGCAGCAAGTCAACACATAGAAACACTAAAGAGGGGTTAGATCCTCCCTGTAGCTCACAGTAACTTTCCCGGATAGGTAAAGAGGGGTCAGAAGCAGAGCTGACAGATCAGTGATGCAAAGATGCAGTATTGCTCACTCAAGGGAGAGCTTCATCGATCTCTGCTCGCTCCAACCTATTTAGAATCCTGGGTCCAGGTAAAAGAAGGATTTTATCTTCCATCAGCTCTAGTACACAGCCAAAAAAAAGACACAAAATCTGTAGGCAGTAGTCTTAGCAATTGGTAAGTAGTTTTTAACATTTTTTATGTTTTTTTTCTATCCAAAAAGAACTCTAAAAGCCTGTTAGCATCAGCCAAAGAGATGGCAAGGCAGGGAGGAAGAGAAAAGGACACAAATGGTGGTTGGTTTTCTTGCAAGAGTCCAAAGCAATAGTTAATAACTCTGCTTTAAGATATTCAGATTCAACATGCACACGGTTGCTTTTCTCTGTCCAAACTGCAGAAATGCCCTAGCACCAGTGCCCCTCTTGCATTGCTAACACTAAGGGGAAAATAAATATCATCAACCTCTTATTCACCAGTACAGACGAAATCAGTAAGAAAGCCACCTACAATATGGGTGAGCTTCTGCCTAGCTTTACCGTGTCTTAAAAGTATGCATCTAGTATTTTTTTGATCTTATACCTTTATTTACGGAAGCCAAACAGCAAATAACCAAGCAAACACCATCACTAAGACACAGGTTGCCTGAGTAGGAAGTAAAGCAGGATTTAAAATTAGTGTCAAGAAAAGACATGAGCCACACTAACCGCTCGACACAAGCGACCTGCTCATGCGCTGGATTAAATCACCACTCTGCTATTTTAGCTGGGGCATCCCTACGTGAAACACCAGAATACAAGGAGAAATCTTCCCCTGCTCTCCCTTAGCCTATTACTTAAAAGCAGCACTATGGGGCCGCTCAGAGAGCAGCGTTTTGAAGCTGACACAGCTCACAGCCGCCTGCATGCAAACCCTAGGAAATGTGCAGAACATTTGCTTTGCACCTTCCTGAGCCCTGGTGTGTAGAAGGATTAGCAGCCGAGCAGGTTTAAGAAGTGTCGTGATTTCAGAGCACCTATGCAAATAGACAGCAAGAGACTAAATAAAGGCAGTTTTCTAAATAGTCTATGTAAGAAAGTGGAGTAAAAAATAAATAACTACTGTTTTATTATGAATTACCCTACAAGTCTGACGAGTAGGTCAATGAAAGAGGACTGCTTTCCTTTTCCAAAATGCAAATTTTACTTTAAAGTCTTCACATATGCCACTGTAGATGATGGAAATGCAGACTCCCTTCACATCTTTAGTACTCTTCCTACTCTCCTCTTTCCCCCACTTGGATATAAAAATGAGGGGGCTGCACTTCCTATCTGTTCTCATTAATTAAGTACTGAAGGTTTTTTAGATTTTAAATGCTAGTGGAATTCTTCCGCTCATAAAAATAAGTTCTGCTGTGTGTTCAGTGAACTTAAAATTGGAGTCCAAGGACTGAGTGTGCCCCATTACATAAACTTTTACACACACTCACAAGAAACTCGTATTTAAGAGAACAAAGATTTCATCTGAAGCATGGTGTTTATGATGTGAAACAGGAGGTTTCTGGCATGATATTTTCTGATGCTGATGCTTTTACTTGTTATGACTCTGAAAAATGATCACTGAAAACTTAATTGCTGACTCAAGATTTTTTTAAAAAAAGCACACAAAAATAAAAAAGAATGAAACCTTGTGTCTAGAAATACAGAAATTCTGAGACACAAATGTCTAAAACTGAAAGGCAAAGCAGCACCCTCTTCATTCATCAGTACAAGTATTTGGAGAGAATAACATTCAGAAAATCAATGTGTAGTCAAAAATTTTACATTTAAAAAATACACCTAATTCTGCATTGCCTGGGGAATTGCTATTAAACATGAGATCATACATACGGATTTTCAGTGTGCTTAATAAATCAAAGCCATTCTCACATATACCTAGATAAATTATTTTACTATCATAGACATTTATGGTTGCCTTTTAATCTATATTCTAGCACCTATCAGTGTTAATAAAGACAGCAGTTGTTGGTGGATTTTTTTGTTGTTTGTTTGTTTGTTTTTCTTTTTAATTTTAATTTAAAAACATCCATCCTTGACTCTGATATACTTGAAAAATAAGGAGAAGTCTATCCAGGCCTGTTTCTGACTGTTGGATTTATGTACTTCTGGCCATGATATTTGTATAAGTAAAACTAATGTAAATGTTATCCCCTGTTATTTAGCTACCAAAGAGGAACTGTAGCTTAACTTCTATATAACATCTTTATTCGAAAGCCAAAGAACACTCTTTTCTATGTCAGCATTAAATACATAAGTAATTGAACAATTGCCATTTCTGAGACACAGCTTTTCAGCCAAATGACCTTCGTTTTACTCTGAAACGTCTACCTTAAACCCAGGAAAGCAGCAGCACAGACCTCATTTTCCTCTCCATGTGCATCAAGGATCCCTGTTGCTCATTACGCTTCTGGCTTCAACAGCTTTTCCCCAGCTGCGCTGAGCTGCCTATTCCCCACTGGCTTCGACTGCACAAGGTAAATTTTGGTGCGGGGCAGCTGTGGGTTCAAGGACACGGCTCTGATTAACACGGAGAAGTGCAAAAAGGATAACGTGGGATTTTTCAAGCCCACATTACCCTTTCAAGCCTTGCAGGTGCCAGCGGCAGCGCTTTCCTTTCCTTTGGCACTAGCCTTTGCTTTGGCAGAAAGGTAAATCAATGCTATCGTACGTAGAAATATCAAAGTAAATGTTCGAAAATTGCAATATTAACATTTCAGAGTCTGAAAGAATCTCATTTAAAATGATTTCTTTTTAATAAAAAATAAATCAAGCCTGATCATTAAAAATAAGAATTTGAAACACAAGATAAGCTGTCAGTGTTATGTCTTTTTTTATAGTGAACTTCAGTCCTTTTGCGTCATTTTGACCCAGACATAGGAATGATTAGAACAATTGCAGCTAAGAGAAACAGTAAAAACCTATTTAATTGATTTTTATTGTTCAAGCTGTAAAATGACAGCAATATACAGAAAACGTGGAGATGCTTTGAAATTCCAATTCAAATAATAGGAAGCCACTAGTGATGCTTTAGTGATGTGCTTTAAGGCAGACAAAGCATGCTGCTGTATTTTTAGATTTGATTCATCAACACAAATAAGAATACCATTTTCTTTCAGTTCTGTGCTTTCCCTACATTCCCTAGAAGTAAAACACATCTTGAATTTAGCAGAAGACTAGCAATCCAGGGAAAATATGGTAAAAGAGCAGAATTATTTCCTGTGCTGGAATAGAGACATAACAAACAGGGAGCCAGACAAGAGTCTTCTTGGGGTAACACAGAAATCTGGCCTGTGCCACAGAGCACGGCACCAACAGCCACGGAAAGAGGGTGCTGCAGGAGGAGACGATCCCTGGAGAAGGACACAGGAAAACTGAGCCCTGAGGAGCACTAAGGTGTTGGAACACAAGCTTTCCCAGCAGCCAGCTTGGGATACTGCTTCTACATTAAAATTCATGTGCTTTTCCTGCCTTAGAAACCACCTCCTCAACAGCCCCTTCCCTTTAGGCTGCGGTGTGGGAAGAACGAGGTCGCAGCGAGCGACCCCCAACACTTCCGCTGTCAGGAGCGCCAGGGAGCGCCACAGCTGCCCGGTGAGCGCGAGGCCCCTGTGCCTTTCGCGTTCCCGGCCGCGCACAAGCTGCCCGGATACGGAGGCGGAATGACGGAGCGCCTGCCGCGCGCAACGCGAGCGGGTCGGCGGCACCGCGCGCCTCCCGCCGCGCTCGCTCTTGGTCACGCGCGCGGGAAAGTGAAGCACAGGGCATCGCGTCTTCTCCTCTTCCCCACGTGACTCTGTGCTGGAGGCTGGTGCAGGGCTGGTTTGGGCGCTGGGGGCAGAGGCAGCTCCAGGCAGCTCGGCCAGGCCGCGCTCCCCTCCATGGGCCCGGAGTCGCGCCGGGCGCTCCCTTGGGACACGTCCTCCAGCCGCCCGCTCGCCCCTCGCTCAACACGTTCATCCCTCTCTCCCTCGGCGCATTCACCCCTCACATTTCACCAGGTTGTGCCGGCTGCAAAGCAACCTGCAGAGCACTCGAGTGGCGGCTGCAAATGGGAAACCGAACCCAGGGAGCAGCTCTGCCCCACCGATCACCCTGCTCCGAACTCCCGGAACAGACTCAAAGTGACCCAAGCTCTTCCCCACCGTGGCCGAATTAACATGAAGCTAGACAGGAGAGATACTGTGAATATCCCAACGTCTTCTGCTGTGAAACATTATTTAAGTTATTCAGTTGGGGGCAGAAAACATTTTGTTCAGCAGACTTAGCAACACAGGGCTGTTGTCTCAGTAAGACCCCTAATACAATATTAGAATAAAAACATAAATACTCTGCCCTTTCCCCAAATAATTCACAGCTGCCAAATCAGAAATCCATCATGATGTATATCTCTACCCTTAATTTAAACTGAGGAATCTCATATACAGTTTGTTGAGAACAAATCACGTCTCGGTTTGGGGGATTCTTTCTATCTTCGTAATACCCTCTGCTGGTGAGAGGAAAGGTGGAGCACATTTAAAGATCGGTGCTTCAGGGAAAAGTGCTTTTAGTTACATTTTAATCTTACCATAAGGTCTCAGTTCTGAATTGTAAACACTTAGCTTGATTAGCAAAAGGCAATTATTACTCTTCCTTTTAAAAAAATAAAAAATAAAAATATATTTTGAAAGAGGACTTAAAAACTCTTTTTTTCTACAGTGAAAGTATTCAGTAGCTGAAGTCCCTCTATTGCCTCTCAAGGAGATGCCTCAGCTGTGCCAAACAGGACAGGAAACATTAGACCTGGGATTCAAATTAGCTGTCAAGAAACACCAGCATCAATCTGAATTAACAGTACAATTTGAAATGAATTCCTGGCCCACCCTTGGCAATAACAACAGTTTTACTCACATTGTAACAATATTTAAAATAGCTCTGCAACTTTGTTTCTTTACCCAGACAACAACAGAAAATAAGGTTAAATGAAAAAACTCGACACGTTTTCAGACAAGAGAAACTGTCTAAACTACTGACATTTTTCAGCTTTGTATTTTTAATCCAAAAGATTTGTACAGCATTTTTTAAATAACTTACAGCATCAAAAGGAAAATAAATGCATAGCGTCAATACCTTAGAATATAACCTCCCCTTGTCGCAGAAGAGTTCAAAGTCATAAAGTGCTGTAGATAGGAACACACATCAGACAGATCATCTAGTAACTAACTTATTGTTCTGGTTTATTCAACAATATTCCAAGCATAGGACATTAAATAAAAACCTTACAGACAATGGGTAGGACTAACAATGGCTTTGTTCTTTTTTTTTTTTTCTCCTTTTTTTTTCCTCCTCTTATTTTTTTAAGAATGCTGAGACATATCAATTGAGCCAACTACAGTTTTATTTTGGATACCAAAAAATAAAAAAGAAGCTCGAAGGAAGAGACTAGTGCCCTGGCCTGGCCTCAGAACAGCCGCGTCAGGGGCCGGCCGGGGGCTGAACCGCCTGGATTCGGCCCTAGGCCCACGAGGGAGGAAACGGGACACGGCTCCTGCCTGGGAGCCGAGCTGGGCCTGGAGGTTGGTGCCCCCTCCGCTCCGGGATTTCCTGCTCTGGACGCGGATCTACAAGTCGCTGGCGCAAGGGAAGATCCGTCCGGTCCCGGAGCGGCTCCTCGGAGGCCGGCGCTGGCAGCACCGGGTGGAGGCGGCAAACAGGGGCAGAGCTGCCACCAGCTGCCTCTCCATGGGTGTCCCGAGCAAGGGGATTTCTCAAGCACCAGCGGGAACTCTAAGGATATAAAAAGGGACCTGCTCTCCTTGCTGCCTCCCATGGTCCGAGTGTGCTGCCCTCCAAGGCCGGGCAGGAAAATCCAAGCTTTCTGGTGGCCAAATCGGCTCTTGAATTCATATTTTTTCCCTGAGCTTGGATTGCCAGGTGGTTCACTGCTACTGTCTTCACTGCTCCTTTGTTCTAAAATTCATTCTTCCCTACCCATATGCGACGGTGAAAGAAAATAAAGGGGCCTCAAACTTTTAAGAAAAATTAAAGCAAAATGCAACCAAGCAGTTTGGTAATAGATTCCACCGTAATTCTCATTTTCCTGTGATCCTTCTGGCTAGGCCCTTTCTATAACCAAACATCGGGGAAAAACAGATGATGAGAAAACTTCAAATTTTCTCCCACAGAATAATAATGACCAGTCACCAAGAGATCTCTCTCCCCAAAAGTTGTGCTTAACATAACCGTAGACACGTAACACAAATATGCAAAATCGCTCTTAGGCTTTTGCACTGCCAGGACGCCTAAGACACACGTGCATGTTTGTGCTTAACTGCGTAACCCTCGAAAACGACGCACATTTCAGTCAATTCTTTGCAACTAAGCACCGAATTTCAAAAGTTTTCTCATTTAAAAATACTGGAACACTTTTATAAACTAATGAGAAATATTGTCATTTAAGTCATTTAATTCAATCCCAGCCAGCTCTGGTTGGGATATTTTTGAGAGGGAGTAGACACAAATTAGATATATAAAACCACAAGAAAACCTTGATTGCAACTGGAAAACAGCAAGAGCCCCTCTCCACATCTCCTGCAAAAATGCCGTCTGTCGTCCTGCTCTGTGCCAGGCAAGAACTATCATCACGTTCACGACCTGCGGTGCTTTGTAGGAGTTGGGGGTTTTTTGCTAAGTTCTCCAAAGGGCTGCAACCCCGCAGGGATACAGGAACAGCGGGAGCAGGTACAATATGCACCGACTAACTGGAAGCAATTCCCTAATTTTTGACCGGATCAAAGTCCAAATTATGTACTGAATCCAAAGAGTGACAGGAGGAAAACAAGTTTAAGTGTTAACATAATAAGAAATAAAATTTAGAGAGTCACTAAATATATGTGGGGAAATAGAGGGGTCCCCTCATTTAAATATATTTACATAATATTAAAGCTATTTATTTTACTCTTCTCTCCAACAAAATTCCCTAGCTACCCTGGGCAAAGTCCCCATTTAAATTAAAAGGTAAATACTTCATAAAATACACGCATTAAAAGAGCCATTGCCCTTGCAGGTTTTCCAACTCCTCTTCCTGTTCTTCCATTTCTACGGGGCCCGATTTTTCATCTGCCTCCCGGAATTGCCTATGATGACCTCCTGCAGGAGGCTGCGACCAGGGCTTGCCCAGACCATACAAGGCTTTGCCATTTAGCTGACAGAGCTACATGGTGATACCTCACCGAGGTGGATGCAACAAGACCAGCTTAAAAGTGTTTATACCACTTACACCATCCTGAAAAGAAAATAAATTATCTCAGTGTAAATGCATCCACACTGCTGCAGCCTACGCCAGCATGGCAGGATCAGTTAAAATGACAATACGTCACTCCCCTAATTGGCACAGATGTATTAGTTGATTTTTTCTAGCATAGACCAGGCCTAAGATATGAGGTAGTGAAAAAGAAAATCAGGCTCTTTTTTTTTTTTTTTTTTTTTTTTTTTTTTAATCTGTTCTATAGCATTGATACACTCTAAAAATCTTTGTTGTTCTGACCTATGGATTTTAAAAATAATGTCTTAAAATCTGAAACGTAAAGCTAACACCCTAAGCCACAGTGGAGGCATGACTATTAAGAATTCCCTTGCGTAGGGTCTTAATTCAGGCAAATATTTTTGTTGTAGAAAGCACATAAGCACGTGTTTATGTCCCATTGAAGGAAGTGGAAATGAAGCACATGGATAAGTGCTTTCCGAAATCTGGGCCACAGGCAGAAATCACGGTCTTTGTAGAATTTATTTCCTCATTCATTTCAGTGCTGTTTAATCACAAGTCATTCATGTTTTAAGACAGTGGGAAAAACAGAGACAATGGAAGCTAAATTGAGTTTGTTACAACTGTTCAATATTTACAGCATCCATAGCATCAAACAGAAGTATTTTTGGTAACTTAAGACAAATACCTTTTTTTTGTTGTTGTTATTGAATGTACCGCGATAGTCTTGTTAAACAAACCCGCTGTCACGGATGTTAAAGAAGTTGTTGTTTACATTTACCGAGTCATTCAAATTAAAAATCTGCTCCTGTTCCAAGCCCCACTCCCCTTCGTCTTCATCTTCTGGTTCTGCCTCAGACCCATTGCGAGTGTTCTCATACAAAAAAATCTGCTCATCTACGTGAGCAGGGGCTAACCGGTTTCTCTTAGCGCTTACAACATTAGCAGAAGAACCAAAAAGGCGCTCGGGAAAGACCCTCGTGGCCAGAATACACCAGTATTTCTGAAGAACCTTTGGTAAAACCGGGAACAGCGCTAATCTATCAGACCACCACTTTAGGGGATCTTCATTCAACCCAAGGACCTTTTGCGACTTAAAGTTGCTCAATTCCTCCACGATCTGCGCGTGCCATTCCTCCTGGTCTTCCACGCCCCCCGTCTGGCAGAAGATCTCTGCAAGCATGTTGTTGATCACGCTGGTCGGTGGAGGGGTGGAGGAGATGATTATTTTCTTCACAGGGGGCTCTTCTGAAACCGCGAAGAACTTTTCTTCAGTCCTAAAGGTGTTTTCCTTTACTTTCTCCAGGAGGCTTTTCGCCTCTTCCACAACTCTGTTTTCAACCTGCTGCCGCTCAAAGGCTGAAAGAAATGGTAGCTTTTTGTACCGAGGGTCCAGGAAAGTAGCCACGTTGAGGAACATGTCTATCTCGGGGGTGTGCTGGTACGTGCTGGAGAGTTCTTTAGCTATTACCTCCTTGGCCATGCTGATCTCCTTCAGGTCATTCTCCTTGATGTTCAGAGTGGTGTTGAGAAGCATGTGGAGAAGCGGCTTCACCATGCTTATTGTCGGGTACTTGGAGGCAGACATCATCTCCGCAACCTGCTTGAAGGGCTGCAGGAGCTCCACGAGGCCTTCGATAGTGTTCCACTCGCTGGCCTCCAGCATGAGGTGGTGGTTGTTGCTGTCCTCCACGAGGACGGCCGCGATCACAAACTGCTGCTCCTTGAGGCGCTGCAGCATGGCGAGCGTGCTGCCCCACCAGGAGACGCGGTCGCTCACGAGCATGCAGTGCAGGCTGTTCTGCTGCTTCTGCTTCTCGCTCAGCATGTACATGGCTACCGTGGACTGCTGAAAATACTCCACCAGCTTTCGGCACCTGGCAAGAAGGCCACACAGCTTGGGGAGCTGAAAAGCTTGTTGTATTCCTGCATTAAAAGTGTGCCCCAAACAGGGCATCTGCACTGGAATATCCAGGAGGGAGCAAGCTTTCACAATGTCTTTACCATAGTCCGTCGTGGCACCGAAAACTTTTGTATTGATGCCCCACTCGATGAAGGTCTCATAGAGGACTCGTGTGATAGTCTCTGCGGTGTTGTCCTCTGGTACTTCGAACGTCTTTAAACACCGCGAGTTAACGGCCAGGCAGTTGGCCGGGCTACTGTTGAGGAAGTGAACCGCCACCGTCACGTACGACCTGTTCTGGTTCTCACTCCGCCACATGTCCGTGGATATGCCACACCACAGAACCTCCGTGAGCTCCTTCAGCACAATCTCCCTAATAGCATTGTATTTTTCAGGAATAGCTTTTGTACAGAAATACTTCCGGCTGGGGAGTTCATACCTGGGATCAGCCGTTCTTAGGAGGGCTTTGAAGGTGGGCTCATCCACGATGGAGGCAGGGTACATGCCCTCGCAGATCAGGCTGATGACGGCAGACGTCAGCTCCTGGTGCTTCTTGTTCTCGTAATTCTGGTAGGTCTTCATAATAAGGTTATCTTGGACAACCTGCTGTGACGACTCCGGCTTGATTTTTGAAAAGGCAGTAGCAAAGGCTTCCCTCATCTGCTCCGTGTTACTCTTCACAAACTCGCAGAATTCGTCGGGGTGGTTCTTCTCCAGGTGGTAGGAAAGGTTGGATGTGTTTCCCGAATAGGCGATCTGAGCCATGCAAATACGGCAATAGATTTTCTTCCACTGTAATATACATCCTTCCGCATTGGTATCAAACCCAAAGTACTTCCACACTTTACTCTTTGCTCTCGGATGAGCCACTAACTTTAGGTCTGATGGGGAACCTTCTAAACCTTTATTCTCCATTGCTTCTTGGCCACCGTTCCACCTTTTGATCCTTCACTCATTAATGAGTACCTGATAAAGGCAGTAAGATAAAGATACAATGAGAAAGCACACGTCTGACCACGCTTAACTATCTGAAAACAGTGTTTCTGAGAGTATACCAAGAAACCTACCTTACTAATTACATTTGCAAATTTAAAGATGAGATTTGCAGGAAGTGTGACCTACAAGAAGCCCAATAGAATGTCCAAAATTAAAAAGGCTTTTAATACCTCACATTCTGATGTGCAACTGAGCTAGAATAGCTGAGAACATCTTGTTTCTAGAATTACATAATTCTTGGTAGAAAAAGTGCAACAATCACCACGGAGCTGGTATGTTATTGTCACAAAAACGAGACCATTTACTGCAGGATCTCCCTCTCCCTTAAGCTATAGTTAGAGTTTGGTTAACATCCTCTTGTCTGAGTTACTGAACTCCACTATTAACATTTATTTCAAATGAAACCTGATACTGAAGGAGCAAAGGTCTTATTGTCTGTGTATTTTGAAAGAAGTTTGTTAGATTGATGCAACTGTGATGGGGTTTATTGCTGTTGTTTTAAAAAATTCAAAATACTTGTCATGCAAATCATGGCATTAATCCTGCTCCTCTGAAATTTAAAATGTTTTCTGACTGAAAGAAAAGGAAACAGCATTTGAACCTACATGCAGAGCAACAACACACATTTGAAACCTTTCCTGTCCTTCTCTTCCAGAATCAAAGCAGCCTCCTGAACTACGGGTTCCCAGTCTTGGTTCCTGGAACAACAGCGCATCATAATTACAGGAAAAGGCATACAGCTAACCACTAATACATGTTAGTAAGCACAGCAGGTAGAAAATAAATTTATTTTTTTTCATTCTCTCCAAAAGACTAAAGGAGCATGGGTGGGGGCAGGTCGACATCCTTGAGCAGAGCGTGGCGATAAGGCAGGACTTGGCAATCGGTAGCTAAACATCTGCACAGGGCAGGGCTTCTTGAGTACGCAGCGACGGGCAAGCGGTATCTGCAGCCCACAGCGTCCCTGGCTGCGGTGCAGGCCACCACGCGCCAGGGTTTATTTCTGTATTCCAAGAAGGCAGGGGAAACACGGCTCCAGCTCTGTCCACAACATCAGCCCGGCCACAGAGGGCCGCAGGGCGCAGGGAAGGGCGCAGGGAGCCCCTTGTGGCGCTGGGCCGGGAGCAGGAGCCAGGGGGAGCAGGAAGCCCTCAGCCTAGGGCTGCTGTGACACAAACCCTGGGCAGAGCAGAACAGAAACTGAAAGAGGGTTTGTGGGGCCCCTGGGGGAGCAGCAGGAAGGCCCCCTGCTTTGCTCATGGCGGCTGCGCATGCCAGAAAAACCTGGGCGAAATACTGGCTGGAAGCGAGAGGAGGAAGGAAGTGACTTCTTCAAACTTTCTGTGGGGGAATATCCCACAGAACGTGACACGTGGAAGTTTTTCCCAGAGGATCTTCTGCTGCTGAGGAGCATTGCGAAAAGCTACCCCGAAAACTATCGTAGATAGTTTGCAGAATTTTGTGAATGAAAACAAACAAACAAACAAACAAAATCCACAGATTTACTAAGATTAAGTATATTAATTTATCATGATTACATATATTTAACAAAGCTGAGTGAAACACATAGGATAAGTATTTTAATCTTTTCCGTATTTATATCTACAAATTTATTTCTGGGTGCTGATCTTTTGAGGGGGAGAAATATAATCTGAGCCCTAGTAGGCCCTCAACTGTGATTCATTCAGTGCTTTCTAGCTGTCAGTAAAAACTATTGATTCAATCTGGTAACGCTGCTTAAGTACAAAGATGGAGACAGCTCCATGGCACAAGCTCTCACCATAACTGAGGATTTTAAAAGAGAAAGTGGCATAATACAGAGTAGCATCAACAACATGGCTACAGCGTCCAAGTGGATGCTGACAAGATACATCCCGATACGATGTATCACTGTTGTTTCTGGATTACTACCTTCTACGATTAAAGTGTCTCAGGACATACTGAGACTCCTCCTATATCTCTAAACTTTATAGTTTCCTTTGCAATTACATGGCAGTTCCTGGAAGCAAGGCAAAAGGTACTTAGAAAAGGAAACCGAGAGAAAGAAAGAAAAAAAAAAAGAGAGAAAAGGTGATATGCCTTTAATAGTTAGAACTAATATGACACGCCTTGGATCAAAAAAAGTTAATTAAAAGCCCCCTTTCGGAGCAAGAGAGTGTTACCGCCTCACGCCACCCTTAGGCCCATGCACATTACAGCTTTACCATCATTTTAGCTACATTTTTAGCACTTCACAGCAGTGAACAGTGATATGTCGGCAGGATATGTCGGCATAACCTACCCTTGATTTTAATGTTTAAAACCGCTTCAGCTGTTATAAACTACTACGTCAACGTAACCTAGCTCTCCTCCGACGTTATACTGATGCTGTTAAGAGAGCAGTTGCTCATTTTTCCCTAGGAAGGGTAAGTTCTTCATCTCTGGGTAAAGCCATGAGGCTGTTCAGAGTGGAGCCCCCAGCTGTGCGCAAAACCAGGCGCACCAGCCCCAGGAGGAAGCAGTTCCCATTGGGAATGAAGCAGGTCATACCTCTGGGAAGCGCTGCAGCTCGGTACATGGGAAGCTGACAGAAGTGCTCTCTCAGGGTGCCTAACTTCCCACTGCAAACATCTAGCGCCACTTTTGTTTGCTGAAGAGCTTCTCGCAGACAGAAGCCCCCAGGCTACAAAAGTGCCTTCCCTTTCTCTCTCAGTCTCTCCAATTTCCACCCACATTTAAATGGGGTGCAAATGCTGCAAAGTTGCTACTTCCTTTGTCTCGTTCCTGCAGCTGGCCAAAACCGCCAGCAAGCACAGAGCAGGGCTGAGGCTCTTTGCAGGCTGAAGGGACAGCAGCCCTGCAGGAATCCCCAGCTCCTCCTGCTGCCCTCCAGCACAGGGTCCCTCTCCTCGGGCTGCCACTGCTGGCCAGTTCTCCTGCTGGCTGCTCTCCTGACGGGCAAGGAGGGGAGGTAACGAACCCTCTGCAGCATTTGGCTCCCTCGCGACCAGAAAATAAACGCTGTTCTGAAAATTTCCAGTTTAGTAACACTAGCAGTGTCCAAAGGCTGCCCGAGGGTGGCCTGGGTTGTGAAAGGGAGCCCTGGGCACAAGGAAAGGTGGCGCGCGCAGCCACCCCATGCCCCAGCTCTGCCCCTCGTGCACGGTCCTACCACACGGGCCCCAATTACTCGGCACTGTTTTCACAGAGCCCTTGCCTTGCTCTGCAGAGCAACAGCAAAACTGGTATTTCCTAACTTCTGAAACTGCCTAAACAGCTCTGTCTTGCACAGAGGAGCGGTCTTTATCGGACACATTTTTTGCCTACTGTCATTCCCTCCTGCATGGCCATCCCTCTGCTACCGCTGGAACTAGATGCTGTTTAACCTGGAGTCCTCACTGCTTTAAGCAGCAAGTGCTTCAGCCATACAAATTAAAAGCCCTCATTGCATGAATTAATAGATTCTCAAATTAATATCTCACGATCCACTCTGAAAAAAACTTTCTACAAATTAAAACATTGATCAATTAGTTAAAACTGGGTCAAATTAAAAACATACGTGAAGTTAAAGTCACTTTTAAGACTAAGGGTCAGTTTAAGTTCCTCCAAACTGCAGTCAACTACTACCCTCTTCAAAACCATTTTTTCTGCACATCATAGGTACAAATACAACTACTAAGAGTTCAAAACTACAAAGCATGCAGCACTTAACTCTTTCCACTACACATTTCAATAAAACCAAATAGACAGTAGAAGATAAATGCAGGAGGAAAAGGCCCATGGAACTCAATTCCATGAAAACTTTTAAAATACCAGAATTATTACTATTAGGAGCATTTTTGCCATCAGTAAGATAACTTTCAGTGATGAGAATTTCCCATGTATATATCTTGCTGTCTTAATAAATACTAGTAATCTTTTAGGAATTCACTGATTAAGTTTCAGCTTGTCAAAAGCTGAAGATATCAAGATGTTTATATATGCAAGGCTTTTTTCCCAAGTTAATTAAGATTAAGCACTATAAAAAGAGAAAGAAAAAAAGCTGTAACTTCTAATGAAACTATTGTTTAGCCCTCATAACACTAATACGACTTACATTATATATCTGCAATTATATTAATGTAATTGCCACTTTAAAAATGTTTTAACATATGTAGCTTCTTCCCTTTCGCTGCTGCAGAGTGATTTTATTTAATGATATAATCACCGATTGCAGATCCTTTATCTTTCCAGCTTAAAGTTTTCTCTCCTTGTGTTTCAGGATTAGAATTTCAGACAAACTTCCCACCCTTCCTGCTCTGTAGAGATGTGGGGTTGCACTTTCAGCTCAAGAGTTTTGTCTTTTCAGTTCATAGCCCAAAAGAACTACTAAATTTTTGCACCAGCTCAGAGTTCAACGTGTCCTCCTTCCCAGATAAACTATCTTTAATCCCAGCTACAAAAAACAGGTGAACCTTAGTGGGATGTGACAACACGCATGTTAAAGCGCATTGTTCCAGGAACATAGAACTTTGACTAAGTTTTGGGAAAGAAAAAGGTCTGATTTGGTTTACTCTTGGAGATCCTGGGAGCCGTTCCGGCAGAGGCAGGAAGATGAGCTTTCCATAGTTCCTAACAGCACCCCGTGGGACAGCAGGGCGCCCGATCCGGCTCCATCTCCGTGCCGCCCGGCTGCGGCAGGGCCCGGGCAGGTACGAGCCCTGTCTCTGCTCGCGCCTTCCCCACGGAGCTGCACTGGGGCTGCGAGACGCCTGGAGATGCAGGAGCCCTACGGAAGCCAAGGAGATCTGTTTGGAGACGCGGATCAGCTCAGTCCTGTTCCTGCCTTCCAAGACCTCCCCTCTGGAAGGGACTATGACAGTTATCATGGCAACAAAGTTGCGAGAGGCCACTGTTCGGGTAAAAAGAGTACAGAATCTTTAATCTATATATTTCAAAGCTTTCTAGATTGCTGTCCTGAAAAGTAAGTTAGTATTTTCTTACAAGAAGTTTACTGCTCGTAATTAAGCCTACCCTAATCAACACTTTCACTTTCTGGCATACTTTTTGTCACACTACAGTTGCTATTTTGAAATTATTATATGAAAACTAGGCTAATCTAGGTAAAACTGTTCTTGCTGTTTGTCTAAAAATGTCCTTGGGATTTTTTAAGCAATGGTTGGACAAACCGAGTCAAAGTAAAGCAGCAGGTACCTGCCAAGAGGCAACTGCGCACAAACAACTATCCCAGGAGGAAACTGTGTGTCCTTGGAAGAAACCAGCCTGAGTTAGAACTGAAAAAAAACTGCCCAGATCTGTCACCTCTGCTGGTCCCACTCAACCCTGCTGACACTTCCCAGGTCGTATGCCCACTGCCCTACTCTGACGTTTCTAAATCCAACATTTTTAACAGCAATAAAGCAAAATACTTGGGTAACACTTCTGTCATGCTATTTCTCTTTAGTGCTAAACAGATTTGGAAAGTGTTACGCACCCTAGGCACAATACCCAGCCTTATCCTGCCAAGAGAAACTAATGCTACAAAAATGCTCAGATGACTTCAAACTGTACGCACATCTGCCTTTGGTGTTGTTTGGATTCTTTTGTTTGTTTCTGCTTTTTTATGTATATTTTTATCATATTTTGCCAATGAGAGAGCAGAAGCCAAATTTGCAGAATTATCAGGAATGGATAAAGGTAGACGAAGCACTAGCCAATGGAGCTGCATTTGATGAAACACTCAGGAGTTCGTGTGCCCTGTTTGTTCTCTCCACTCCTCAAGGCTTCAGGTATTCCCCAAAAGAATCATTTATATACAGGTTATATACAGGCACCTCATATAGATAACGCTACGCTCGCCCCATTTTTTTGCTGTTTCTCTTCTTAAATCTACCATGCACTCTACACAGACCCTTGCAGTTGGGCAGAGAAAGCCAGGGGCACGGACCTGCAGGCGGTTTTGCCCCAAGTCCTCATGACACCGCACAGGTCCGTAGGGACTCGTAACTTGCTGTTAGTTTATAAACCCAGAAGCGTTTTAAAAGCGCAGGAGCGTGCAGGCGGCAGGAGGAAACCCAGGTTTTGTTTCCCGGGACTCTCCGAAGTTTCCTTCTCCAAAGCGAGGGCCGGGAAAGCCGCGCTCCCCGCGCGGGGCGGCCGGGCACCTACCTGCGGCCGGGGGCGCCTCCTGCCCCGCTCGGCGTCTCGCGCGCGACAGAGGCGCGAGCGGCGGGCGGCA
>VWPW01009209.1:215526-258360 GCA_013389825.1 Crypturellus undulatus
GGGCCGCACCGGGCGCCCCGGCTCCGGGTGCCCGAGACGGGGCAGCTTCCGCCGCCTGTGCGCTGCGGCGCGGGCTGCCGCCGGCGCCGTGCTGAGTCCTGGGGCGGGTGTCGCTCTCGGAGCTGGGGTCGCTCCTTACGTGCACGAGTAACAGCGTGAGCCACGAGCATGGGCTTCGCAGGAGCTTCACCTGCGTGTGCGGTTTCATATAAGTAGCGCTTTTGTCTTTGGGGATGACATGGGCAGTCCTGCGCAGTTCTAGAAATCCATGTGAAATGCAACCGCTTTAACAAAATAAACTTACATTCTACAACGGATTTAACTAGCGCTAAAGTTTTTTCATTGTCGGATAAAATTGTTCGGCAGAATCAACTGTGACTCCTTTTTGTAATATGCATGAAAGTGTATTGTGTAGTTGCTTTAGGATGAGGAAAATATCATGCCTCTCTGATTATTATTTTTTAATTAACACATAAAATTAAGCCCACGTAAGTAACAAGCAGAATGCCATGAATTTGCTTGCATCAATGCAGGATTCATTCCCAGTGGATATTTTTCTCAACCAAGCATGAAGTAGTAGAAAGAGCATCACATAAGAAGACGTGAAAGAAGAAACACTGACATTTGGTAAAGGTGTATTATTTTCCAAGCTTATCTCAGGATGAAAAATCAAATCTTAACTCCTTTATGTTGCTTTATATCATTTGCTCAAACTTTAGGCTTAATGAAAGATCTTTGCCACGCTGAACTTTGATAGGTACTTTGATACTTGCCTATTTACATGACCTGAATATGAACATATATGTTCTCAGTCAGGTTGTCTGGTATATTAAAATTAATCTATGTGTATTCGAGCTATGAAAATAAGTACATTTCTGTCCTTTTTCAGACAGTTCCATACAAAGAATAAGACTAAGTGAGAAACAAGTGTTTGGTTAATACAATCATCTTACTGGTCCCACTACTTTTTTTAAAGGTGTTGAAATTTAGTTTTAGTCCTTGGTTCATGAGTAGCGTTTCACAGAAAGAATGAGGAAAAAAGGTTAACACTTTTGTTTGATCGATTTTCCTGAAGGTTGATGGGAGGTGAAATGGAAGAGAAAGGAAAATATATGGAAACTCTTATTCTTTAATGCTTTTCAAGAAATGTCTTATAATACATTTGCTTATATCAATATTTTCATTTCCTTGATTTATGGTAGTGTTCATCTTTGTATTGACTCTTGCTTTTATAAATATAATCATGGGCTGCAAAGCTCTGGGTGTTTGGCAAGGAATCTTGTCCATTTAGTTGAGATACCTCCCTGAGATGCTCAAAGACATTTGATGCGTTTGACCCTTGGGAGGGAGAAAAGGTGGAATCCAATTACCTCGACTCTCCTACACCCTCAGCGGGGAGGCAGAGGAGCTTCTGAAGACCTAGAGAGGGTGACTGTGTCCCCGAGGTGCTCAGGGCGCTCCCTTCTTCCCACTGACCGTGAGCTCCCACCACCAGCAGACCAGGTTGGCCTGTGGTCAGAGCGCAGATGTCCTCTAGGGAAGTCCTTGGTAAAGCCGGTGACATGACATCCACACATGTGCCAGCTCATCTGCAGCACGGGCACTAATGAAACTCTCTATGATCACAGTGTTTCCACCCACCTTTTGAATAAAGATGCACTAAGCCGTAAGAAAGGAAGTGGGTGATGTTGTTTCTGGGCTCTGATTAAACCCTTAGCCCAAGCTCCCCAGCCGCCTGGCATAATCAGCCACTGCCAGGTACCATGGGCGATGCAGCTGCTGCAGCTGAGGTCCTGTCCAGCCAGGAATGGCAGGGGCTGCCCAAGGGCAGGCCGGAGGGGACCCTGCGTTAGCCCAGCAAGGCAAATGCCCTTTGGCATGGGAGCATGCCAAGGGATGGGGAGGGGAAGCTCTAACAGGTTGTTATTAGGAATACAGCACAGCTGTCCCAGGAATATGTTTGTTCCCTTAGTTTTGCTCCCTTGGAGATGAGAATGAGAGTCAAGTGACTTCTTGCGTTCTTCACCCCACAGCGGTTCGAGTGCAGTAGGAGAGGCTGCTGATGCTTTCTGCCTGAGTCACAGCATAGTAGTCAGGGCAGTCTCTTAAGATGTAAATGGTGCAAGATCAATCCCCCTCAAACAGTAAATTTAGAATTCCACTTGCTTAACATGATACATGCTCTAAGTTTTTGGCACGTATGTCAAAGCTGATAGCCCACATCAGGAGAAGTAAGACAGAACGCTGTCTGCTTCTAATTTGCCAGGCTTCCCCAGGGGATTTAAATGCCCATCATGCTAAAGCTGGATTGCATTAGAACTTTAGGCAAGAGTTAAGTGCCTATCTTCCCAAAACAGGATCTCCTTAACGTGTGTGGGTGAATAAAGTTAAATGCCCGAGGAGCTTTCAGGTTCAGCAGGGAGGTGCCCACAAGATTAGGCAGTGCTGGGAAATAGTTGGGATTGCTTTCTGGAATTCATGTGGGTTTCTGAGCACCTGCACACCATTTTGACAGACTGCGTTCTCTCTCTCTTTTTTTTCCCCCTGTATGCAAAAACAGTCACTTTAGGTACCCTTAATTAAGCATCACCATACCTAATATTAGACATTGAAGCATAGCGCGATCACACAAAGCACTTGAGTTAGCTCTTTGACATCATTATTAGTAGCTTAGGAAGGGCAGGTTACTTTGAAGGGGGAAGAAACTTTGCTTGCCAAGGAGAGTGCTGTCTGAAGCTCCTAAATAGGAAATCCCTGAGATAGATACCAGGATCTTCTACTGTGGACAATTATCTAATGAAGTAAATCTGTTTTGTTTTGTTTTTCTTTAGCAACACTGGAGAAGTTAGTAAATGGGTATAAGCCCTACCTGCTGTATAACAGCCTCAGGATGACAGACGGCATTTTCCCATGAAGGTGGGGGAAGGTTCTGACCCTTCTCAGACTTTTTCAGATATTTCACTTTTTGAGAAAATAATCTCATTGGGAAAGCTGACCCTTGTCAAGTAGCTAAACTGATAAGGAAGTGAAGCACAAGAGCAGAGTAAACAGAAGGAATCTGGGTTTTGTAGCCAAGGGAAAGAGGGGCAGAGTTCAAGCCTGTGCCTTGAACAGCTGCCTTTTTTAGATGAGAGCATAGCAAAATATGGACTAATAAGTACAAATACAGTCTGGGAATCTAACTTCCCCTCTTCAACCAAATGCGCAAACCACCAAGCCATTATGCAAGAGAGGCAGCATCCTTACCAGTGTCACTGAGGATTTTTTGAAGTCCCATTGTGATTACTGTATTTGTGCACTCTGAGTATTCAGCAGATGTTGCTCTTTCAGGGTATATCTGGTCTGATAAACCTGAAAAATGAGTACTCAGGGCTGGATTTGCCTCACCCTACTACCTCTATTCTGTAGCAAATAAGATCTGAGTTACCCTCACTGCCCCTGCCTTCGATTCAGTCAAGACCAGAGACCTCAGAGTCAGAAGAAGGCATATTGAAAATAATCATGTGGATACAAAATAATAATTTGGTATCATTTGCAGCAAAATAAAATCCACAGACACATGTGTTTGCTTACAAAACCTCCGCAGGACTATAAGTCAAAAGCCAATGATCAGAAGAGAAATACACAAACATTTGTTAAAGAGTAACCTCAGCCACAAAACACTTAAAAATAGTAAACATCCTTAGAATTGATTTGGGGTATTAGCATATGGCAAATCGTACAGAGCAACTTTACTTGGTGAAATGGCTGAAAGGATAACAAAAAATTCTAAAAATTCTAGATATGGCAAGGATCAGGCCGCAGGATTTCAGCAATGAGCAAAGGAAATCAGTTCTAATACCCAGACCCTTCCCACACACACTTTTTTATGCCTATAAATAGCAGATAAAAGAAAAACAATTAATTAACATAGGTGAAGTTTCAAAACCCCTTTCACAAGATCTTGCACACATGTACAATAAGTGTGATAAACAAATGGGGTATAAGAACCAACATATTTACAAAACAAAAGAAGCAAAAACTCACAGCAAAACTAGAGCAAAACTAAATGAGCAATTTTTATCATGAAATTAGAGCAAAATAACAACAGAGCTTCAAGTTTCCTTACTAGGTCCTATGCTGGCTAATGGAATAAGGGAAAAGTTGTTGCAGCAAAATGACACTTTGTTATTCATATTAGTGCAGACAGGAAAGAAGCAAAAGAATTTGAGACAGATTTAAACAAGCTAGGGTGACTGGCAATATTCCAACATTGATAAAATAATGATATAGAAAAAAAAAGAAAGATTAATTATGCCCATTAAATTAATGGATTTGTTGACAGTTACTGTAGTTGTGTTAAAGAAAATATCTATAATCAAACACTGCCTAGTGGTTATTTCAATGTTTGTATAGCAATGTTTGCCAGCATCCATGGAACAGTGTGCAACTCTGCCCTATAAAATCTATAATATCCAACAGGATTTTAGGTTCAGCAAAAAGCCAAGAAGATGACTGTTGTCCAAAACAAGAGTTTCTCAGGACACCATTTCCTCCATCTTTCCATGATCTCTTTCTTAACAAAACCGTAGGAGAAACACAGCTTTCATCAGAAGTGCAACTTGCAACATTCTACTGTGAAGAAAACACAGAAGCAGAATCACCCCTCACAAACTGCATCCCAGCACTTGTATTCTTGCACCACTTACTTGCATCTCCTTGAGTACCACAAACATCAATATTAAATGAGGCAAAGTTAGTGGGGAGAATCCCACAGACGAGCTCTCAGGCACGCATTACCTTGCCTGTAACCTTGGATGAGCACAGCTAAGACAACACCACCACTATTAGTAGTCAAGACTCAGCAGCAGAGCGCAGGGGTCTCATCTGCGGCGTCTGCTGACGCTGCCCTGGAGGCTGCGTTCCCCTCTGCTGTTCCCCGGCCGGCTCTGGGGCCCCGTGGGACTGAACCCCAGCTGTGTGGCGGCCTTGCTTCCTGGGCTTGCCGGCATGCTACATCCTACAAACCACACATAAGATGACAGCATTAAGGCACAAACAGGGAGTTCTCTCACTCCTGATGGCTGGATGGTCAGGTAGAGGAAGATGGTAGGTGGATGGGAGGTTCCTGAGAGGTCTCTTGGTCTCTAGAAACAGCCAAAGTGTCCAAGATTGTGCCACACAGAAATATATGCAAGGACAGGTCTGGTTCTGGAGCTCTATATGGCTGTGGAAGGCATCACGTACTGCCAAAAGAAAGCAATTCCTAACAGTTTTGAACTTTCCCTATAACGTAAAGTGACCTGGGTTTGTGCTGAGGTTTGTCTTTGTGCCTCACACCTGTGTGTGAGGTACTTTTCCTCAGGTATTCCTGCTTTGCCAACTGACTTCCTGGGTTGGAGTTAATAGGTGTTGTCTTTAGGGCTACTTTTGTACTTACTGTACAAATTTTCTGGGCTCCTCAGGGGCAGATTCTGCCCAGAGCATTCTGAGATTTGAGCATGGGAACAGTGGGGTTTTTTTTTTGGTTGTTGTCATTAAAGCCTGTTTGGGGTGTTTTAGACTCCCTGTCTCTAGGCTGCTGCATATGAGAGAGGAAACACAGGGATCAGTAAATAGATGTGTGGAACAAGCTGGAGGGAAGAAGATCAGGCCAAAACACAATGCAAATGCTGAGAAAAGGAAGATATGTAGATGACGAGAATGGGAGCTGTGAGAAAAGCTCGACTTCAGTTGGCTTGGGTAAGAAAAGACTGCTGGAAAATAGAACAGCTTGCTACTGCCCCATATAAATGCATGCAGTGGGAATGATGAAGATGGGCAATTTTCACCAACTTGGATGCTCACTTGACCTGGTCTGCTCTTGTGGTGTAAGGAAGTCTGAAAGTAGCAGAGCCAAGAAGGCCCAGTGCAATAAACCCGTCATTGACGTTCAAGAGCCAGAGCCAGTGGCCCCCATCCCACCCGAGAGCTGCTCTGCGCACTCATGGGAAGCGCAGGAGGTAGGTGAAGAGCAGGGAGGATGCGTCCAGCACCAGCCCCCTGCTCACCCTCTACTTCCCTCAGGCACCTGCCAGGAGGGGGCTCTAAAGTAAAATCTGTCCTGCTCTCCACAATATCACTCACTGCAGAACAGAGCGGAAGGGTGATGAGCGCCTGGCCTTGCCTTTCGCCCTACTGATGCCAAATATATGTGGGAGGGGTAGAGATTCAGGGAGGGCCCAGCAGTTTTTTGAACCCACTCCCCGCATTTTCTTCTTTTGAGACACTTTTCTAGCTTAACTGCCTTTCATTACTCTTTGTCACTGAGCGCTGGTTCCCAAATCTCCCCAGATACATGTTTGTTATTGCTACACTATGTTCTCTAGAATCCCAGTCATCTTTGCATTATTTCTGCTTGGTCTGGGGTTATTGACACTCTCTCCATTTTTCCGAATTCCATTTTACTTTACTTTCTAATCACCCTGACAAACCTGTCTCTCTTTATCTGAGTACAATCACTGTATTCCCTATTCTCTTGATCACACCTGCCTGTCAGTCGTCCAAAAACATTACGTATGCCTTGAATTTTCCACTTACTTCAATAAATGAATGATTGCAGTGTTATATAACTTGTTTATGTTTGGACTGTGTAGCTAATGGTTTGGATTTGGACTGCTCCATAGCATTACGTTAATTTACTAAGGACAAAGCAACTGTAAAAAGCCAGCACAGTCAAGAAATGAATGGAGTCAAAATGTATGATTAAAAAATTTAATAGGAAAAGCCATAGCTAAATAAAAGAATAAAAATCCCGCTATCCTTGAGAAGGAAATCACATGTGGCATAGATGAGGTAAGAGGAGATATCTGAAAAAAATATTTCCTATTTCTTGGCCTTGAGATGATCCAAATCTTCATAAACACTGAGATTTATTTCTTCATACCATCCATTTTTTTAAGTATAAAAGAAAATCACAGTGCCAAATTGCTTTAAGAACAATAGCAGAGAAGATTCAGCAAGGCTCAGACTTTAAACTTTCTTTTCTAGTATCTGTCTATGATAAATGATGACGTGTTCAAGAAGTGTAGTTTGACTCCTAAAATATATGCACTAGGAATGATCAAAGACAATTCATTCTATTCATAAACTCCAAAAGTTTTAAGTGTTGCAGAAATCCAAGGCTGGTCAGGACAGTTATTAAGAATATGTTTTCAGGATTTTCTAGAGATGTCTGATTCCAAATTATACAGATGATTGCAGACATATTATTTTTCTAATGTAATAAACTACTTAAATTATACACAATATGTCCCTTATCATAACTTAATTTCGAAGTCTATTAAAGGAGTAGTTTAATCCAACATCATTATCACACTCCAGTGTGTAGGATGAAAGACTGGCCATTTTTAAAATCTTATGCTGGAGTCTGACAAATATGTGTCAAAGTAGTTACTTCTCTGCTTGCTGGTTGCCCTGAGAGCTAAGATTGCTAAAATCTGATAGGTAACATTCAGGACCTGGCATGTCCTTCCCCAAGAGGCACAGTGGTTAGAAATACTGCATTTAGGATCTTGTGTTTGTCTAGACTCTGTATCGTTTTCAAATCTGCTGCTGCTCAGATCAGTAATAGAGAATGTAAATCAGCCATTTGCACTCAGTATTTAATGATGATGAACCTACCATAGAAGACTCAGATATCACTGCTTGAGTATGTTAGACACCTTTAGTTTCTGGGGATTTCGTATGTGTGTATTAGTATGTTTTTAAGTGCCATCATGACATAAAATAATATATGCATATGCATAGTTCATATGCATTAAAAGCTTCTAAAGCTAAAATTAAAGCCTGTATTAAAATAGTATTTTTCATATAGTAAAAAACCTTAATCCAAACCAAGCACTAATTCAAGTAAAGAATTATAATCTTTAAAGCTAGTTCTTCAAACTAGGGTGGCTTTTTTTTCCCTAGAAACTTGCAAAAGGGTAATCATATAGCAATTCACTACATGTCACTTCAATTGTTAATCATTACGTTACAGTAAGCACTTTATCACTGAAGAACATTTTATTCCACCGTCCCAGCTAAAGTCTCTTTAGTCTCATGGTTTTCTACCCACTGACTTCACTCCAAAACGGGTTTATCTATCTAAGGTCTAGGTTCCTAAATTGAAGTCACTTTGGACAATTCTTTATAATAACAAAGAGAATATACATATGTGTATATATATATATATAAATGTATTGAATTCTTATGTGTAAAGGCAGATAAATGAACATTTTGAAATGTCATTAAGCATCTAGAAAGGGTACTGGTATTCTCTATATCCAGAACTTATTACAGAAACAATTATAGGAGTTTGGTTTATGCTGCTATTTCTCCCCCCAGAAGGGAAAGGATTTTTTTCTGTATGAATCTTATTACAGCATTGCTGCTATTTTGAATGTATTGGCTGAAACATGCACTTGTTACACAAACCTTTTAGGTGGAAAGCAAATTCTCCTGGTAGACTCATGTTCAAATTGCAAACCTAAACAAACAGGTTTTAACCGATCAGAAGTATAAACCAAAGCTTCTATTACTATCCAGATTAAAGAAAAGAAAATTGTCAAGAAAAAGCCCAGCACATTATGCAGGGGATGAACAATGTCAGACTTTATGCTCACAATCTTGCTGGTTGAATTTCCAATTGCAAAACAAGGAGAGTTCCTGCAACTTGCATGCTGGGCCTTGTGTCCACTTGTTCAAAGCCAGCTTGTTTTCTGCTTTTTTTTCTGCTTTCTTTCTAATAATAATAATATTAACATCCTTTTGTCTGTATTTAAGCTTTTTTTTTTCTCAAGGAGAAATCAAGGTAAAACTAACTGGTCTCCCTTCCTAAGTTCTGCATCCGGGTTTCCTTGTCTTTGCTTTGTCACAACATCAATCATGTCCTTGTTTTGCACTGTCTTGCGACAAAGTGTTTACAATATGCCAATCAGTAGTAATCAGCGATCTGATTCTATCTCTCTTGGTATTGCTGATTGAATAGGAGGAGTAAGAACAAAAAGAGAATTCGGCTGTTCAATCAAAATAGAGCTTACACACACAGAAAGGGTATAAATTCGACCAAAGAGACTGCTAATTTCTTACAGAGAGACTTACTTTTCACTCCATTTAATTATTATTAACAGTTCCTGCTCTAATCAGAAGGTTAATTTAAATCATTATGCTATGAAATAGAGTTGTACTCAACTTCATAAATGCATAAGAATGAATGTGCTGTGTAGATCAAAAAAAGACAGCAAATAGAGCATAGCCACATTGGATGAAATGTAAAATCCATCCGGACTTGTATGTATCTGTGAAAACATGCAGTACCAGCTACCTTAGAGGGAGTGCAAAATATTCTCACCAAAGAATCTCCTATATGGTAATCTCCACCTTCTTTACTGTCTCCACTCATTACGCTAATTTTGTTTGATTAAAATTCTGAAGTTTTCATATGCATTTTGTGTCTTGCTACTATTATTAGCATTAACTATATCAATTATTTCTAAATTTTTTTAAGTCTCTTATAACTGTGTTGGGTTTCATTGCCTAAGCACACACACTGCACGACAAAATATTACTTTACCATGTTTTATAATTTACCACCTTCTCATTTGATGGCATTGTCCCTTATTTCTGTCTTATGAGGCAGGAAAACAAAATTCCCATTCTGTCTTTAAGTCATTTATTATATGTTTTCTCTCTTATTCATTTCCTGTTTTCTGTAAAAGATCTTACTTGTCTCTTCAGAGAGTTTACAATACAATGCACTCTGATAACTTTTATGGGACACCTCCTGTTCAGAGTATACTACAGAGTGTAGATTAATGTAACTGAGACAGATAATCAGAAAAAGGGACTGGCATATAGAGTATTCCATATAGTCACAATGCTGAACTACAGATGAGTTGGGCCTGTTTAGTCTGGAAAAAAAGAAGACTGAGCTCAAGTCTTCATGCTCAAATACCTGAGGGGAGAATGTAGGGAGGATGAGGCCAAACTCTTCTCTGTGGTGGCCAGTGACAGGACAAGGGGTAATGGGTGCAAGTTGAAACACAGGAAGTTTAATCTCCGTATGATAAGGAACTTCTTTCCTATGAGGGTGGCAGAGCCCTGGAACAGGCTACCCAGAGAGGCTGTGGAGTCTCCTTCTCTGGAGATCTTCCAAACCCACCTGGATGCCACCCTATACCACGTGCTCTGAGTGTCCCTGCTGGAGCAGGGAGGTTCGACTAGATGATCTCTAGCGGTCCCTTCCAACCTTAATCAGTCTGTGATTCTATGATTAGGTAAACTAAGAAATTAAAGCATCAGTATGAACAAAACTGTGGACAAGTGAACCTCTTGTTCATGCCTGTAGAGAATTGGCTAGTCATACTGTGCAGCTCTCTCCCTTATTTTTAACTGCTAGGTAACGTTGCTTTAGACATTTTCCTAAAACTCTGCTCACAGGCTCTCCTGGCTGTCCCTAGCACAGTCATCCAGCAAGGACTTTAGAGACTGAAGTCTCTTTAGGCATGAAGTCTCTTTAGGCAAGATCAGTAGCCCAGATGAATATGAACTAGGATCTTATCTAACACTGTGAAATAACTTGGGTAACATCCGCCAGCTGGTTAGAAGAGGAGAGCTCTGAATCTGTGTAATTTTCCAGCCACATCATGGGACAAGACGACCTCTTTACTAGTTTCATTGCTACATTGCTAAGGATAATTTGTAAGTAATATTTTTGCTGTACTTTCTTATTTTAGGCTATCAGATTTTGTCACTTGAGAGAAGGGGAAAAAAAAGAAAGAAAACGAAGGTTTCGTAATTAGTTCCTGAAACATTTAAATATAGGACTTTATTTTTAAAAGTCTACACCTTTCCTCTTTAATTATCTTTTGCTGCTCTTTGGAATTTTCAGAGCTGTTTGAGCTCTGTAATAACTTGTTTTGATTCAGAGTCAAAAATTTTTATTCCTGATGGGGGAAAAATCATGTTGATTACTGCTCTCCCATTTCTGCTGAGTCATTGAGTGTGCTCAGATTCTGTAGCACAGTGATTCTTCTAAAAAGATAAAATATGAATCATTATCATTTTCAGAAGCAAATGCTTGATGTACATACACACCGTGACACAATCTTGAAACTTCATCATGTGTGAAAATGAGTACACCTGTTCAGTGTTAATACTTCATCTTTTTCCCCACAAAGAAAACATTTTTACACCTACTACAAAAAAAAGTTATTTTCTCACTCACGTAAAATCATCACATCATTTTAAATACCTGTGCATGTGCTGCTGCCATTTAATATCTTGTGCGCTTCTTGTTTGTTTGTTTGTTTGTTGTGCTCTAGGCTCAGTTTCAAGAATTTTCCCTTAATAACCTCCCATACCTTTTCTGATCATTACACAGTTCCACTCATAGTTGCTAAAGTGATTCCAGTAGAAATACCCCAAAAGGTGGGCATTTTTATACATGGTTGTTTTGTGTCCTTTACATGACATTCGTTCACCCATTCATTTATAGTAAATAAATTATTCTGAGTACTCAAGAGATAAATATTTTTGCTGCCTTCAAACCTTTTGCACAAAGAGGAACTTCACACTTCTTTCAGTATTAGCACTGTGGCTGCAAATAGAAATAATTTTACCTTCAACTAAGCTTGTTATGCATCAGTGGAACACTGTTGACTTCACTTGAAATTTATTCCAAAATTACAAGAGAGAGAATAGGTTTCACTGCCCTAAAGATACATTTCTTGATAACTTGTAGGCACTAACCAAAAACTAACATAGATTATTAGTGACTAAAAGCCACTGATATCAGTTCCATTCAGTGGCTCCAGAAATTTTCATTAATTATGGTAGGCTTGGTATATTTATTTTGCAAGAAAAAGAAAGGAAGACAGTGATAGTACCCATGGCCTCTTTCCCCCAGATCCCCAGTTCGCAGCACATTTCAGACTCCTCCATTGACTTGCTGTGCGCTGGCCTACAAGTCACTCTCCTGACTGACTGATTTTAGATACAAGTGTTCCCTTTACTGCTGGGCAAAGCCTAAACACCACCAAAAAGCCGGGCACACAGTCCGCCCAGTCGTTTATTATGTTGTTTCCTTACATCAATCCACTCTCTTCAAAGCTTTTGTTTACCTTTCTTCTTCACCTTTTGCTCGCACTTCAAGTCTAAGGCTTCTGCCAATGACAATTTCCACAAAGAAATCAGAACTCTTGCTATTACATTTTCCGATAGGCATTCTGCAGAGGAGCTGATGGGGGAGGAAGGAGTGTAACTATCAGCATAGAGAGCACTAAACTATCAGCCAGCTCTGGCAACAACACTGTTAGTCTAGAAACTAGAACAAGTAGTAGCAGTAAATGACAAGGGGCAAACAAAACAGCAGCCAAAATCACATTCTAATACAAAAACATTTTTCTACATTTGTTATAACAAAGAGGCCTTGCTTCTCTCCACTGATTTTGGAATGGATTCTCAGTCTTCCAAATTCTTGTGCTTTTCAGCACTCTGTCAGTTCTAAATGGCCAGCCTGTCTTTGAGGCAGGATTTACAAGAATGAAAGTAGAAATAATTCAAATATAGAAATGTTGTAGACACTCTTTCCTTCAAAATGAGATTGTTCTGTTTGATCAGCAAATTTCTGAAACACTGCACCTCAAATATGTTTAGTGATGGTATCTCTTTAAGTGTTACAGTTCCTCTGTAGTTAAATTGTGGTTTTGCTCTGAAAAGTGATTCTAAGAAAATAAAATCATGTTATTCCATATAGCTGCGAGCCAAATGACATCCACAATTACACTTGTACAGCACTCTTAAATATCAGGTGCAGCTGAAGGCACAATCTGGCCTGCAGAACCTTAAATACAGTGAAACAGAACCTAGGGGGAAAAAAAAATCAGTCCAATTCCATATCCTAAGCTGAGTTGCTGAGCTGGCAAGTACAAATACATCATTTTGTAAATGTGTAAGCTGAAAAATTTTCCAGGTGTCGTGTATTTTTCATCCTTAAATCCTGTCAGCTCTTACCTAGGGATGTGGATATGTCTACCTATACTCACACAAACAAAGAGAATACTAAAGAAAAAGGAATCTTCTGTACAAGGAAGGATTTGAGATGATATTTTTACTACAGAAATTTTAAATTTTCATAAATAATTTTCTTTAAATGCAAATGGTAATTTTTTCTTGAATTATAATCTAACAAAAGAACAGGTCAAACATGTTAGCTTATAAACTGGAGACATTTTAAATACATTGTACTAAGGAATTAACACCAGGGTAATGTCTGATTAAAAAAATGGAGCAAAAGATTTAATTGCCTGAAAGCTAGCTTAGAGTAAATGTGACTTGTGTGAGTGTCATACATAAGAAGAAAATAAAAATTAAACTAAGGAAAACTGCTCAAATGGAAAATATAAGCTGTGAATATCAGCAGACTACAATATGTAGGTTTGCATATTCTAGCTGCCGTTTTTTTATTTGACTTCAGGAGATAAATTACTTAAGGTAGTTATAATTACAGCTGACAAGAATTTCCACTGTCAGGGAAGCTAATATTTTGACATTTGTTTTCCAGAGGAATCAGAATTAAAAAAAATCAAATTTGTCTTGGGATAAAATTTTCCAAAAAAATGTGATTCTTGGGTATTAAATATAGACACTAACAAAACCCTGTCCAACATATATCACTAATTGTAACATCTGTTAGGAGCATATTGTGATATTTAATTTGGTATTGAAGTATGATAAAAAGTCAACATGAAATGAAGATACAGAATATGAAAATTAAACATTAATTGTAAAGCAGAATATTATGATGTAGAACAAGGACTTGGAAGTTAGATTTTCAGCACTGTGGAAATATTTGCAATTTGAAAATAACTATTTGCTGACAGTAAACTTTTCCATCTACTATTGTTTTACTGGCTCAGTTCTGGCAGTTCTCATCACTTCTCTTTGACAACATCCTGAATAAGTGGTTGTTCCTCTTTCCTTCTCACTTCCTTCCCTTCTTTCTTACCTTAGAGGAGTGTGATTACAAAGCAGCTTTATTGTAGGATTTTGACTTTTTTTACAGACTCTAGTCGTATAGAGAACTGTACATCTCTGAAGTATACCGCACAGAGAATATTTAACCTTCATAAAATCCAAGCGAAGCAAGTAAACAGATAAAACGAGGGCAAAAGAGACCTACACACTTAAGCAGAGAGCTAGAATTAGAAAGAATGTAGCCCTAGGTCCTATACTGTCCTTTAGAGTGCCTTGACTCTTGAGAAACGGCTCAGCGCAGCAGCCAAGAGGATCACAGGAAGCCTAGCTAAGCAGAGCTGTGCATAGAACCAGATTTCCAGGACACTTGTATGCGGGACTACAGATAGGGAAACTCCTTCATTAGCATTTCAGGTCAGAAGAACCACTCTGTCTGAAGCAAACCTGTCGTCGTGCAGTTTTGCAGAGCAGCCTCCGCGGATGCGCAGAGGGTTGCTCCTTGACACGTTAAGCTAGAGGAGACACCCCACAAGCAGCTAATGGGCTTCATCTACCGGCAGGCAGTGAGGTCATAGAGTAATCCTGTGCCTAGTCCAAAGCAAAAACCCTGAGGAACACCCGTATGTGTGGGACTCATCAGTACCAACTCTTTTATCTGCAGTTTGCTTCTGCCCACCACTATCACTAGTGTAGACATAGTCATAAAAATTCACATGCAATCCACGTGTATTTGGAGTATTCCTGCAATTATTAGTTAAGATTATGCCTTTCTGAAGACATTTGTGAAATATAAAACATAATTTGGTTAAGATGATACAGGTACATAGAAGCCTTATGGAAGAACACACTGTAAGATAATATAGGTGCACCATATGCACACCCAGAAAGTTACTGTTTAAAGAGGTAAATAAGCGCTCCTCCACTTCCTGACCCATGTGTGAAATCCCCTCTTCTGCTTTGATGTGGGTGGGAAGCCAGGAACATGTACTGTGGTGCAGTCGCAGGGGATGTCCCAGCTGCATGGTTAGGCGACCAGACCTTCTGAATGTTGGTGGTCTCACCAACACCTACTTCGTTGCAACTCAGCCTCCAGTGCACAATATGCTGCTGTTATTGTTCAGGCGGGGAATAGCAACAAAAGCTCCATACGAAGGAGAGATAAATAACATTTGGCAATGAGGGGCCTATTGCCCAACAGTGTGAGCTGCAATTCACAGCAAGTGCGTTCACGAGCCTATGCAGCACGTTAGCAGGTTAGTCTGACTAGCCCCTCTTTAATCCCTAGAAAGAAAGATATGAAGTCCTGTTATGCAACATTCAGGCACCTGCATTGTCACCTCCAGCAGCCTGTCTATCTACTGGTGAAGCACAGAATTTCAAGAGACCAGCTGCCAAATTCAGACACCTGCACTGGCACTGCGGAAATTTTCCCTTCACTTCCTTTTCAATAAACTGTCTCCAATTACTGTCTTGGCTTTAGAGTTGAAGGCCTCCAGAGTAATTATCAACTTTTATTTCTAGTAAGATGGGATCATTGTCTATAATGCTATCCCTTAAGCACTGCTCCCTCCAGTAAAAATTGTGAAAAATAAGAAAAGCCCAATATAGAGAAATTTAGCGTCTTATGACAGGAAATTAAGGTCTGTTCTCCAAAACTGCTGCATACCCTGAACTCATGATCAAGTCAAAATAAATTTTCTTTTTCGATAATTTGAAAAACAAGTTCTTAACCTTTAAAAGCAAGTGCTTACTTTCCTTATCAAGTTCATGTTATAAAGTTCTTGTTACTCCCATAATGTCCAATCCTATGCATTCTGCTAATCTCCTGGGCATCTTGGTGTCATCACAGTTAATGGTAAAATTTGGTCACAAAGTTTGAAGTTTTTTTTTTAGTATAAGGAATACCTCTGTGAATATATTTCCTGTTAAAAATCTAGTGAGTTTGCTTGTTTGATTGCTGGTTTACTTGGCAAGTGAATGTTGCTGCATTGTCCACACCAAACCCTCTTTCACTTTCCTTCCTGTTTTCCTTTAAAATCTAACATTTTCATTATCTTGGATAAAGTCCTTTTCATACCTTTCAAACTGGTTTCTGCGTTGTACTCTTTAGAAGCAAAAATGACTCAGGATTCTGAAAAAGAGCATGCTATTTCTAATGTGGCATTTTAACAGTGCAAGAATTATAGTCTAAATAATTAATATCCACTGAGAATTGTCTCATATGTGTAGTATTGTTAAATGATATTGGTAAATAGCTAAGAAAAGGTCCAATCCTTCTGCTGATGGCAGTGGGAACTTTGCCAGGTGGCTCAGTATGAGCAGGGTATAGCCCAAAGTAATCAGTTATACAAATGATTATATGAAAAGCTCTTAATTATAGCGTGATGACTGAGTATTATTACAGTCATGAGACAGAGACATGTTCTGGAACCAAAACCAAGAAAAAGATTGTACCGAGACTATTCCTCCTCTGAGATGTGACTCGTTGGCAGCAGCCTATTATCAGATGATTTTTCATATGTTAGCAGAGATACTTTACATTTGACCACAGTCTGACATATAAGGAGAAATGATTACAGATTTCCTGTTCCATACTTCCTCTCTGTTAAAGGTCTCTCAGCCCATGAAGGTTTTGCAGTTTGTTGAGTAAGAAAGACAAATGTTTTAGGCAAAACCAGAAACACACCACACTTTCTTGCCCATCTGCAAAACTAGGTTCACATGCAAGTTCTGCTCTGCAGGGCCCTTTCCCAGGATGGAGAAAAACAGGTAGCTAATGACCTTGCGTGACAGCTGTCATGTTGATGAACACACCCCAGACTGCAATGCAGACCTCTGCAGCTAAAAGTCTGCTTGTGCAGCTTGAACCAACTTGCCACGCTCTCCAGCTGAGAGCAATAGGAAACACACTGTATCTGTGAGCTGGGCACTGAAGGCACCCAAAACATGTGCAAGCTAATGGGATGTCTTTGCAAAAATAGCCAGGATCTGCTCAGTTCTTCACCGAGTACTTGCTGCTAGGCAGATACAGAGACGCACAGTTCTGTGTGGCTCATCTGTGGAACTCATGTAGCACCGGCGCAAGCTAAGTCTGTATGAAAATGGGAATGGGGGAGGATTTTGTATCAACTTTAGATTTAAATGTTGTATTATTGTTGTATTGAGATAAGGAAAAAAAAACATTTTCCCCCAGTTACTTGCATGTCAAATGGAAGGGGGCCTGCTCTTCCTATTATTGAAAGCAATGATTCTGGCAGTTGAGCAAAATTTGTCTTAATAAAGATAAAATGCAAATATTTATCAAACGTGTAGTTGTTACACTCAGGGTAACTAAATCATTAACAGTGTTTGGTTTTGATTTTTCATTGTCAGAGTTACAAAGGGAAAGCACACTTCCACAGCAAGTTTTAGGTACATTTTGTGGGGGATTTTTTTCAAAACCTAAATTTGACAGGAGTCTTTATGTGGCATTTTAATTTATTTTCCATGTTTGTTTTTGGCTTACTTTTCTTATCTGAAAGGAACTGTGAAATTCTCCCACTGTTTCCTGTCTGAAATTGCTCTCTTTGGATACAAGTCTGATTTCCCTGTCATGACACATATTTGTCTCCTCTTGAAATTATTATTAAAATGGTAAACCTACAGGACTCGCAAACAGTCCCACTTGTAACGGAGGGGGATTCTGAAATATTTTTACTTATTTTCTTAAGAGCCGTTGGTAGTTTCCTGAAGCTATGCATTCTGATTAAGTATTTTTTTCTTTCTGCAGTCCTCAGAAGCAGCAGTAAAGAGTCACAGCTATTTCATTTTAACTCTCAAGAGATGAGCAAAAATCAGTTGCCTAGCAAGTAGAAGTACTACTGCCTTTGTTAAAAGGTCAGACAAAAATGTGCTGAAAACTTTCTGGATACTTATATAGAGTGATGATTTATGACCTGGGAGTTGTTTATTGCAGAAAGGGGTCCTTATTTGACCCTATGTGTTCTGCTCTCACATATTTAATGCTATTTAAAGGAAAGGAGCATGTATAGTGTTCAGATAAGCAGTCTGACATTTCAGAAAGATAACAGATACCTCTCAGTTTAAACAAACCCAGATATGTGCCTGCAAAATCATTTGTCATCAGCTTTAGGAATGTCAGATTTCCAGATGAAGTGACAGAGATATTAAATTCTTTTCACACTTTGACCATATACTAGAATACACAACAAGTATTGTACTTTTTTTTTCAAATTACCTTTGGTAATATCTCCTATGGAAATTCCTAACACAATCTACCTAATACAGACCTACTGTGCTCTATGCTATGCTCCACTTCTCAAGATCTTTGAACTGAGCAGCTGATAGGTTCCTACAGCAAATAATACCCTGTACCTTTCAGCTGGGTGAATATAGATTTCTGAGGTGCTGCAGACTAAACTTGTTAGCATTGTTAGCAGCATTAATTTCACATGGAAGTCTTTGGAAGCGGGTCTGGGAGGAAATGGAATTGCGGCTACCTGTCCCGATCCACTGTCAGGGGAGGTTTTGATCAACCGAGGTCAAATGCCATACAACCCTGTAAGTTCTATTCTCATAATCACGATAGGACAGAGAGAAGAAGAAGGGAAAAGGAAAGATAAGGAAGCAAGCAGGAGAGAAGCACCAATATTAGTTACCACGACCACCAGTCCAGTCGTTGGCTCTGCCTTGGTTTAGGTGATGATCTCTTAAAGGAAAGTTCAGAAAAAGAAGCTACCCTAAGGGAGGAATATGCACTCCTTTTATTGTCCCAGTTCTTGAAGAGTCTGCCCACTTTCTTGAAGTTTTCTAGTACCAAGTAGTTTGTGTCATACGTGTCCTGTGCCCTGGTGCTCCTCTGCAGCTGACTCGGGTGCCAGCACAGCTTGATAGGCCCTACTGAAACTGTCATTACTCGGCTCTCTTGAGCTGATATCACAGGCTTCCCAGGGACAGGATGCCGAGGTCAAGAAGTGTAAAAGGTGCAGCAACAATGTTGAGATAAACACAATCTACCAAGAATATCATTGTTCAAGTTGGGGCTCGAGCTGATATCATGGTCTTCCCAGGGACAGGACGCTGAGGTAAATGGTGCTGCAACAATGTCGAGACAAACACAATCCAAAACAGTCTCTTACACTACCCTTCTTGTCATTCCTAAGAGACACAAAAAAAGTCTTGAGGAAAAGCAAGAGGTAGCATCTCTATTTTGTATAGTGGGAAGATATCTTACTAGCTACAGAGTACCCCAGAAGGGATTGCTCCATCCTGCATTTTCTACAACACAATCATATAATGTGATGAACAAAACTTTTACTTTACGCTTTGCACCCAGTAAGAGACATCTGTCCAGACACAGAAAGCAGGATGGACCAAAATGTTTCCCCTTTCCTTATCTACTTTGTAGGGAGGAAAAGTGGATCATGCACCAAATCATGAGGAGGGAAAAAGAAACTTTTCATCTCTATCAGATGTTCTGCTTCTGCCACCAAGTTTATAAACTCAAAATACTTCTTTTTCCATTGCAAGAGTTTGGCCCAAGAGTTTCATAACAACCTGAGCTGATGAGCTGGTGAGCTTTTCCTGTCTTAATACATCCCGACCCAGACTGCTCATGATTTGGCCCTCAGTCATGCAGCAAGTTCAGGCTGGTCTGGCACTTTCTTTGAAAGCAGCCAAACTCTCAGCAGCTTCAGCATCCCACCTGCAAAGGGTTTGTGCCAGGCTAGGACACTGGCAACTGACCAAGAAAGCAAAGTGGTTCTAAAAACTTTCACAGAAGTGTTAGAATAAGATTTTCTTGCATTTATTATTTTTACCTACAAACTTGCTAGTTATAGCCACTAATTTTCAAATGAGTGTTTCACAAGCAAAAGTATTTGTGTTCTCACAGATACATCATCTTTGAGCTAATTATTTCAGTTTCAAAATGATTTTCAAATATTTAAAAAAGAAAATAAAAAAGGAGAGATTACAAATTAATATTCTTGCTAATAACCACAGAAAAGAGAGTCTTCTGAAGAAAATCAGCATGTGTGTTTTTCCTTATGTCCTTCCTTCTAACTCACTTCTGCATCTTGCATGGTGGCTTGGGGTTGCAAGGCAACATTTGCAGGATAGCTGCCACTTCATGACTATGCCTGTGTCAATCTTTTGAGATGCACACTTTTTTTTCCAAAGATTATGTTGCCATTTAAGGTGAAGAATATTTTTAAAATACTTAGTGAAACTTCCTACTGTAATGCTAGCTCCTGCTTAATCTAAAACTGTGTTGTTATGACTGAGTATTACTTGGAGTGTCTAAATATTTGGAAACAAAAAACACTATTTTCTTCACTAGTTTAATAAAGTAATGAATAAAATAAAGTCTGTTTTTAACTACAAGGTGTCAATTCTCTTTCTCCTCCTGCCTTTCTTGTCTTTCATGCCAAAAGCAACTGTTTGATTTTGCCTTGAAATAAATCTGAAGAGCTATCCTGAAGTAGTAGATGAATCATTCTAGTATCTGACAAGTTTCCACATGAAGGCAGCTCTCTACAGGAGCAAACATCAGTCTCCATAGCTTGACAAGCTCATCTGTGTGAATATAGTTAACAGGGACCATGAATATAGTTAGCAGGGACATGCTCGCACTGAAAAGATGATTGCTGACAGTGAAATTTTCAGCATTTTATCAAACTACCAAGTAGGTAGTGATATTCCTGCTTTGCAGAAGAACTCCAGCAAATAGTTTGTGTCTTTAGCAGCATTAAAAAATAACAGATGCCTGCTTAGCTGCAGACATTCCCTACCACAAAATCCCAACAAATAATAGGTTGGTACTCCTAAGAAGACCACTAAACACCTAAAAAGACCCCTTCTGAGCATATCGCTTTTATTCTGCTCCGGTGGTAGAGACCTTCCTTTTGCAGAGGCTTCCATGTATTGTAGAGGAAGCTTTCTTAAGAGTCTTGTTCAGATGCTCATCTTTTTCAAAGAAGTGTCAACTAAAAACAAGTTTCTATAAATGTAATTACTTGAATACAGAGCTGAGACCTTTCTGATTCCAGAGAGCTTCCTGATTCCAGATGCATCATTAAATTGTCAATATCCCTGTAAACAGCATTTGAAGCAGCAAATACACAAATACAGGGGAAAAAAGAAAAAGCAATGCCAATAAACCAGGACTGCCAAACCCAAGCACTCAAGGTCACACATTAAAGCAGCACCCAAGCTGTGACTAAACTTTCTGAGCCCAGCAAAACCATCCTCCAAGCAGTAGGGCCTCATTCTCTGCAACGCGTGGAGTGGAGCAGGTAGGCCTGTAGGCCTCCAGGGAGCCCTTGTGTTTCCACTGGAGAAGATGCACGGTTTGCTGGTCAGCATCTCCCTCTGGAGGCTTTCACAAGCACCTACTTTTTTCCATTGCCCAAGCATCCTTCTGGGGATGGCTTTGCTAGACGTCTAATATTCAAATATGAATTAGATGTCTAGGGTTGAAAGATTCCACTTCAAATCATGATTTGTTTGTTGGATTTTGGCAACCGTGATTTTTTTCAGCACATTTTAGCAGATACATGTCTCAAAATAGCATGTGTAGCCTAACAATTGTAAACAAAGACATTTTGATTTTTTTTATCTGCTTTCCGGTCTGTGAAGCTTTCAGTGCAGTAAAATGCCACTTTTTACTACAAATTTTGATCATTATACACCACTTCACCTAAAAGTTTTGGGAGGCTGATATATTTAGATGTAATTAGAATGTCAGAGTTGAGGATTTTAAAAATAAGAGTCTTGTAAAATACATCATGACATCTGTCATCACTCTCGTAGTACAGTTCCCTTTAAAATTTTCCATATGTTTTCACCAACACATAGGTTGATTTCTCAGTCCATTTCAAATTTATTATTGTGGTCTTATTATTTTTAATATAGGTCCAGTTTTTCAATATGATGTATAGATACAGAGATTTCTCACATTGCCCTGATGTCACAGTTTTATCATTCAACTCTCAGAGCTGGACATTCCAAGGGAAAATGAAAAGATGGGACGTTAGCTCACACAGAGAACCCCTAACTTCAGCGATCTCTACACTGCCAAGGGGTGTCTCTGATCACAAGGCCAACAAGCTAACGAATGATTTTTTTTTTAATGAAAATCCTATAACACTCAAGGGCATTTAGCATGACAGAAGATTCAAAGTGATAATTTTTAGCTAGTTCCTAAAAGGTCAGTTATCATTGCTAATAAGAAAAAGAAAACATTATGTAAAACAAGACTCCTTGGAATAACACATTGCTTTCTTAATTAACGTTAGATATCCGGTTAAATCACTGGGTTTCGGAAATAGCAAACTACTAATTGGATGAAAAAAATCCCCCCAGCTCACTGGTAACTCACACAAAATCTTCCATATAATGGAAATCTTTTTTTGAGTAAGGATCTCTAATTGGACAATTTTCTCATCAGAAGGTGCGCATTAAGCTCTCATTAAAGGCAATGGGACCTTTGTGTCTCTGAAAACAAAGTATATCCATAATAGTTCTGCCACAAGAAGAGGGGAGAGTAAAGAAAGAATTCGAATGAGTGTCTATTACTATCAGCGGAAAAATAGGTAAAATCATATAATTTGAGACTTGATTTCTGTTTATAAGATGCTTTGAGAACACACCTAAGTCTTCTACCAGAGGACTACATTTACTTAGCTCTATTTTGCTTTATTTTCCAGTAGCATACAGTATGCATACATATCATACAGTAATACTTCTAAAGAACAGCCTTTTGTAGACTCTGGACACTGAAATTTCCAAGTCATTGAGGTCTTGGTCAGAGTCAGTCCCCATCGCATCTGTAATTATTATTATTACTTTTTTTTCTTTCTGTTTAAGGTTCCTTTTAACTCAGTTTATATGAGTTGATATTTGGATATCTTTATTTTTTCCATGCCAGATGATCGTCTTATCAGCAAGTAGTTTACGGTTATGACTTCTTTGGGAAGGATACTGAAGTATTTTGAACTAATTAGCTCTTCAGGGGTCTTTTTGGTTGTCAAGTTACCCAGGGATGTTAAGTCATTGCTGTTTTCTGTTCCCAAGTTGGTTCTGTGCTCTTATCAATTATGATCTGTATGGAGATTCTGCTATTAACATACACAATTGAAAAGTAGTAGCTTCCTGATTATGTCTTCCTTTGTCTAAAACCTTTATTTAATCACTAAGAAACTGTTGGCAATAAACGAGTGCCATAACTAGAAGCACAGTTCAGGCACTGCATCTTTTGTCTTTGTCTTTTACTGGTGCCATGGGATAACAACTGACCTATCTGTGTGCAGAAACTGGCTCTGACTACTTTGCTGACTACATCAGAGGACAGTTTAAGTGTCTATTTTTAGACTCACAGAGAAATCTCCAATAGTATTCTTAAGAATTTTCCATGCAAATTTCTTTTTAAAAAAAGTTCTGCAGTCTTTAACTTTCCTTCATTTAGTCTTCCATTCATTTTCCACATTGTGACAACAGCTGTTTTAGATATAGATCTCCCTGTACAGTGAACTATTATTTGTTCTTCCTGTGTAAATGTTTCACTTTCCAGAGTCCAATTTGCTATACCAGCTTGAGCTATCAATTGCAGGAAGCAGCTGTCTCCACTCCGCTTGAATTTCAGGAGCTCACAAAGTTCATATTCATTTAATTTGTACAGGTATTGATAACAGAGGTAAGGCAAAAAATGTCAGTGTATGTAAAGATTTCTCCAAACAATAATGGTTAAATTCCTTCCTCTGACTTCTTAGAATTCTTCTTAGAATTTTTCTTCTTAAAATTTTTGTTAGTTACCCCAGTGATACAATGCTGTGACACATTTACATTTGTCCAATCTAAACTTCATCCAGATATTATTTGAGATGTTAACTGCCTTCACTAGGATTAGAATTTGCCTGTGTCTTTGATGAGGATAAAATTTTGTATGGAGAAGGCCAGTATTTTCTCACAGAAATCTTGATAATCACAATTAAACAAAGAAGAGTCAGGACAGCTAAGAGCAGTACCCATAAAGGATAACTTTAGCCTAAACTCTAAGATCTGTTAGCTTAAACAGCCTCATCCATTGGAACATTATTGGTGATGAAGGCTTGCACAGCAATACCTGTCATGCAAATGGGCAAAGTCAAATTTGTAAAATATATATTGGATTTTTTTAAACCAATTATTATTACCACAAAATCAAGGGAAGTCTATCGTGGACGAGGAAAACATAAGACCAAAGATGTTCCTGTCCAAAGGAACCTGTACACAAGGTAGACCACTCACAAGATGTTAAATAAAGTATACCCTGTAATCACTCTCTAGAGCTATTTCATCAAAACTCTTCCTCCCTAATTCCTAACGCTTCTCTATGTACAGTACAGTTGTATCATGCAGTTATCTAACTATACAGATGTTTCCCTTCAGCTATTTCCCAACTAGTTTCAACTTCTCAAAGTTCATTGACCCGATCCTGTTGGGCATTCTCACATGCAGGCTTGTGAAACACTTGGACCTCACAATCATTTTCAGTTCTTTTTTTACTTATATTTTATAAATAGATGATTCAATATAATTGTTGTTGCTCAATATAATTAATAGCAACAGAGTCTGTTATTAACAGACTAGGTGTATAGATGGCCACCGCCAGATTTCTTCGTTCTTTTTGCTAAACCTTCTTGATTTCTTGATATTTTGGTGCCTGTCACTGTTTTTTTCTTTTTTTTTTTTTCCTGTCCAATATTTTGGAACATCTAAAATATCCTGAGGTTTTCTGGCATCCAATTTCTTTTGAAGTTCAATGCAACACGCATGACTACTGCCCTTTGCATCTTTTTACAGTTGCACTGTAGCAGAAAAATTTTATAGAACACAGGAAAAAAATTCTTTTATGGAATTAGTTCTAAGCAACACTTTGGAGTCAGTTCAAAGCTAGTTAGAGCTTGAAGCACTTTCAAGTTGAAGCTTTTGGAAAAAGTTGAAGCAAGCCCTATTTTTTGAGCGTATAACCAGCCTCACTAGTGTGTGATAGATGGAGCACGTTAGGAGGGCTTCTGGACTGCATGCTGTGGTGTGGATTATCCAAAAACGACCCAGCTCATGCACTGTGAGACAGTTCTGAGATATGAGCCACAGGATAAGAAGCGGAAACAATCAGCAGGATCATTGCAAAAGCACATCGTGATCCAAGCCAATAATACACTATTATCAGCTGCTGTCATTTTTTCCTATAGGGTGGCAGCTTAGTCCTTCTATTCCAAATTTTCCACCCTCATGCTCTATTGTGGTGCTGCAGTTCTTCCCACATTGTATCCTCAGCAAAGTAAACAAACTTATATTTTTTACTAGAAAGTAGGATTTTTTTTTGAGTACACTAAAATTATAATTTAACTTTCTAGACTTCTGGCTTGAATTAATTTATTTTTCTAAAATAGACAAAAAAAAAGTAGAACAAAGTAGAACCTTTGAAATTGAAGTCAAGAATTTCACAAATCTTGAGAAGGACTGTGCAAGTCAGTATCTTCTATCTGTGGGTACCTGAAACTGAGGGAAGGGAAGGCTGGAACCAGATTATTTGCTGTGAATTCTCTGAAGTTTGTTACTTCAACACATTTGTTATCATCAAGCTGCCAAGTGGCTTACCCTCTATCAGGCAGTTGTGTTACAACTGCTACCTGTTCATATGCAGTGCTATGGCTGCAGCTAGACTGTAGCTATAGGCCCTTCTTTAAACTCTTTAGCCTGATGTAATTTTAGCTCCTCAGGCTTCCCCCTTTTCTCCTGTACATCCTGCTGGAGGAACAGCTGGAGGAACATAGGAATGTTGGCCAAAAATTCAGTGGAGTTGAGCCAAATGCAGATTAGAGAGGAAAGAGAATCACAGAATCACAGAATAGTGGTGGCTGGAAGGCAACTCTAGAGATCATCTGGTTCAACCCCCTTGCTCAGAGAATGGCAACTTGAACAGGTTGCCAAGTGTTCATGAATTTCCCGTACTTCTGGTTTTTGCCCACTGGCTCTCATTCTATCACTGGACACCACTGAGAAGGGTATCCTGCTCATCCTCTTTATACTTTTCCGTCGGCCATGAATGCACAATGATAAGATTCCCCCAAGCTTTTCCATTCTCCAGGTTGGGCAGTCCCAGCTCTCTCAGCCTCTCCTCACGTGAGAGATGTTTCAGTTCCTTAATTATCTTTGTGGTCCTTCTCTGGGCTTTATTTGGTAGTTCCATGTCTGGCTTGTACTGGGTAGCCCAGCACTCCATGTGTGGCCTCACTAGTCCTGAGCAGTGCTGAAGGATCGCCTCACTCAACCTGAAGGACGCATTGCTGACTCATGAACAACTTCTCCACCTGGAGGCCCAGGTCCTTCTCTGCAAAGTTGCTCTTCAGCTGGTCAGCCTTGATCATGTACTGGTACAAGAGGTTATAGCTTCCCAGGTGCAGGATTCTGCACTTCCCTTTATTGAACTTCATGCAGGTCCTCTCTGCCCATTTCCCCTGCCTGTCCAGGTCTCTAAGAAGGGGCCTTCTGGTGTTTCAGCTCCTCAGCTGAAACTCATCCCTGTTTTGTATCACCTGTGAATTTCCTGAGTGCTCTTGGTCCCAACACCAAGGCCATTAATGAAATAAGTAGTATTCACTCCACTATCAACCTTCAGGAGAAACCGCTAGTGCCTGGCCTTCAGCTGCACTTCATGAAGCAGCATGATCACAACCCTCTATCTCAGAAGTTCAGACAATTTTCAGTCCACTCCACTGCCTGCTTGTCTAGCTCATACTTCATCGGCTTGTCTACAAGGAGGTTATGGGAGAGTGTCAAAAGCCTTCCTGAAATGAAGGCAGACAACACGAACCTCTATCCTCCCATCTATCCATCCAGGCAGTCATTCCAACATTGAAGACTATCAAGTCAGCTAAGTACGATTTCCCCTTTTTGCATCCATGCTGACTACTGCTGATCACCTTCATGTGCTTAGAGATGGTATCTGAGTGGTTCTTCAGTCCCACCTGGGTCAGGTGAGACTGATGGCTCTGTAGTTCCCTGGACTTCTTCTTGTCTTTCTTGAAGACAGGAGAAAAAATTGCTTTCTCCCACCCCTCAGGAATCTCTCCCAGTAGCCATAACCTTCTAGATAATCAAAAGTGGCCTTGCACTGACATCAGTCAGCTCCCTCAGCATGCATGGCCCATCCCAACAAGGCCCATGGGTTGAGTATGGGGCTGTACAGTCTAATTTCCTCCCATCCTGATTTCCTGTATGCTCTTATATTCCACCCTAAATCTCCCTGGCTTTGTCACCTCCTTTCTCTGGCTCTGTAATGCTCTTTCGACACCCTAGCAGTCTTCTCATTGTCTTTCTTCCAGGTGTCCTGCTCCCAAACTTTAATACAGCAGAGTGTATAGTACTGTATCAACATTTCAAAGGCTGTTATTCCCCAGTTTGTGAAAATAACCATTGAAAAGATTTGAGGACAACTACTTTATGTGTCAACAAATCTGTTTCCATTGACAATAACAGAAGTTAAACATCCTCAGATTACTACCTCTTGACATTAAAAGAAAATCTTTGCTAGCTGCTTTAAGTCTACAGCTTGAAATAGTCTAATAATTGTCTCTTAAAATGGTGTTATAGGATACATGCAGTATATAAGCACTAACATTTTCTACATTTTATATGTCTATATATTTCCCTGTATACATTTTTTTGCAAATAACTACTGCATAAAAGGCTTATTTCCCCATAAAATACAAGAACAGAAACTCAAAATCTCTACTCATAGAAATAAGGGGAGCTAAGTTTACCCAGAAGGCAATTCTGATTTGAGATGAGTGGATTTGTTCATGATGGATTATTATTCTTTCAGAACTTTGCAGGAGCCATGACAGATAAAAACTATTCCAAGCTAGTGTGTTTTCACTGTCAATGATGCTAGTGCAAAACAAACAAACAAACAAACAAAACTGGCAAGATACTAAGATAACTTTGCAGGCCAAAGGCTATTTTTTTTCTACGTAAATTTCAGTGTCAAAATGGTAGGCAAAGCAAAATCATTTTCAAGCTGCTAGAGGGCACTACCAACTGTGAAAAAACAGAATGATAAACAAAAATATAATTATTCAAGTGTGCCCTGTTAACTAATAGGAGGATTTTGAAGGTCCAGCACAGAATTTTCAAAATATGACTTTTCTTCATCAACAACATGGAAAGAAAGTAAAAAGGTGATTTTCTCGTTTACAAAACAACTTGCAGAGGTAGTGGTAGTATGAGCAAGGCTGTATTATTTCCCAACAGAATGTATTTGGAAGGCAATGCAGTTTTTAATTGTTTAGCAATACTTTCTGAACAAGTCTATCTGGGTTCAAATTTTGTTTATTATTTAAGAATCCAATGAAATATCTGCAGAAGTGAACTATGAATATTTGGTTCTCGGTCATGTAAAACACTCAGTATTTGCATTAGTTTTCCCTTTATAATAGAAAGGGAAGACTCATGACGGACGATTGCTGGGCTGTGACTGGTCTGCCAGCCACTTCCAAGGAAGATGTCCCGTGAGAGAGAGAGGTGCTCAGGGCGGTGATGGTGCCTGTGACCACTCATTGCTGCTTTTCCTGGCACATGGCAAAAGAGGGCAGTGGAGGGCTGAGAACAGTCTCTAAATATCCCTGCAAATCTTTTATCTACATTTCTTTGTTCTAAAAATTATAACAATGTCTTTAAAAGTCATCACACTGTATTAATAATACGGACATTTTAAACCGAATATCCCATAAGTTTCCATTAAAAAAAAAAAAAAAGGAGGATTTTCTCCTAGCAAGACATTTAATTGATTAAAACTTTACCTTCCAGATCTCTTACCACAGAAGCTACTGCATATTTGGTCACTAGTAGGATGCTACCATAGTCTCATTTACATCCTTTCCTTCATTTAAGTCCTAGGGAGTTGCCACTTCAGTCTGTAATACAAGTCCCCTAGTTTAAAAAGGGAAATCACTAGTTCAGCTGCCCTCACATAGTGTTGCTTGTTTTTTACTCTGTCATTAATAACAAACTGTCTTGTTCTTGCCAACATGCCAGAACCACTCATTGGCTTACTGTGTGCTTTCTTAATTTAAGGGGTAGTTCTGCCTTCCGAATCCTTCTGAAATGTTTCTAGACTTTCTCTGTGCTATGTCCATCTCTTAATGTGTTCGTTCATGCAACTTTGAAAATTCAGCAACACCATCTGTTGTACCCATATTTAAGGAAATAGCTTGAAGGTCAAAGATATCTTCGAATAAATTTAGTTTTACATTTAAATAAAATAAAATTTGAAGTTTGGATTTCCTTTGGTTTTCAATATGAATCTCAAATGTTCTTTCCTTTCACTGAAAGCAGTGGTTCCTATTTTAGCACAAGCTGACATGGAAAAAAAGTCATTACAATAATGATATACTATTTAAGGGGAATGATCACAGAGAAGAGCTCTACCCTCTCTCCCCAGCAATGTTTCTTCATTTTGTCAACAATTGCCTTTTTGTTCTTTCCTTTTTTAAAATAACAAGGGTTTGCCACTTAAATAACAAGTGTCAAGATCCTGTTCTAATTGTTCTTGGAATGTTAGTTCTCTAACCAGACTTATTAGCAATGCTCCTGTTTTCTCATTATAAACTAAAGTATAATACTCAGATGTCATTCACTTCAAAATGTTGTGTTTGGTTTAATGGCTACAGCATGTCAGCACTGCCTCCTGTGATCCTTTAATGTAAAGCAACAAGGGAATGTGACAAGATACCTTTCATGCGCCACATTCAACCTAAAGTCTGAATTATTCATAAATGTTTGAAAAATTATATAAAATGATAGTGTAGTGATATGTAACCTGTTAGTAGTACATTCTCAGGTGATTAAAATCAATAATCACCAACATCATTAGCTTATTCCAGCACAACTTGCAGAACAGCACTCTAGACTGAGATTCACAGAGCCTGTTTCCAAGCCTGCATGTTCCACAGTCCTGCTGGTGATCTCAGCTATGGCACCTCAGCCTCCTTGGTCTTCCTTACACCTCTCCTGTAAAATAGGGCTGCTAATACTCATCCTTTTTTAAAGCACCTGGACACCACGTTGCTATGTAGTTGTTAATATTGACAGGATAGTGGCTAAATGATATTCTTGTTTTTATAGTTTTGTTCTATTTTTACAGTGATATTACTCCTGTCATAACAGTAGTCTTCCTCCAGGATGCTGGGTCCTGAACAAACACAAACACAGGCTGGTCAAAGCCCACTACTGTTTACTTTTGAAATAAATGTATTATAAGTTTAAGACCCAGCTTTCCACATCAATGCACTTAAACTTATGGGAAAATCAATAATTTTCTCTACAAACTGACTAGGTTTTTTTCCAATAGGTCTTATTCTGTGTAAAAAAGAACAACCCACTCTTAAAAAAAAAAAATAAAAATCAAAGACAGATCTTGCAATATCGTTAAATACACAGATGTTACTATTTTACTGTGAGATGTTTGTAGAAATACTTTTCTATTTTGGTAAACTGTGAAACAGAGAATAGATCTTTTCCCAATGGAAGAAATTTGGTTTATTATTATTTTTATTCCCTCTTTCTGTTCTTAGTTAAATAACAAAACAATGTTATATTTCAATTATATACCTAGGAAGCAATCCAAAAAGAATTAAATATTTCTCCTTTCCTTAATATTTCCTCATTTTGTGATTTATGCTTTTATATGAGTATACAGATACTAAGACTCAAAACTATATAGTTACATATTTTATACTTTATATTAGAATTTAAAATTTATATAACAATATATAAATTTCCATCAGAAAAAAAAAGAGAAAAGAAAAAAGGAAAAAGAAAAAAGAAAAAAAGAGAGGTCATCCAAATCAACTGAAAATCAAGACACTTTCCAAATCTGAGCATTATTTGATACAAGCCCAGCTCTCCAATTATGCTCTAGAGCTGTGTTATGTCTTCTGTTAGGTGATGTCTTTCTTAGGTATGTCTTCTGTTCGAGTGGTCACTGGACCTCAGCAAGGCTTGTTAGACCATCAGCAGAAGCTGAGGATTCTCTTGGAAGAGGGGAACCTCACACTTCTTCCTCTACCAAAAGATGCTGAGTAGGAAATGAAGCAAACACATAAGTCAAGGCCACAATCTTGGTCAGGGAAACAGCCCATCCACAAAGTTAGCTCAGAAGCGCCATTAATTTGTGACCAGGTTACTTCTATTCTCACCAGTGCCTTTGCTGAAAGTTGATATAAATGCCATGGAAAGCCTTAAAAACTTCAACATACCAGAAGCTGATCTGGGGAATCAAATGATCTAACACTTCATTTCTGGGGCATTGATCTAGCCCATGTAACACACAGTAAGCTAAAACTAAGCATGAAACCAGAAAATGGCAGTCTATTTACAGGAAATGGTCAAATGAGAAATCAACATGTATATTTCAAGCATCATTAGATGCTTCTCTGTAATAATGTGTATGAGTGTGTATGCATGTATTTGTAGTATGTCTTTTGAACTCATGGTGACAAATTCCTCTGGTGTAAATGATAAAGTAATAGATACCACAGGAAATATCTTACAAATTGAAAAATCATTATTGATAAAAAACGGATAAGTGGTGGTAAAGAGCAAGATCTGACGCTGATTTTGAATGAAGATTTTTTTTCCCCTTTTAAAAAAAGGAAAAACAAAAGCAAGGTTCCCTTAGCAAGTATCATTATTCAGAGGACAAAGTAGTCTGGGCTATAAATGCCAGTTTCTACTACTGCAACAAAAGATGAAAAAGTATGTTGACTTTTTACTTTTAAAGAGTTTATTCTTGCATTTCATTATGCTTAAAGGTGACAGTAATTTTCAATTTTTCAGTCTGTCCACAAGAAGGGCACAAAAATCACTACCCAAGCATTGAAGGGGAAATGAAGTGCGGGTTTCCAGTGCAAATCAGATTAGACCATTAGTTGAAACTAAAGATTTTCTTGAAAAAGAGAAATCTTACTCTTCCTCCTCTGCCTAAAGGTGCTGAGTAGGAAATGAAGCAAACATGTAAGCTGAGGCCACAGTCTTAGTCAGAGAAACAGCCCATCCACAGGATTAACTCAGACGCACCTTTAGTTAGTATTTCAGAACAGAAGACGTAATTTAGTAAAATGTTCGTTAACCCCACTGGCACATGCTTCACAACATCTGAGTTGTTAGGGCACATCACTACTAATTTATTAGCCTGTCTTTGATTTTTTTTCCAAGTCTGTACGAAAGAGTGCCAGTCACATTACCATTTGTCCTGAAGTCATGGTGTAATTGTACATTTCCAAACCTGCTTGCTACTTCTGTCAGGATAGCACCTTTGGGCTGCCTCCTGGTAATGGGAAATGCATCCTAAGCCCTGGGTTTCACAAATGAATATGAGGTTTGCAAGTTCTCAAAAGATTTGCCAGAGACACCTACCTCTTCAGAGGTACTTTTCTCTTCAGAGAAAAGTATTCTGAAATGGTCACATTCTCAAGGCTAATTTAATTTAAGCAAGTCAAAGTCTGAACAATATGTTTTCCTCTGGTAGAAGAGAAGCTTTAAGTCAGTCAGTCATTGATTACAGGACTAGAAAGTGAGTTAGAAGAGAAATTCATAAAAATGGAGTCCACAGAATCACAGAATGGTTGCAGCTGGAAGGGACCTCTAGAGATCATCTAGTCCAACCCCGCTGTTCTAGCAGGGACACCCAGAGCACGTGGCACAGGGTGGCATCCAGGTGGGTTTGAAGATCTCCAGAGAAGGAGACTCCACAGCCTCTCTGGGCAGTCTGTTCCAGGGCTCTGTGAGTCTCACAGGAAAGTTCTTCCTCACATGGAGATGGAGCTTCCTGTGTTTCACCTTGCACTAATTACCCCTTGTCCTGTCACTGACCACCATTGAGAAGAATTTAGCCCCATTTTCTTTATGTTTGAGAAGAATTTAGCCCCATTTTCTTTATGTTCTTCCCTCAGGTATTTGTACATATTGATAAGATCCCCTCTCAGTCTTATCTTCTCCAGACTAAACAGGCCCAGCTCGTTCAGTCTTTCCTCATACAATAGATGCTCCATTTCCCTAATCATCTTTGTCACTCTATGCAGGACCCTCTCTAGAAACTACACGTACCTCTTGTAGTGGGGAGCCCGGAACTGACCACAATACTCCAGGGCCTCACCAGAACTGAGCAGGGGGTCAGGATCACCTCACTCGACCTACTGGCAACACTCCTCCTGATGCAGGCCAGGATCCTATTGGCCTTCTTGGTTTTTCACAAGGGCATGTTGTTCGCTCTATAGTTATGCTGGATACCATGTATATACACTACTGTGTATATACAAATGAACATCTCCTCCACAGCAAAATTTTCCCTTCGTTTATGCATCACCCCGCATGCCCATAGGACTTTGCCTATATGATTAAAAGAGAGTGACTCATAATAGGATTTGCAATGTCTTCAGAGCCTGTTTCCACCTTCTCTGTCGTGTATATACACTACTGTGTATATACTGTGTGAATATATATGTATATATATTGTATATCTTATACTGATGTCTCATTCCAGCTATCAGTGAGATGTTCTCAGAAACTCTTCTCAGTCACCAAAGCAGTGAACTTCACCATGCCTAGAACATTGTTGTTCAGAGTTAGTCCTCTACCTTATCCAAAAGGATTTTCATTTGTACAGTTATCAAAAATACCACTTTATTTCTTGAATCATTTACAAGAGCAAACAGTGAATATAAGTTTAGTTTGTCTAGGTGACATTCATAAAATTTGCAGAAGCACAAACCACTGGGCTTATCCGTGAATGACTCCTTTTTGATATATACAGAGGTTCATCCCAGTGCTGATTTTTTTGCCCAGGTTTATCTTTCTTTTTTAAAATCTTTGAACCACAGTTGTACACTGCATTGCTAGACTTCTCAGTCATATACTGAAGGATTTTTTTTCTCATGAGGTAGCAGTTTGCATTTTAACTTCCCACCATTTTATACAGTTTTATACATATTATACCTCATTAAGAAACACCGTTAGTTTCAAGGTGATTTGGTCACATCAGTCCTTGTCAAGCCAGTCATAAAAGGAAGATTGACTGCATGGACAGAAGAGTCAAATGGATCTGGATGTCATCGTATTTGTGTGCTCTTGCCTGCTGCCTGAAGGACTTTGACCATTTATTGGTGCATATGTATCCTCAGAACCAAAGCCTTTGCTAATATAAATTGGCACTGCTCCACTGAAGGCAGTTGTTTAGAACAAATGAACATCTCCTCCACAGCAAAATTTTCCCTTCGTTTATGCATCACCCCGCATGCCCATAGGACTTTGCCTATATGATTAAAAGAGAGTGACTCATAATAGGATTTGCAATGTCTTCAGAGCCTGTTTCCACCTTCTCTGTCATGTTTTACCTTCTAGCTGTTGTTATTAGGAAAGTCAGAAGCAAAAGAAACCCAAGGCTGCACAACATGGCAATTCTATTTGACAAGACTTTCATATCTTTTCCTTTGAATCAATATCAGCTCCAACATACTTACTCATATTAAATGAATTTGATGTTAACATCTTGTTTCTGGGACAGGAACAATTAAATATTTAATTTCTAAAATACAGTAGACTCATGAATGTTCCTGTATAAATGCATTACATACACTGTGTGTATCCAGTTCATTGACCTAGTGCTCTGTATGATATAAAAAAAAGGAAGTAGCTTGTGAATATAATATTCAACACAGTAGTATCATGCTGCTTGGTGCTTCTTATGTAATTTAATTTAGAAGATAGAGAACTTTCACAAGCCCATCTAAACAGCAAGGTTTCTCTTTTCTCCAACCTTTAATTTAAATGGTCTCTAGCTTTTTAAGTCCACTTGATGAATTAAAGTCAATTCAGAAATTTCCAAAATAGTGGTTTATGGATCCAAATATGTAAGCCTTTTTTCTTCCTAGGCACAAAATATTAGAACTTTCCTATTCTCACTGATGTCTGCACAGCATTAAGTGGAGCAGGCAAGTATAAGAGAAAAACCTCAGATCACTATAAAAAATGTTTTGTCTTTCTGGGAATAAAATATAACAGCCTTTTGCATTAAGTACCTTTCTACCATCTAGTATTCAATTGTGTATCTAAATATAAACTGTGAACTGTCTAGGAATGAGATGGCAGGTTTGATGTCAAAGCTGACAGCTCCCATGGGATTGTTCCTCTCTTCAAAACAGTTCATATTCAAGTATTGTACAGACTCCCACCACGGACATTACAGTTAATATAACATACTTTGCAGAGCTGAAGAAGAACACTAAACAAGACAGAAATTGGAAAAGAGTGGGGAAAATAGCGTGTTGTATGAAAGTATGTTCAGCAGATTGCATTGTAGTTGGAGCTGTGTAACTGAATTAATTCCCAGCTCCTAGAAGTGTGCTAGAATCCCCACCAAGGTGTGAGATTTAAACAGAAGTAACCGGCTTCAGTCTTCAACCTCCGGGCTACTCTGGGGCCTGATGCCTTCATTCACCACGCATATATCAACGCAGTGGTTGTTCTGCTGCAGGAACGCACTGCACTCTACCACCTCAGCTCCTGTCCACACCATACAAGTGTTGAGTAAGAAGTTACCAGCTATGGACTGCTGGGCAGAGTAAGATCTGCAGATAGCAAGGACTACTGAAAGTAGATCAGGAAGTGGGAGTTCTGAGCCTTAACATTTTTCATTTATCCAGCTAACAGGCTAAGAGTTAAAGGAGAGTACATTAAAAAAAGCAAATCACAGCTCATTCCAGTGGAAGACTGTAAAGAGTATACACTTCATAAACTCACAGGATAGTCACTGTTGGAAAGGACCTCAGGATGTCTCTAGTTCACTTCCCAAAGCAATGCCAGCTCTGAGGTCATACCAGGCTGCTCCGGGCCATTTCCAATGCAGGACTTGAAAACCTCCAAAGACAGAAATGGCAAAACCTCATAGGGCAACCTGTCCTCATGAGGAAAAAGCTTTTCCTTATATTCCTTGTTTCATTTATGCCTGTTTTCTCTTGTTCTCTCTAACCATAGAGGTGGGCTGGAAAAAGCCCTATTCCATCTCTTCAATGACCCCTGAAAGGTACCGAGGGGCTGTTCAGAAGAAAAAACTCTGCTAAGATCTTGGTATCATAACTGCTATCATCATTACTGGCACTTGCTTCACAGAGGCCACACAGCAGCACCCTGGACATGACTGGAGGACTCCTAGGCATTTACAGGGAATGCTGTCGTACACCCTTGTAAATTTGCTTCACAGAATCATAGAATCACAGAATGCCTAAGGTTGGAAGGGACCTCTAGAGGTCATCCAGTCCAACCCCCTGCACACGCAGGGCCCCCTAGAGCACGTGGCACAGGGCTGCCTCCAAGAAGTTTTTGAAGATCTCCAGAGAAGGAGACTCCACAGCCTCTCTGGGCAGCCTGTTCCAGTGCTCTGTCATCCTCACTGTCAAGAAATTTTTCCTTAAGTTCCTGTGGAACTTTTGATGCTTTAGTTTCTGGCCAGCCTCTCAGTCTGCTCATCTCCAGGCTGAACAGGCCCAGCTCCCTCAGCCTCTCCTCATAGGGCAGATGTTCCAGGCCCCTGATCATCCTCGTGGCCCTGCGCTGGACTCTCTCCAGCAGCTCCACATCCCTCTTGTACTGTGGGGCCCAGAACTGGACACAGTACTCCAGATGTGGGGTAGGGCTGAGTAGAGGGGCAGGATCACCTCCCTCGACCTGCTGGAGACGCTCTTCTTAACACACCCCAGAATGTCATTGGCCTTCTTGGCCACCAGGGCACACTGCTGCCTCATGGTCAACTTGTTGTCCACCATGACGCCCAGGTCCCTCTCTGCGGAGCTGCTCTCCAGAAGGTCGGTTCCCAACCTGTACTGCTGTCTGGAGTTATTCCTCCCCAAATGCAGGACCCTGCACTTCTCTTGGTTGAATTTCATAAGGTTTCTCACAGACCAGTTGTCCAGTCTGTCCAGGTCCCTCTGGATGGCAGCGCAGCCCTCTGGGCTATCAGATTCTCCTCCCAGTTTGGTATCATCAGCAAACCTGCTGAGGCAGCACTCCGGCCCTTCATCCAGGTCATTGATGAATAAATTGAACAGGACTGGACCGCCGAGTGACCCCTACAGGCCTCCAGCTAGACTCTGCTCCACTGATCACCACCCTCTGAGCTCTGCCATCCAGCCAATTCCTAATCCACCTCACTGTCCAATCATCTATCCAACACTACTGGAGCTTGTCTAGGAGCATGTTGTGAGGGACGGTGTCAAAAGCCTTGGTGAAGTTGAGATAGATGACATCTGCTGCTCTCCCCTCATCTATCCAGCTAGTCTTTCCATCAATGAAGAAAATGAGACAGAGGTTCTGCTTTGTCTCATTTCACAGACTGGAACTGCCAAGCCTCTTTCAATCCTACTGTCTTTTTTTTTTTTAAACAGAATCCTCAAACTAACCAGAATAACCAGAGGTTACAGCAGCCTGAGGGCTGGGTTGATAGTTACAAGATTGAGCCATCTTTCTACATCACCATGTCAATGAATAAATGCATAGTCCTTAGCTCTTAATTCATAATACAGTTCATTCATTCCATGTCAGTCACTAGAAACATATATCAATGAGTGTCTTCCTTTTATCTTCAGTGATCCCAAGATTTCATTAACCTCCCTCTTCATTGTAGTTCCTATTAGACTTGCCAGAATGGAATTGCAGTATGAAAAAAAAAAACAAAAAACAAAAAAAAAACAAGTCATGTGTGTATAGATTGATTGCAAACTTAGTTTTAATCCTGGTTACATACTTAAATCTCACAAGGGTGATTATGATAGCATGCTATCTTCAGAAGTACCTTAATTGAAAGAGCTTTATAACATGTCCTATAAGTTAGCTGTGTCATACATCTTCTCTCTGAAGCCCACACTTAATGAAGACCTTATTTCACTCTTGCTGTTCTATATATATAAAATAATCCATTTGTTGAATATTTGTGTAGTAGGGTTCACAACACATATAACCTACCACTGAAATTGATTCTGAAAAGCAAATAATGTTTTTCTTTTCATGTGTCCAGATGCACACTAATATGCAATAAATGTGAAAGGGGCTATCCATATAAAAGGTTTTTTCCCCCTACCCTTAATACATATATGCTCTCGTTCCCCTCAAAACGAAACATTTTCTTAGGTTTCCTTTACAAAGTATCATACTGTAGAAGTATCATAATCACATAGCAGGTTTTAGCATGCATAACTTCAGCAGATTGGCTTCTTCCTTTGCACATAAAGGCACAAAGTACAGAATGTGCATTAGGCGAAAGAAAGGACACCTTCTTTTGTTTGAAGGTGTTGGCTATTACTGTTTTTAGCTAAAATATTACATTTTTTTCTCTGAGATGTTCTTTCCTCAAGCATATTTCTTGATCGTAATAGATTAATTACCTAAAAGCTTCTTTCCCTAGTAAGTGAGGCCTTTATCTCTTTGAAGAAAATATATATATATGTGTGTATATATATAAAATCTATTTGTTGCTGATGTATTTTTCTAGCATGTGAAAATTGGATATACTTTTTCAGCTGAAAATGCCTTTCTTCATGAGAATGATTCATTAAAAATTTCAGTACATAATATCTATTTGATCCCAAAGTCCTCTAGAAAGCATCTGCAGCACTATCTTGTTTTAAAGTAAAAGTATATGGGTGAAAATGAATCCAAGTTTCAAGACTAAAGGAATAAAACCATCCATGTAAAGAGTCTTGGTTTCAGACATGCACATTTCTAATTCAATCACATAGATTTAATACAGGTATATAACATATATATTCATATGTATACATACACCCTGGAAATGAAAGTGTCTGCATGTTCTATTGCACATTAGTTGAACTTTTTAAAATCTGAATACTTTGAAGCCACTCTTCTTCCACCTTAACGTAATATTCTTGCCTCTTATTTTTACTTTCCCTCCTAGTTCTTAATCACTTTTACAACCAACGTTTTCATACCTTATTCTCAATCATGATCTAAATTCGTAAAGTGCTCTGCAAAGAAACTCCAAATGTCACTTTACTGGTGTGAGTGCCTTTTACATATAATTAAGTTCAATGTTAACCTGTGAAAGCCCCAGCAAGAATCTTTACCCCTCAGAAGTAATGCACCAAAATATTCAAATTAAGCAGGTAATTCTTAATAGTAACCAGTATTATGAACTCCTCCAAGCTGTAGCTTACATGTCTTCATTTCGGCAAAATACTGAAAGCTACTGGAGTGCCTCTAACCGTCGATGCCGCTGTGCAACTGTTCAAACTGCATATTAAAAACAGCACACTAAAATCGGGAAAAAAAAAAAGATTTTAAATAGTTGAATATAGAACAACAAACACTCAAGTGTGTGCAGCTTTCCAACACACTCATCATTTTGTCAGCCCACTTCAGGAAAATCAATTTGTGCAGTTTGTCTACAAACTCCGTTATGTACTAAATAGTCACAGTTCAGAAGATCGGAGCTCAGAAGAAAAAGCAGAAAACACTCACGAATCAAAGAAAAACTGGGGCGGGGGCAAAAAGTCGTCTGTTGAGAAATGGTAGGATAACTTTTCCATACATTTTAATATCAAATTCTGAGAGAGGGAGCTAGACAAGTGTCTAGCAGCAAGTTACTGATGTGTGATTTCAGTTTACAGAATCTGATCTTTAGATGAAGGGCAAACATTTCTGTATTTTAGAGCTCTGTAACAACATCAGAATTATTAGCATTACTGGAGCAAGATGATACTATATCAAAGAAAGAAGAAAAGCTATGGCGTTGAGGTTTAATACACACGTTCTCACGACACCATATTCCCTACACAGCCTCAAAATTTGGTATTTAAAGTGACCCTGTTCAAGCTTCAAGGGCTGTAATTGTAACACAATTAATCTCAATTACGGGAATACATCTTCAGGCAGTTTATAAACATGCAATCATACCAAGTTCTTCAAATATTTGAAGGTTCACAGGTTTTAAGGCCACAAGGAACTGTTATGAAATCGTCTTGTGTGATCTCTTGCATAAAACAGACAGCAGCATTTCAGAAAAGCATTCCTGCACCAAGCCTTTGAGCAAATGGGCTGGTGGAGGGCAGATCCAGACCTCCTGTGTGAGGAGCCTGGTGGCTCCCCTCCTCTACACTTGCCTGCAGGGAAACCAAGCACGGCAGCTCCTGTAACATGCAGATATCTCAGTTACGCAGCATTTTTGTGACCCTCTGCAGACCCTACCCGGCCTTTTGTCTCTGAGGAGGCTCTCTTGCATTGGAAGGAACATCTATATACATTTTTAGCCAGTTTTAGGGAACTGTTACACAATGCACAGAGGCAGATCCCGAAGATACTGGCCCTTATTAACCCTTTTTATGGGTTTTTTTGCATATTAGGAAATATGCAAGTTTAGCTGAAAAAAGACTGTGTAAAGGATGCTGAACACCTAAGACCTAAATGACTTAACCCGTATCATCGTTTGCATGGTGCTTACATAGCCTGCTAAACTGTATTTGCCATCTTTGCTTTTTCAGCATATGACATTATCAATTCTTGTAATATGGTAAAGATTTTTCTTGGCTCAACTAGGAACATGGTAACAAGTTGTTCTTCCCTTGAATAAAGGTATTTTCAAGTACTATTCCTACTGTTACAAACCACATGATGCCAAATTATACTTACAGGTGATCCCCATTTATCTGATTCTATCACACTAGATAGAATCAGGCAGAAAATTAGAATTCAAGTGCCACCTTTGAGAACAGTAGGAATGTGCTAGAAGAGAGCGGTCTGGTGAGAACTGCTGGGCTGGGGTGGAAATACAAACACCTAATTAAGTAGAAATAAGACCATCATCAAGCTTCTGAGCAAACAAGGAAATAAACATGCAAATATCACTTTTATGTATTACTTTGTAACCAGTTTGCCTTTTCCTACTATTTTAATATTTCTCTTAACTTCAGTAACTTCCTGTTACTGTTTCAAATTCACATGCAAAACTGTAAATATTTTTCAAACTCCATTGAAACCAACTGCAAAACTCCCCAGCATCCTCAGCAAGGCCAGAATTTTGTTTTCATATACTAGACTTCTTATACTAGAGAAAGGTGGGGTTTGTATTTTTAGGATTTTGCATTTGTTAATACATAACGATGAACACACATACTACCTTCCATAGTCAGTGAATGTGATTTGCAACTGTAAATCAAACATCATATTCTTAATTAATGCTCTGCTAATTTATCAGTTAATATGAAAATAACCATTGATGCTCATACAAATACATACAGATAGAATAAATGCGGTTAGAAAAAAAAGGAAATATATATTTTCTATATCTTGTCTCCTAGAAACTATATTCTCAAAGTAATAATGAACCATCTGGAAAAACTAATGGTCAGACAATAACTGGATAGACTATTTCACAGCTTCTGAAAATATTAAGCTGATTAATGTTAGCTTTGACAGGTACCATAAAACATATTTAGTCATACTGACACTTTAGACACTTAATTACACACACACACAAACCTGTCAATATTTAAAGTTTCTTGAAAACCACTTTAATTTGCCACATTCCATCCCATTCTGTAACTAGCAATTTTAAACAGCGGTTGGCTGTTCAATAATGAACACAGAAAGGCAAAGCCACTGCCGCTGCTCTGCGCGCTATTTCCTGCCAGCTGGCATGAAGGCAGAGGGTGAGCGCTGCTGTTGTTTGGAGGGGCACATGTGATACAGCCTGACACGTCAAAGTGTGAAGAGGTTTTTGCTGCTTAGCCGCTAGGAACAAGTTTACTGACTAGTGAAACCACAAAAATTTCAAGGAAGAGGATTCTTTTCCTTCAAGATAATTAAGCGCCCAGGGAAAACAGAGCTATGCCCATCTCCAAATGCCTTTAAGAGCTTTCCCTTCCTCCTCCTCTCTTCCTTTGCTGCCCAGAACTGTTGAGTAACAGACATTTCAGCTGCATAAGAGAAGCAAACAAATGCATTGCTGCTGTAGTTGCAGGGCAAGTAAACATTGATGTCACTGCAGCTGTAATCACATTAGTAGGGTGCATTAATGGTAATGTCATGTTTGATCAACCAATCTGGTCCAAAGGCCTCTGAAATGCAACCTGAGCAGCAGCACATCTCAAAAGGGGAAAGGAAGCTCTTCCCGAACAAATCATGTTCAAATATAGAGCCCCATTGCAAAGGTGAGCCTTCAGCCACCAACACTCAATGTCAAATCACCTTGGATCACTCAGTCAGACTTCACACTTGCTTACACTATTTTCCCTCCTGTAGCACCAGCTCTGTTTTTCTCTCATTCCCCAGTTGGCATCCACCTGCAGCCCGCACAGCCGGGATACCTCCCTGCTAGGGATAACACCACGCTTAGGCTAGATTCGGCTTCCTTGGTGCTCTTTTGCCAAGGACAGGCACACTCGCACCCCGCGTGTTTAACATCATTTTCCGATCAGTGGGTCTTGGTGCTTTAAAGGCGACGTGTTGATATCTGTCTGCCTTAGCGTATTGTATGAGATTACATGAAACAGTAGCAGCAAAAATATTCAACAAGAAATTCCGTGGGTGTGAGAGGAGCAGGGGAGCGGATACCCTCCCCGCAGCGTCCCGCCGCACTCACGCTCTCCGTGCCTGTCCACCACACACTTTTTAACCAGCGTTTCGGACATGGCTCGGGCACTACCTCAGCCCTGGGCTCCCGCTCCCCGCCACGACACGCGCGGTGCGGCCCGCCCGGCCCCCGCGCCCCCCGCGCGGCTCCCACGTCGCCTGCCCGCGAGCAGCGCT
>VWPW01009209.1:259736-296952 GCA_013389825.1 Crypturellus undulatus
CTGCCCGCTCGTGGCCACGGGCCGGCGCGCGGAGAGCGCGATGTCCCCCCGCCGCCCCGCACGGGAGCGCGGGCGCCGCGGCCGGAGGACGCCCGAGGTCTCACGCCGCTTCCCGAGCGCGGAGGCCCCCGCTTTTCTGGTGCGCGGAGGGCAGCGCGGGGCAGCCAGTGCGGGGAGGCGGGAATGGGCCGAAACGCCGTGTCCCGCTCGCCGGCCGCAGCCCTGATGCACTCGCAGGATCACCCCGGTTTTCCGTGAGCCTGGATCTGCCCAGATCCATCCTGCACTCGACACTCAGGTCACCTCTTCCGCAGGGAAGAGGGGAGAGCCCCAAGGGCAGCCCCGGGAGCCCGGGCTGTGGGTGCCCTTGACTCCGATCCCTGGGCAGGCGGCCACCACGAGCACGTATTGACCCTGACTTAACTCCAGGATTTGCCCTCTTGGGTTGGTGGTAGGGCCAGGGCCAGGTGACTCTTCAGAGAAGGGGGTTTCCGCTCCCAGCACAACCAAAAATGCAGAAAAATTGAAAATCATGGGTTCCCGTAAGACAGGGGTGAAAGAAACCTTGAGATGTCATCTCCCTGAGGAGGAACAACATTTTCAACAAGGAGAAGGCAAGACTAGAACTTTAATACATATGAACTGGGTAAACAGAGGATAATTGAGTTTGAAAGGAGGAAGGTAGGGCAATGCTGAATAGATATTCAAGATGTAAACACCTCGGAGGAAAAAAAAATGTTATTAATACTGAACACAGGGATTTAAGGAGAGGCAATGGAAATAAAATATGAAAGAGAAATGTGATGCTGTTAAGTAAGGAGATTTCTGACACAGTGAAATGTCTGAAGCATATGAGATAACATCCCAAGAGAAATGTTGGAGAACACACTGCCTGACTTTTTGGAAAATCTCTGCTTTACTATGCAGTAGGAATGGCCCACAGTGCGGCCCGTGCCACTAATGCCACAGTCGTTTTGTCTTTCTGTACTCTAGTTCCCCACCTGCAGTATGCAGATGGCCCTGTTCCCTTTCTTTTCCTTCTGGTATGATTTGCCTTAGACCGTGAGATCTTCTGTGAACATTTGTTTTTTCCTTTAAAATGAATTAGCTCTTGGTTGGAGCTGTGGTGCTACCTGGGTACAAACAGCAGTTTCATAAAATCCAAATTGGACTCCAGGCAGCAACTTTGCTCCCTGGTTTCTCCTAACCTTTACAAAGGAGTGCTAGATTCTGGAGGCGTATGGCTCTGTGTGTATGTCAAACCCTTCGAGACATCAGAAAAGGCACATTTCTTTCTAGCCTGCTCCCTGGGCACGTAGTATTCCCTTCCCTGGAAGGTATCATTCTGCAGAGATGGGAGGCTCAACTGCTCCCACGCTCGAGCCCTCAGCGTTCCCGCGCTTGTCAGCACTGAGCGAGTGGCTCCGAGACTGGCAGTGTTAGACACAGTGACAGCAGTGGCATCGCGCCGTGCTCAGGGGTGTCTGATACCTCTGTGCTCAGGAGTGTCTGATACCTCCATGCTTGTCAGCACGAGAAGCAAAATAGTGCACTGTCATTCGTATGCCCGAAATGTGACTGATTGTGTAACGCGTGCAATCTGTCACGAGCAGTTTCTTGAATCTAATTTGCATGTACTTATACACAAGGGCATCCCTGCGTAATTAAAAATATATAGCCTCTCCATGCTTGATGTTCTGTCACTGGTGGTGACTGAGCCAACACAGAAATCACAAGTTAAACAGCAAGTATATTGCCAAAGCTGTCCTTACTTGAGAAAGCTGATTTAAACAAGGAAGTAAACATAAAAACCATCTTAGTTTTCAGATGTCTTATTAGTAAGCAGTAGGAGAGAAAGAAATCAATCTTTGCCAAGTGAAAAGAGATAACAGTGACAGGAAAATCATTTTAATTTCCACCTTGCAAACTGATATTAAAGAGCAATACTAATACACGTAGCTTTTAGTTTTGTCTTTCTCAGTTCTCTTTTAAAACAAGCTGCAGCCAGCACACATATGCAGCAAAGGACATGCACAGAAGATGGATGTAAAGGACTCATAGTCTCATGCCGAAGCATGCAGCTTTAAATGCACCAAATGAGACTCCTTTCTAATACACAGACTGCTTATGCAACATAGACGGCACAAGGAGGTCGGACTGTTTCTTGTTAAGTTCACAGGCAACCCTGGCCGGTATGAAATCATCACAGCTCCCTCTGGGCTACCCACCGCTCCCGCTGCAGTGTTTATTCGGTGCTTCAAATCATAACAGTTATAACACATTGGAAAGGCAGGTTTGCTTTCATATCCCATGGCTCGGTCAGCTTATGTTCCCATGGAATTCAGCTAATAGTGAAAATTCCCACCGAGACTCAGCACATCCTTGTTCTCCATGGGGGACCAAAGCCAACAAATTCCCCAAACTGGAATGCAATGTTTGAAGAGGGAACAACCAGAGGTCTACAGTGATGGACCAAGCTTGTGCTTGGAGGAGTCACAGCTGTGATACTGAAGTTACCCTCTCATTGTAAACCTGTAAATAGCAACAGAGCAAATTGTGTGTATTTTCCACTTTCAGAAAAAACACAGGCAGCTTGGATAGAAGTCTGATCAGTTTAGGTTGAAATAAATAACATTTCTGAGTTCCTTCACCATGTAAAATATCCATCCGGAGTCATCCCCTTCTTTTGGGGAGAGTTATTTCTGCATAACTTCAGGGGTCTAGTGCAAGGTTTACAATCTACATTAGTGTTAGTAGAGGAGATGCAGGTCCAGAAAGTCAAACACAACCTGATCATTTCCAAATGTGATTTTTCGCTGCATGTTCCATGAAATGATTTTGAAATTAGCCCAACAATTCCTTGGAGGACGAGTGTCAGAACCATGTCTCCGATGCCCACTGAACGCAGGTGGCCAACTTGTTCCTGGAGTGTATCTGCGCTAGAACACCGCACATGCTAGAAACACCAGCGGCAATTGTACATGTAAATTGTGAATGTAAAGCACAGCAAGTTGTCTGGCCGTGCTGCACAGCACTCAGTACACATTAATTTAACTGTCTTTCAGTCGAATGTATTTGTCTCTCAATCGGTTGTCTTAAGGTGTGTATTTATGTGTGTATTTTTTTCAATGTTTTATTTCCCTGTGGAGGTTTTATCACTGACTTCAACAAAAACAGTATTTTACCTGAATACAAACACAGTAAAAAAAAAAAAGGAACCTTAGCTAATAAAAGAGTAATTGACTAAGACAGTATGACCAGTAGGAAAATACATTGTTTAAAGGACTAATAATGTGTTTCAGAGCTTTTTACCTCTAGAGCATCTTCCAAGTCAATCCCAAGCCAAAAGTGACCAGGAATTGATGGAATAGCTGCCTGGCAGCAGACTTTGTAGCTCTAGTGATTTTCAGAGTGGATATGTCTACATCATAAAAGAGCTGATGCAGGTGGCACTAATTAGATTGAACAAATCTATAGATTATATGTAAGGCCTGAAATATTGTTTTTTAGGCCAAACCATGCTACTGCCTAGACAGTATCTGTTCTGTGAATTACAAGAGAGCTCTTAAGTAAAATTTTGCAGTGATGGGCACAGCTTAAAAGTCGGGGCAGACATGAATGTGCACCACGAAGAGGAATCAAGCAAAACAAATCTTTCAAAAGAGTAAATCCAAAAATGAGTTCTGAGTTATCAGTGGTGTTAATTAGAAGATCTCCCTCCAGTCAATCTTTTGGATGTCCTAAAGTCATGAGAAAACTCAAAATCTAAGAGCTCAAGTCTACCTGCATTATTCAGAAGATGAATTTCAGCATAAGTACTTACAGAACAGTACAGTTTAGAAAGATTCACAGCCAGGAGAGAGGGGGAGCTTATTGACCATAGTGAGCAGCAAATTAAATGAGTTCCCAGCACAACACAGTTTTGAGAAAGATTGCTTTCTTTATAGAGTACCTGAAAGTACAAATGCAGGATGCAGAGAGGACTTGTATGTTGTCACGCTGCATTATGTCAGTAATATCCTCCCGGGATACTGGAGTTCTAGTTTCCAGGTTTGACTGCTTGGGAAAAAAAAAGGATGAGGCAACTAAAGTGATTCAGGGATGTAAGAATGAATCTTTACCAAATCAAAGGCTCAAGTCAGCTCAGAAAATTAGGTAGGTGTCCTCTCCTTGTCTCTGCTGAAGGCACAGACACAAGGCTTCCCTCCTTTTTTGGGAGATGGCAAAAGACGATGGCTAATTCCTTTTCCCTTCCCGTTTATTCGAAGGCCTCCTGGCTGCCTTGCTGGGCATTGGGCTTGTGGTGCAGGCAGTTACTTCGGGAGCTGCGTTTGGGTTACTCCAGCACACACCTACTTGCCCAGCGCAGGGCAGTAGGAGCTGGGTCCCCCCTTTACCCAGGCTAAATTTCATCTTTCCCCTAGATAAGGGCTGGATTTGTTCTTGTCTCACTGGTGCACTGAGGGGTTCACAGCATTGCTAAAGGAGAGAAAACTGCATAATCCTGTGGGGAAAAACTGTGAGAAAACTGTGAGAAAAAACTGTGGGTCTGCGACTCAGGAAAGTTCAGCCTAATTCCTAATGTACCACCTGAGTTTGGGTAACTTACTTGATTCCTCCATCCAGGAAGAGAAAAATGTAGATATTAGTGTGTTACTGTTTTGTTGTGAATATAGCCTTGCTAAATATCGCATGTGCTTGAAAACTGGCGCTTTTTGCATTTCAGGCACCTGTTATTTGAGCTGAGGGAGGAACACACGACTTGTCTGATATGCTTCCCTGACAAGAAAAGTCAAGCTGTTTAGAGAATGAAGGTACTCTACAAATTGCTACTTGCACAGCCCCCCAGCTGCACTTTTCTTCTCCAATTTTATCCACAGGAATTTGGAAATATGGAATAAACTCAGCAAGTCAGTTAAGGAAAAGGAGGAGAAAAGGAGGTACCTCTGACTCAGTCCTACATTAGTGCTTCTGATACTTGTCTTTCAGATCAGAAGACAGGGGACACACGTCTGTCCTTAGAGGTAATTAATATAACTCAGCTATGTTACTGGCAGATTTTGAAAGAGAATTTTTGGTGGACCCTTCTCCCTCCTGCTTGGTTCAGTGGTTAGATGGAGAGGTCTTTAAATAATATAGATTTTTCTCTCTGACTCCTTTCAGATATGCTAATAAGTCTTTCATCCTTTAGTGCAGGGAAAAATACATTAATTACTAAAGTCTGACTCTTTTTTTTTTTTTTTTTTTGGAGACAGTCTATGCACAGGCTCCTGAGCATCCTACCAATACCTTGGGCTAAGGATTTTTTTAATCCGCCCTGAAGTACAAGTTGTCCTTTTATACTTTATGTTTGAAGTGAAAAATCTCTAGTGGAAATAAAAAACAGAGGTGAGCTGTTTGCAAAACTTCAAGGAATTACCCAACATCAAACAAGAGGAATCCAGTAGAAGAGATGGGAGAGGATTCTTGCATCTAGGTTCAGAGAACCACTTCTCAGGTAAAGATTTGGATGTTTAACATCAAAACAGACCCCATTTAACTTAAAATCATTTTTCTCAAGCCAGCAGCCATGTACTAGAACTAGAATTAAGAGCCCCACTTACCCACGTCACCCGATAAACAATTTTACTCTGATGGAAATTGACTCCAACAATCAAGCTGTCATTTAAGCAGCAGAAAGACGTCCTGAAAAAAAATGATAGCTAATGTACAGTGTGGGAGAGATCAATATGGCTAACAGCAGACTCCATTGTGGGTCTATTTAAAAGATGAAGAGAGAGAGATTCTGTGGTGAGAGAACTAGTTCTGTCTTCCATCCATCTCCTGTAAAGAGTAGAGAGAGATCAGACATGGTAACTGTCAAAGGCTGTTATCCTTGAATTAGATCCATATTTTCTTCTATAGAATTCTTAATTTTATAAGAGTTATATGTTTACATCTGACTTACTCCTCTGTTATCTGTGCAAGAAAAAGTCCAACTGGCAAATGAAGAAAAATTCATTCCACTGTGCTCAAAAACTGTCCTCAAAAAAACAGTAAGTACCTTGTATAAACCTATTCTTTTGTTAGGGCGTTGGCAATGCATCTCTGCTCCATATAGCTGGGTGGTATTTGTGCTCCCTGATCAGCTTTTCTGTTGTTTTGAGTGTTCTCCTATAGAGAGGAAAAGACAGTCTGTGTTTAAAGTATAGTTTGAGTAAAGATGGAACATGTGCAGGTTACCAGGTTTGAATCATGGAACAAGTCATTCCTCAGTGAAATAACTCAGCTGGGGATCTTTCTTTATCACTGCTTACCACTAGCATCACAAAAAAAAAAGCTACTTTTAGTAGTGGACACACATCCATCATCAGGATGAGGTCTTAATGAAGCTTAATAGAAGACTGTATTTATTCAGAGAAGGAAAAAAGAGTTTTAGGAAGCAAAATGAATTCAGCTAATTGAGTTTATTCCCACATAGCTATTAGCCTTACATAAGAACCTAAAGCCAATTGAGAGACGAGGGGAAAATACCTTTTTGATGATATATTGAAGCACTTGAAATTCAAGCTGGATTCAAGTATAGCACTCAGAATGCCTGATTTGTCTTTAAGGATTTTGTTATTATTCCTCTTCGTTGCTATAGGCTGCACTGTGCTGCAGTAGGGGTGTGCTTTCTGAAATAGGTATTCAAAAAAAAGCCGTATCAGGATACACTGTGCAAGTGCTTAGCACTTTTCCAGAAGGACAGACAAGAAGTCAGGAGAGACGTATTTGTGTTCTCTTCAGAGCACCACTTCTAAAGCAGGTGAATGAAAGAAAAACAGTGGTATAGCAGTATCAGGAACAGATCTGGAGTTTTCCTGTGTGAATGCCATCATTTTTTTCTTGTAAAGTTCACGCTGTTTTCCTCCTGAGTCATGAAGCACTTGCATTGGCTTTCTTCTCAGTCTCTCCCTTTTCAGAGGCTGTTCAATCCTGGACGTGTGGCCAGACGGAGCATGCAGCAGCATGAGAGCTGGGATCCTGTTGTTTCTTTCTAGCATTTTGGGAAACAAGCACATTTTGCTGCACAGCAAAGCTTGTCACCCAGGTTTTGACAAATCTGGTCGCTATAACTTGACACATTGAACTATACTTCATGGAAATCTAAGTAGCTGGGATTGATTTTCTGTCTTTTAACCACACTGTATTTTACCTAAATACTGATTGATGGATAAGAGAACATTTTCACCCATGCAGAGAAAAGGACACTGGGAAGCTGGAATGGGAATAAGGTTGGCATATGATGGATGGCTGGGAATTTTCTTTTGGAAAATTTTCTAATGAAAAATTCTTAGCTCTGAAAAACTGAAAATCCCTATGGGGAAATTCCAGTTTCACCATTTTGAGTTTTATATTTTATTTTGCATTTAATGTTATACACTAGAAGTATAATTTAGAATGATTTTCTGTGATATCTCACTGTATGCATTTTCTGCCTACAGGACTTTACCGGGACTCCTTATCATGTAGCATCAAATGCTTCATGTCTCCACGATCCTTATCCTTCTTTTGCTCCTCCCTCTCAGGAATGAATTCAAGCAAATGGAGTAAGACTGTCATAACTTCCATTCTATTTCTTAAAGCTTGGGTTGGACATAAACTCATTTACTGTGTAATTTCAGTGAATGTTGAAGAAGATGCTTAGTTCATTGGATAGAGCTCTAAGCTTTAGGTACCAGCATGCACAAGAACAAGATTCAGTTTTGTGCTCTGATAAGACAGCTTTGATAATTCTAAACAAGTCACTTTGCCTAAAGGCATAAATAGGGTTATTAATAACTCCTTACATTATACAGTATAACTCAAGGTAACGTCTATAGAGGATGTGAGTACTCTCATATGACACAGGATGAATTATATCAATGTCATAGACATATATTATCTGATAGGGGGAACAGAGTTACAGAGGACAACTTGAAAGAAAAATTATATACACACTCCGTAGCCATTAAGACCATCCTCAGCCAAGTGAGAGGAAGCTGAGATTCAGATGTGTTCCTGAAGCTTTGTCTTTTTATTTCCTCTCCAACTGAAAGAGTTGGGGGAAGCTCCAGCTGCCACGACTGGAATCAGTGCAAGAAGTCTAGATTGACCAGCATGATCCTGGTCCAAGCAGAGAAGTATGCATGTTGGAAAGAGTCCTTCAGTGCAGTGGAAATGTGCTCTTTTTGCAGTGCACCAGTCCCCACTGGGACAAGTTTCCTTTTTTCATTAGTGCAGCAAATCCAGAGTTGTATATAAAAACACAGTTCATAAACAAATAAGGCCAAGTGATTTCAATATGAAAACAAAGTTGCTAGCTCCCATGTCTCATGCCTACTGCATATTATTTCTTATAGTACAAGACTTAAATGATGTTTACTCTGAGTGCAAAGGAATACAGATTTTAAAAGACTAAAAATAGAACAGACAAAATTCTCTACATATCTACAGAAAGTTTTGTTTGAAAACCTGGAACTAAACAGATTATATTCAATAACACTTTCCAGCATCACATACTCGTGCTCATGAAATTATCAGATTTTTGTAGCTAGTATAAATATAGGAGAGAGGATAAGCTTTACTGAAATGGTATGTTACAAAAGCATAACATCTACATAAAGAGAAGATAAAACTAACAAGCTTTTATCACAGTAACAGGGATTAAATTAAGCCAATCTTTTCTGTTAAATAAGACGATGGGTCTTTTAGGAACTAGTTCAGGATTTTTCTTTGCACGTGTAGCTTGACAATGTCTGTTAATTCTGCCAGTTGCATACATAATGTCATCCTCCCCTTCCCCTTTGTCCACTACAGCCACTCATCTGGCAAACATTCGCATTACTGAGTTACTGCACAATAATGAGCAATTTGTGTAAGAGCCAATACCCTTGAAAATATGCAGTTTTTTTTTTTTCATTAAGACACATTATTTTGTCCCTTCCTTGTACTGCATGTTGCACTGGGCTCTTTGTCCTTCCCCTTTTGTAGGACCTGGGAGAGCGTAGTAAGAAATTATGCACCTTTTCAGCTGGATCCTGCACTGTGGCTGTCGGTGGACCTTTATCATGACTGGAGCTGAATCAAGCACCTGCTGGAATATTCCAACTTTTATGTATTGCTCTTGAATTCTTTATGTCTCTGCTTTCTCCTTCCCAGAACTATTCGCTGTCTGTCTGGTTTCTTCTATTGACCCCAGTGCTGTAGCTGCCAGGTACCTTCAAACCTTGCAGCTCAATCTCAATGATGTGTTAAACTAATGAAAACCTAGCTGTACAGTCAGCTTGTTGAGTAATAGTAGTTTTAAAAGCATCTAATGAGCTTTCTAGTCGGGTACAAATGAAGTCTTATCAAAAGGACAGAGCTCACAGAGCTCTCGGCAGGGAAAAATACCCGAATAGCCCAGTACTAATAATTCCCTGCAACGCCTGCTGTGGTGGTGTGGGTTTTTTTCCTTCTTTCACTCATTTCTCCTTGTCTGAGAGCTCCACCTAATGGCAGTAAAAGGAAGACCGCTACCTTTCAGTCTTTCCACTAAAAGTCTTTATTTCCATCCCGTTGCTCGTCTATCTTGCAAATAAAGGGGTGGAGAAACAAGGATATCCTCTGACTTTCAGGGTAAAGAGCGGTTAATGAATAGGTGCCCTGTATTATGATCTCTTTCTTTTATTTTAATAAAATTTCTCAGAACTTGAACCAAGTATTATTTCCATTATGGGCAATTTCCTAAAGAATAAACTAGATGAAAGATATATTCATTTCCAGTTTTGTCTCCGTGTCCAGGCATTTGGAGAAGAAATTTCTACAATCAGTATTGTGCTTGCAAATTCTCATAAATAATGAATAATTGTTCTTTCCCCCTACTCCAAAGTGATGCATCATCATAAAAATCATGTCTGCCTCCTATGTTAAACCAGCTGAGATTTTGAAGTGTTTATGGTTTCCAACACGATGTTTTCAACATTTTATTGTCAACAAGTCAGGTTAGAAATCCCCCATTTTTGCATGGAAAGCTGTGGTCCATGCAGGTTTAGAATACTTCTTTAAATGTAAGACCAAGAACAACTTATTCTTCAAAGCCTACATCCGAGCCAAAGGAGGATGCTAGAGGACTCTAGAAAGAGGTGGCAGGTGTCTACAGAAGAAAGGGAAGAGTGAGCAATGCCAATCGGCAGGCAGCTTCTCCCAGCAGAGAGATAGCACAGCTGAGTCAGATGCAGTCTCTGTATTCAAGGCCTAAGGAATGACTGGTAGGTAAGTAATAGGACATGCATATATATATTTATGTTTAAAACAATGCTTTTTCTCGTTATTATATTTTAACCACCATCGACATATACAGAACAAATGCAGTAGTAACAGTATTGTATCAATGTTGCTATAAATATTGTGTTAGAAACCCAGGTATACTGTACCTCAAAAAGTAAACAAGCACTCCAGTAAGAACCCCACTTAGTTCAGTATGAAAGGTAAGGGGGGCATCACAGGGAAAACATCATCATTTTAAAAAGCAGAAGGCTTGCACATCACTGAAGACTAGGACTGTGGCAGGTCAAATGAAAGCAGGAAATTATGAGAACTAAAAAAGGACATGAAGAGTGCCTTGCACTTGTGATACTCATGCTGATAAGAAGTAATTTTAAAATATCAAAAGCAGGAAGACAGCTAGGAAATTGATTGAGTGATTTGGTGACAGCTGTAAAAAGGAAACACTGGGATGATCAGATCACAGCGGAGAAACTCGATGCCCTCTTTGCTGTCACGTCTCCTACTGAATACAGTGGGGGTCCTGCACCCAGCCCACTCGTGGCAGACAGGTCAGAGGAGATGCCCCTCTGAGGCAAACACACAGGCAGCAGTAGGGGACGTAGCTAGATTAGATGTCAATAAGCCACCAGGGCTGAGTGCCCTTCACCTGAGCGTGGTGACGAGCTCAGCCCTGCAGCTGCAGTGCTGCTTGCTGAGGGACACCACCACTCCTCGCCCAGAGCCCCAAGGCCCTGCACCGGCGGGTTGCAGAGTAAATCCCATGTGTGAGAGGGTCTGGGAACCACAGCTGCCATCAGTGACTGACCGCCCTGCTAGCAAGGTGGCAGAGAACAAGATCCCAGAAGAGCAACACAGTCTGCTGGAAAGAGATGTCACGGCTTCAGTGGAGGGGAATCCTGCACCGCTAACCAGCTGGGCTGCGAGTTAGGTGTCAGCACATGAATAGAGGGGATCTACTGCACATAATATACTTGAGGCTTCAAAAATAATTTGATAAGGTTTCACAGCAAAGGTGAATATGGGGGCTAAGTTGCTAGGACACTGATTCTTTTATAGCCTGCAAGGTGATCAAAAGGCAGGAGGAGAAAGGAGCACTTGAATGTGTGGAATCGGCTTTGGAGCACCCCGGCAATCAGCGCTAGGACCAGTTCTCTACAGCACCTTTGTCAGTGACCAGTAGAAGAAAGTGCAGAGCGAAATGTCTAAGTTTTTAGGTCATAGTAAGCTATTCTGGTGAGTGAAATATGCCAATGTTGGCCTGGAAAGAGCTCATAAAACTGAGTTGAAAAGAACAGTGAGACAAAATGTAGTGATGAGCTTCAATAACAATAAATACAAGATTATACTTCTTGTGAAAAATAATCTAAACTGTGTGCTATCAGTTACAACTCAGGAACAAGCCCTTGGATTTATTGCTAGGAGTTCCCTTTAGTCACTGGTGCAGTGTACAGCTGCAGCCGTAAAAGCCAGCAAAATGTCGAGCAACATCACAAAAGGCATTGACGGCAAAACAAAGGGCATCATTTTACTGCTATAGAAAACCTTGGCAAGAGCACATATTGAATACTGTGGACTTTCCACCTCTCTGTATCACAAGGTGGACGTAGCAGATTTAGAAGGGCAGCTAAAATGAATAAGAAGATGCAGCAGCATCTAAAAAGTCTGGAATTCTTCCTTTTTAGGAGAAGGAAGCTAAAGGTGAACGCGACCACAGTTTGCAAAATCATGAAGACAGAGCTGTTGTTGAGCAATCTCTGAATGCTCGTACAAGGGCACTCACTCGAAATACTATCAGATTGTTTTAAGGCAGGAAAAAGAATGTATCTCTTTTTTCTTTCTTTTTTTCTTTTGTGCATATAAACTTTGTTGCCACAGAAGGTTGTGGAGCCAGGTTCAAATAGAGGTTAGACAAACTCATGGAACAACAAGAAAGTGGGCAGCCAAGTATCTTCCAATTTGCTAATTTATGAGTCACTTCTGGGGATGTAGGAGAGGAATGGACTGCAAAAAAGGGGCAGGATCACATGCTTTCCCTATGTAGTATCTCCAGCTGCCGCTACTAGAGACAGAATTCCTCTCTGGATGGACCACTGGCCTTATCTAACACAGCATTTCTTATGTCCTCATTAAATCTTTTCACTCCCTGTGCTTTGTACCTTTGTACAAGCACAAGAATAATGATCTAATTTAAAGGATTTCTGCATGCATCTCTAATGATTTATCCTTCCAGGAAACTTGAAAATGACAAATACAGTTTGTACTTTTTGTGTGGCACAGGGAAAAAAAAAAAAAAAAAGTATGGAGATGGGAGTCACCCAGAATACCCCTGCTGGTGATTGATTCTTCCCTTTTGCTTAGGGAATGTCTGCTTGACTCAGCCTTCCCAGACAGGATGGCTGTGAGGAAGGAAAAGGCTACAAGGCCTATGAGCTTTCTCCTTGTCAAGGGCATGTGGCTGATCCCTGGGAATGAAGAAGCCATCTGCTCCTTATAGTAATGTACAAGTTTGAACAGAGCTGCAGGAAAACCAAACACTGATCTCTAGATCAGGGTGGTTTTGCCTACAGTTATGTGGGAGAAAACAGAGGAGCCTTGACGGCTGTTCCCACAAATACTGCTCTTATTTCAGGTCTGTAACTTGTCACTTAGACATTTTAGTATCCGGTTTGTAAGTGTGGTTGAGTACTAAACATAAAAGAATGAGGGATATATATTGCAAACATAAACATGAAGCTGATTAAAAAAAATTAATGTTTTACATGTAGTGTTTTATGCCTTCTTAATAAAGCTCTGGTTAGATTGAGTTACAACACATCTTTTTGGACTAGGATATTCTCATTTCTGCATTAGTTTATTGCTTATTGGATTGCAATGGCTGGACTTCACCTCATTAACTTAAGGTGTCCACAGTATGATGACCACATCTGAACCACATTTGAACTCCTTTTACAATTAATGGCTGGAAATGGGCACTTTCTGGCATACAGTTCATTTCAGAGAGTAATTTGAGCATTAAATGACTCACATGCTAAAAGTGTCTGTTTCTCTCAGTAAATGATAAGTGGAGTCTAGACAGTTAGTTCAGATGCATATGCCCACATCTGATCTGATGAATCACACCCCAGATACCTATGTTAGCCTGCTATATGCATGTGGAAAAACATGCTTCAGGTATGTGATTTAGAATTGGTATAGTTGAGAAGCCAGGGGGTAGAGCAGTCTCTGTTTCATAGGGGAAAAGCCATGAGAAGAAGTCTGGACGTAAGAGCTGACAAGCAAAATTTACTGAGATTTACTCCTCAGTTGTTTCATTCCCCCAGTTCCCTGGCAGTGGCAGTATGGTCTGTGGGATCTATCAGGGTCATGGCCTGACTGCTCCCATTTCCCTGGTCCACAGGTTCCCCAAGGGCCAGCAGAGTTCCCGTCTCGGCTCCTTGCAGAACTTTCCTGAAGTGAAGAGAGTCCTTGCAGGGAAGTCAGTGGAGCCGNGAGAAGCCAAGCGGTAGAGCAGTCTCTGTTTCATAGGGAAAAAGCCATGAGAAGTCTGGACATAAGAGCTGACAAACAAAATTTACTGAGATTTACTCCTCAGTTGCTTCATTCCCCCAGTTCCCTGGCAGTGGCAGTATGGTCTGTGGGATCTATCAGGGTCATGGCCTGACTGCTCCCATTTCCCTGGTCCACAGGTTCCCCAAGGGCCAGCGGAGTTCCCGTCTCGGCTCCTTGCAGAACTTTCCTGAAGTGAAGAGAGTCCTTGCAGGGAAGTCAGTGGAGCCGACTATATCAAGATCCTGATTCAATGTCCATCAAAAATAAATAGAGCCATCCTATTGGCCTCACCAGATGCTGAACCAGGCAAGGGTTTTGATCCTCTCGCCAGAGGCAGTGCCTGGTTCCCCCCAGCCTCTCTGGACTCCAGCAATGACCTGGAGAGCAGCCCCCAGCGCCTGGCTGGGCCTGTTGCTTTGAAACCATGCCGCCACAAACCAGATACACTGAAATGGAGGATTATTGAAGTTTATTCTCTTCCCATGTTTAGACCTAACAGTACTGTGAACCAAGCTACTGTTTCCCAGAAATAAGCAATTTCCTTCAGAAAGACTAATCAAGGGAAGTATCTTTTAAAAATCATAGAAATAGCTTGGGGATGTTTGTGTATGTTCCAACCAGCACCCTCTATAGCAGACAGTAGAAGATACAGACTCATTTCATGTGATTCCTATTATAGCTCATACTTCAGTGTATTTGATTTGTACTGTTGTGTGCTTTGTTTTTCATTCTTTTTCCTGCATAGCTTCTCTTCCCTAACAGAATTCCCCTTCTCTCGAGCTGCTTCTCATCAGCTGCCAGGTCTGCGTGCCACTTAGATGGTAGCAGAATCTTTTGGGGCTGCGCTGCCACAAAAACAGATAGCAGTTGAGAAATGGGAGGCAGTAGAAATTCAAAAGTACATTTTTTATGTGTGTGTGGATTTTTGAAGGAAAGTTGTTTTATGATATATTGAGCCTTTTGTCTTCTTTTGTTGTACCAAGAATCTAAAAACAGTAACTGTTTCAATGGTTACTTAAGAAAGACGAAGTTAATACAAGTGTGAAATCAACTGAGTTGAAAGATTAGATTTTTTCCTTCATCTTTGCAGAAGTTGTTCACCTGTTTTTGATTAATTGACAGGAACACTATTTTTGCTCTACCATTGCCCCTAAAGCTTCTTTTAGTAAATTCTGACAGTAAATTAATTATGCTCAGGATCATTCTCTGACACAGAAGTCAGCTGGCACCACAAGCCTGTGCCCATTAGACTGCTTGACTTTCAGAACAAGGTGGTTACGTGCAGACTGCGCGTTTGGAGCAATCCTTGACCTGCACTGACTCCTGAACCTGGTCTGGAAATTGGTTGAGAGTTTGGTCTGGGCTGAAATCACACTGTAGAACATTTTAAAAAATTAAAAACCATATTGAGGCCTGGGAGTATTTCTAAGTTTGTTTTATGAAAACAGACCAGATGTGACCTTACTGTCCATCCCCAAGTGATTCCTACCTGATTAACTTATGACAGGTAAAGCAGTGAAAGAGTAACTCTTGGCAGTCAGCAATCGTGGCAAAAATGAAACACAGGCAGTTCCACCTCCATATGAGGAAGAACTTCTTTCCTGTGAGGGTGACAGAGCCCTGGAACAAGCTGCCCAGAGAGGCTGTGGAGTCTCCTTCTCTGGAGATCTTCCAAGCCCACCTGGATGCCCCCCTGTGCCACGTGCTCTGGGTGTCCCTGCTGGAGCAGGGGGGTTGGACTAGACGATCTCTAGAGGTCCCTTCCACCCTCAGCCATTCTGTGGTTCTGTGAAATCTTAGTAATCTTACTAATCTTAGAGCATTTTTTATTCAGTTACATTCTTAATCTTTGCATTCGACTCCCACAAGTATGCATTAGGAAAGAAAAAAAAGTATGCAAGTTTAAGCTTTGCAAGCAAATGACATGTGTTAAGCTGAGGAATAAATTCTGAACCAAAGATTTCCTTGTAATCACACCCATTTCTTCTGTATCAACCAGCTTCATAAAATCACATAATAAAATTTATAAACATTCAGGAAAATCTATGATAAACTATGAACCACCAAACTACTGGTTCTGCCAATGATTCGTGAAAAAGGCAGTTTATGTTTCGAACTGTGCATATTTTCAGATGAATATTATATATACTTTACATAAATTAATAATTGGAAGAATTTTGTGATTAAGCTGATAAGAAGCAACATTAGTGCAACATATTTCTTCTGTTAATTCTTTTATTCCTTCTAAGTCATTAGCTTTCTTAGGCTCCTCTCTAATTTGGAGAGAATCAGCTAGGCTGATGACAAAAATTGTCTGTCATGAAAAGCTAAATTATTTCTCTGGCTTGAATCCAGAGACAATATTGTAATCTTTGAAATAAGCCAAAGAGTTCATAAGAATTATGAAACATCCCTCTTTAACTGCACATTGTGAATATCTTTAGGGAGACCTTCAAGGGTTTTTTTTGTACATAGCAGAGGGAAGATAGTTTTACATGCTATCCCGTGAAGACTGAAGGTTTTGTTGGAGTCACATGCTGTCTCTGAATGCCAAAATGTACCTGTAATACATACCAGAAGGTCTCCCACGAGCATTGCTTACCATATATGAAAGTGTTCATAGTAGGAAAAAGCAAACAAATCTCAAGCAAAAATGAAATAATTGTGGATGAAACTGAACATACTCTTGCTTCATGTCAAATTAAAGATTGAAAAGGATATTGCCACCTGGTCAAATAAACCATCTTGTTTCATTCTGAACAAAAGGTATCACTAGATTCTGGGAAATTTTTGAGGAAGACAATGAGGGAATCATTAAAAATGCAAGTAAGTTTCAAAATACTTTGAAATGTTTTATTTAGTGCCTATAGAAAAGAACTGAATAAAAAATGTCATTTATGAATTAATGTGCATTTTTGAAAAACATAAGGCAAGGAGGTCTAAAGTGCTTCCCATGGTCTTGCACAGGGTACTCCAAAGATTCTGAAGTTTCAGAATCTCTCCAACAGGTTTCTTTACCAGAAGCAAATACTTTCTTTGATGTGAAAATCCTTGACTCCTGAAATTGATTATTCTTTTCCCGATGATATAGTACATTATGAAACACCACAGAAAATCTCATTTTACTACCATTACCTTCAGAAACATGTTTCCCGCTGACTTGACTGATAGTAAGATAAGATAATGCAAGAGAATACAAAATTCTCCTGTGAAAGTAAGATCTGCACTGACTTCAATGGAAAATTTTTCTGCTAATGGAGCATAGGATTGAGCCCATTAAGCTGATTACAAGAGTGTGTTTTATCACTCTGATGAAAGTCAAAATGATGGAATAGCTCCCTTAACTCTTCTTTTGTAAATAGATCTCCTGCACTACAATGATGTAACAAGTATTAATTTACTTTGAGAGTATAACACAGTAAGTTAGAAATTTTGAAATGTAAATATTAGAGTCTAATACAGTCTGATTTGCTTTGAATGTATGACAGCAATTGCATAAGCTCTTCCAGCCTCCTAGATGCATAGACAGTGCTCTTACATGGGCTTAGTCTTCAAAATAAGAGAGACAAGTCTCTCGAGTTTTGCAGGGCTATCATTTAAGGAGTCAAAAGATTATTAGATAATACTCATACTGGCATCTGACCATGCTTAGCTCAGGGCTAGGATCATGGGTTCATGTTCTGTATTTGTGTTTGTTACCAAAAACAAGGTTATTAGTATGATTATTAATAGCCAAATGACAGATGCTGCTATGCAGTTGTATGGTGTTATTATAGGACGCTTCTCACAAGCAACGTGATGCAAATATCCCAGAATCCTAGAATGGTTGAGGTTGGAAGGGACCTCTAGAGATCATCTAGTCCAACCCCCCTGCCTAGAGCCTGTGGCACAGGGTCCCATCCAGATGGGTTTGAATGTCTCCAAAGAAGGAGACTCCACAACCTCTCCAGGCAAATATTGCTTGTCCCTGACTGAACATGAAAGAGAACAACAGGATTTGTAAAAAGGCTGATGATGACTGACATATACCTAAATGGCATATATTCCTCTACTCTGGGAGCCTGTGAGATGATAATTTCGTATGGAAACCAAGAAAATTTCACCAGTGGCCTTAATTGATTTGAAAGAAAGACACCTGCAAGCATTTCTGGAAGAGCCTGGTGAGGGAGGCCAGGCAGTTTTGGCTGAATCTGCTCTGGGATGTCTCCTACTCAACAGATTGCTCGCCCCCGAGGGCGGCGATGGCTCCACAGCCACCCAGCGCCCCCCTCACCACCGCCACGGCACCCCAGGATGATGGACTTGCACCGCATGGGGCAGCTGCTGCGTGTGCACGGGGAAATGCAGCCGCTGCTGGTAAGTAACTCAATTCTGTAGCAGTTCAGCTCTGCTTCTCAAGCGAACTGATTTTGCAGTCTGCTGCTTAGTCCCGTCTGGAAGATAGCTGTGGTTTTGATGCAGCAGGTGACAGCTGCCAACCCAGAGGAGGGCTCGTGATTCTGGGGCTGTACTTCAGAGTTACAGTTTTTCAGCGTCAGTCCAGCTGGGCATCCTAGTTTGAATGCAAAAGCACTTAGATTCAATTAGGCCAAATCATTGGAAATCATCAGGAACTCAAAGATTTCTAAATTAGATCTAGCCAAAGCGTAAAACTTGTATTTTCACATAGCAGGAATACCAGCTGCCATGGTGAGAATGGTGGGTACGTCCTAACGCAGTTACTCATTCCTGTCTGACAGGAGGAGGAAAGTTTAACCACCATGAGGCTTTCCATAAGAACAAAAATAAGATTAGAGTGAAATTACAAAGTGCTAATTGAAGTACAGACACAGTGACTGCTAGAGCTAATTAGAAAGAGATGTGATGGCTGTGTACCAGTCTCTCACCCAACGTGGAATTTACTCTGGTTCATTTTTTCACATCTCTTACAGCATTTATTGAAGATGGGCAAGTGTTTGGCTAATACCTTATCCCATCTTGTCATTTTAACTCATAATGCCTCACAGAAAAGAGTGCTTAACAAGATGCACTATTCTTCCATGATATACTATTTAGATTAAAACATTGTTTTATTGCTCTTTAGTGTCACATTACCTGTGTCCCATCACTACACATAGATGCATCAGGTATGGATGCTTCCAAAACAAAATAAATCAAAATCAAAATGCTTGCTGCTCAGCTAACAATATTGCTTGCATAACATTGCAAGCAATTACAAACTGTTAATGTTAAAGAACACTAGCAATAATATTAATTAGTGATTTCTGATGTGTCCAGTGTGGAAATTCAAACTTTCTTTTTAGAAAAAAAAAAATTAGTTGCTATTCATGGTCTTCTATACAGCGTATTTTCAACAACAAAAGGAAAACCCACTGTTACTTTTTAAAGCTCTTTATACTTTTATTTCCCTTATAATGCAAATATTGTAAAAGATAATCATATGCTATTATGGATGATTTATTCTTATTTTTACAGTTCTTTAAAAGTGTAGGGAAAAAAAAGATGTGTTATCACTGCAATTTCTACTATTCTTTCTATCTGTCAATTTAGTACATGGTACAGCAGACAATGCCACTTGCTAAATAGCATCTCTCCCTTTCTAAAAGCAGGGAATGGAAGGAAAACCTTGTATCAGAGGGCTAGCTACTAAGGAAAAAATAAATTACAGCACAGTTTCCCTCCCCCCTTACTTCTTTCTAAATAAAAATATAATCCTTTACCATTTAAGAGCTTTAGTAATACATATACTCAAGCATATTCAAAAGTGAAGCATGTGTTGCATGCTACTGCATGAGAATGAAGCCTACAAAAATCAATACATATTGGCGCTGACTTGAGAAGGCATGAAAGGGGGAGGAATTTCACCCATTGACATCATTACCTATTTGAGTTTTCCAGCTCTATAACGTGAAAAGTATAAATGGAATAAACATGAACAGACTAACTACCTGTTAACCATTTAGACACTATTTCTACGAACTCATTTTCTCCCAAATATGACAGGTCTATCTCATTTTTATGTTTTAGAATGATGTCCATAAATATCATTGATTCCCAGCCCTTTTTTGTGAGTCATCCTCTTGTTGAAATTCATGTGATTTAGAAAGAGGAAATGACTTGTAAAAGGGGTCTTGTGAATTAATGAGAGAGAATACTGAACGAAAAAATGACTCATTTCAATTTCAGAGCTATGCTGATATTTGCTAAAACATTTTTTATTTCCATCAGTACTTGCTATATCAAATATTTATAAAATATTAAATCAATATTGTAAAGAAAGGCCACTGTGCAGCTCAAGAAAAAAGGAAAACAGTTCTTCTATTCTACGACATAATGCATCACTGATCTATTGCAGCTCTCTTCAGCAAAAGGAGTAACTATGTAACTGAAACTTGTAACTAAGACTGAGACACAAGCAGAATAAAATTTTCTACTTACACATCTTTAGTAGTGCCTAGGAGCCCGAGCTACAGACCAAAGTGTGATTAGACTAGAAGCTGTTCAGAATTTTAAGACTAATCCAAATAAAATACGACATGCATATGCTAAATGCAATACAAATGCTAATACAACAAACCTTTTTATGGTATGACTTGCAAGACAAGCAATTTTAAAGTATGTTTTTGAGACTATGATAGACCAAAAATGGCCAAGGAAAAGGCAAGACACTGTTGGCAGAGGGAGCAAACTTTTTACTGGTAGAATTGCAACGTATTAGAGACCCAGATCAGGCTGGTTCAGGTAACCACATAGTCAAAACAACTAGGCTGAAGGCCAGGCCTACGCCACATTAAAAAGGTGATAAATTACCTACATCCACTTGTATTTGTAGTAGTGTAGCTTTATATTAGTGATTGAATAAGAATGGATAACGACTTCCACCCTTGGACAGCTTTCTTCTCATCCTCACTCCTGTCATACTCAAGCTCTGTCTCGCAAGGGGCAAAGATAATGTATTTTCCTTGCAGCTTAACGTCTAGAATTAGCCCTAACGGACTAGACCCTTCTTAGTGATCCTTTAAAGGATTTCAGAATTAAGAGTCTTTCCTATCAGAATGATTTCCTTAGCAAATTTATTTTAGGAAATGAAATAATGACAGAAATTTGAACTTCATCACAGTATCTGAGCATACTTAACTGCTTCAGCACCCCCAGGAGTGATTTCATTGTCTATCATGATTTTCAGAAATCAGACTTATTTAAGCTGACTCAGATGATCATAAGTAAAGAAAATACTAGGTAGAACTATAACTATGAAATGCACTGTGTTGTTTTAAAATTATATTTGTTAAAATATTTAAAGTCAGAATACAGGACCAAAGTAGTTTAATAAAACAAAAATCTGGATTAGTATGCTTAATAATGAATCATATGTATTCTTACCCATGTTTGTAAGAGAAATGGATTGGGTTTTGTCCTCTTAGAGAATCAAATAAAGAAAACTAATTATCTTAATTAATTTAATCACCATATTTATAGGGTGGGATTCCATAATCCTTGCTAAATTGAAGCACACAGTTTCCTCATACTTATTCGAAATACGAAAGGGAACTGTTGTTGTACATTATATTATGTTATGGATTCCAGTCACTCTGGCAGCACAGTAGGACTGACTTCAGCTGTAAATAACAGGTAGTCTGCCATAGTGAGCAAATTATGGTTTTCAGAATCCAGTTCCTTTGTGTTAATCTCTTGCCAAACTCTTCCTACAGTTTTACAACTCCTCCATATACTCCAAACAATACTCTCAGCATCTCTAGCAAGATCTTTAAGTATCGTACAGATGAAGTATCATCACTTTTCACTTTTTACCAAAAGTTTTCAACACTTAAAAGGTCTCTGCTGATTTACCCCTAGATGGCACCCTGTAGGATGCAGTTAAAACAGACAGAGTAGTAAACCTTCCCTCAATGTGACTCTCTGTGTTTGCTAATCACTTACTCCAAAACTGTTGTAAAATAAGGAAAAAAATACTTTTCCCTTTTTTTGGCAGCTATTAAAGATAAATACAAAGTAGAAGTAGTATTTCTAGTGCTTAGTATACCAATTTTTTTTGGCAAGTTCTGCTTCCAAGGTCAGCTGGGAATAATCTTTGCTCATCATCACATGATCACTGATCATTCCTTTTTGCTGTTGTTGTTCCCATTGTTTATTTAGAGATGATCCCTCCTGAATAATGTCCTGCTGCTGGCATAGCTGCAGCATTTACTGATGAGTTATGGTTTTGCTGCTGCAATCTCATGAGCTAGAGGGAAAGCTGCTCACTAACGAAAGTTCCCTGCTGCTATTGTAGAGGGTCTTTTTTTTTTTTTTTTGGACAGACAGGCATCCTTATTTTCTTGTTTTTGTCAGAAGCCCTGGGGGGTTTCTCACTCTTCTGGACTGAGTCACTTCTGGGAGTCCCCTCCTTCATTTTCTATAGTTCTCAAGTGGTACAGCAGAAGATACTCCCAGCCCAGGGCATATATTAATCTCTGCCCAGAGTTCATATTGATTTTTGAGTGCAGCCGTGAGGTCTATGTGTGCGACTTCAGGTATGTTCTCAGATAGGTGTCTTGGAAATATATAAGATCCCTACATCCCCTTCCATACATACATGGAAATATATAAGATCCCTACATAGCCCATAAAATGTAAGACTTAAATGATTAGAGCTACATAGCTAGGTACAATCTGTGTACAGCGAAATCTCCAAAAACCTAGACTTTCCAGGCCTATTTTCACTATCAGGTTGCAGAAATGCAAACCAGATATTTCCTAAGTTGAATCTATATGTAATGCAGTATAGGACACAGCAATTAAGAAAGGAAAAAACACCTCTAGAAAAATCTAAACAAGCCCTTAATAATGACTTCTGCCATTTTTTTGTGAGGGCTTGAAAGAAATAGCACTGGGCATGCTGCTAGCCCAGCCTCACTAAGACCCGGCAGAAAGGAGCGGTAAAGGAAGAGCAGGACGGACTGCCAGCTGTGACTGGTGCTTTTCTCCATTTCTTCGTGTTTTGTAGAATAACAAGGACACCCTAAAGTGTTCCATAATGAGCACTATCATCCCCAGTCACACAAATTCATGACTCAACAGCCTCACCAAACATATGCAATTTTTAAAAAATAATTTACATTTTACGCTTATTTTCCTACTTGTTAGAGGCTGTTATACACATACTTAAGTAGCTCTCCACAGACATGTAGAGCAGACACACTCATTGGCAAAGGCAAGAACAATCTGAGGCAGCTACAACACAAGAAATCTCCAAACCAAGGCTCTTTGATAATTAGAGAATACATGATCCGGGAATAGAAGATTTGTCATGAATTTTCAGAATGAAATGATATGGATGAGCAAAGACACAAGCTTCTGAACGATCTGAAGTAAGGAAGGCCAGGTTATGGCTTGGCTCCCAGGAAGGTCTCACCAGGACAGATGCCAAGGCTGTTTAAGGACCAGGGGCAGGTTTCCTTCCCAGCTGCAGGAGGCAGCAGAGCAGCAAGGATTTTGGCTGGCTGTTGCAAAAAAAGTTGAAGAAATCCTGAGTGTTCTGCCTATCAAGCAAGACCAGGCTTCAGCACTCTGAGATGTGTGCATTACTGCTCTTTGCCATACTGTAGAAACAATGAGGTCTATTTTGGTCTAATGAGTCAATTATTGTACCTCTTTGGGTACTGGCACAAAATGCACTCAGACTGTGCTTCTTTGAGGCACAGCTGGAGCTTTTTCATGTTGGTTGATAGGCCAACAATCTCAAGGCCAATGGAGCAGATTTATTTTTCAAACCTTTCTCTTGCAGAGATGAACTTCTGGGATGAACTTTTCGGTCATATTTTTTTAATTGGCAAAGAAAAGTATTTCTAATTTCTCAGGGAATTGCCAAGTATCTTTTAAACGCCACAGCTTCTTATAACACTCAAAACATTGAAGCTTCTCAGTTTTCCACTTGCTACTTGTGAGAACAGGGAATAAATGAATCATCAAAGGCTATGTCAAAATGGGGAGCAAGGAGGAAAAAGGGAGGCAATTACGATAAAGGTAGATGCAATTATACAACCAAGACCCTTGAAAAACAATGGAAATGACAATGTGAACAGTTCCACCCTAATAAACTTTCCCAGGCCTGATGGTTGGCCCTTAGCTGTTCAAGTCAGTTAACAGGCTTTCAAGACTAAGCTATCAATTTAAAAACCTTGAGTGTCCCAGCTTGTCTCTTGCACTTGATGAACATATTTTACTCTTCATTGTTGCAAAAAGCCAGGCTTCTGACTCTTAAAAAGCCAATAATTTTGATTATGTCTAAGACAGCTTAGATGCAAAATAAAAAGCCATCTTCAGCATGACAGAGTCTGAGACGGATAGCTTTTGAGAGTTAAAGAGCTTCATGATCACAGTCTGATTATTAGATAGAAGACTCATTCTATCTGTGACTGTAAAAGAAAAAAAAAATCTATAAATATTGTGTAATTTGTTTTTCAATAATACTTGTTTTATGCCATAGTGAAACCAAGTCATTGAACTGTCAGTGCACTATTATAGTGTTATTTATAAAAGTATTTCCATAGAATGGATAGCTATATATCTGCAATTATTTTATCAAAAATTTTAAGCATATATTAAAACTCATCTCCTTACAATCCACAACTGAAACCCAAAAGGTATTCTTTGAATTCCTAATGTAAAATGCTCCTGAAAAAACAGACTGTGCAGATTTCAGGCTAGACCTTACAAAGCAGATTTTCCTTTCACTTCTCTGAACTCAGCTGCTTCTTGTTAGAATGTATGTGATGTCATTCTCTTCTGCCACAGGCATATGACAGTAAGTTTGTTCAGTCCTCTGAAGCACCTCTAACAAGGAAGATAAAAAGACACATTTATATCCTCCAAGTAAATAGTAAATATGGCAAGAGGCCTCGCACAGAATAGCAGGATGATAAAGAATTAAATAGCTGCACAGGAAGATAATTCTATCCATCTTGGGCACAGAATGATACATAAAGACCAATAGGTATGATCTCCAAAATTTTTAAGGGCTTATCATGCTGCAGATTTGCACAGGGCAAAAAAAAACAAGAAGATGTTAAACAGCTATGTTTAACTGTACTACTATCATATGGTTACTTTTGAGGCTGTAATTTTATATGCTTTATTATTCACACAAATGAGACATAAACAAAACCACTGCCTTCTTAAACTACAGATATTACCCTGATTAAAACAAAATTTTAAGCTGTCTGTAACCTGCTAGTCCAAAAGTGAGCATTTTCTCTTATTAGAGAGAAATAGCTTTACACAGAAAAGGTAGAGTGTAAAGTGAAGCTCTGTGCATAGTGTTGTGCTGCTCTGTTAATATTCATACAAGTTCATTCTTTGGATATCTCCATGGGGAAATTAGACAAAATGTTCTGAAAATTGATTTAGACAGCTTACTGCTGTATCTATAAGTTTGTCCATACTCAGCAGCTAAGACTCCTTTTCTGTGTTTTATCAAGGACCAACGGAAATTTTATGTTTTACAAGGAAGAGGAAGAGGAAATCCGTGACTGTGAGTGGCAGTACAGCAATAGAACAAAAGATGTTTATCATGTATAGCCCGCTCCATTATTTGTGATCTTAGAAATTCTGACCAAACCACATCTATCCTAGAGCTGTCTTCGCTGATAAGAAATTTATCCCCAATCATAATGGTGATCCACACCATTTCTTATATTGCTTTTGCTGATTTTGGACATGTAGATGAATATCTTATTAGTTAGTCTCTTTAAAAGAAAAGAATGAAAGTAACTCTTCCCTGAATTATTTTCCTGATCTACAAAGGACACAAGATCAAGCTTTCTCAACACAACAATCCCAGGAGAGCATCCCAGCCAGTGAGATATGCTTAGGAAAGTTTCTCTCAACTGCTTTTGCAGAGTTGTTTAAAAGTTCATTGTATTAACTGGAGAACTAGAACAGGAGTGAAGCAAAAATCTGCACTTCTGCATTCGCAACATGTTGGTGGAAGTAAGGAATTTGAAGTCCATATGAAGCTAAAAAAAAATTCAAAAAATGGCGACTTGTGCACTGGTAAGAGATTGGCACAGCAATTAGAAATGTTGGTTCAGCTTCCTTCAGATTGGGAAAAAATATAGACATTGGTCTTCAAGTAAGTACCTTGGCCCCTTAAGTAAAGTCAGAGTAGGGAACAATCACCCAATCACCAACTGTTTGTTGTTGGTTGTGGGGTTTTTTTTTTATTATTTTTTGGGTTTTTTTTTCTCGCTGGCCTTCCTTTGCTTTCCTGGTGTATGCTGAAAACCCAGGACTGGCCTCCTAGTTTAGGCCAGTTTAGGCTAGGAGGCCTCCTAGTCTCTCTGTGTTCCTTTAAGATTTGCAGTATTTCTATTCCTCAGTTTTTGCCTGTATAACACAGTCTTTAACCATCAGTAGATGTAAAATAAGAATAAAAGAATTAGGATACAGAAAGTTAGAGAGTTGACTTTTATTGTCAGCTGTGAGGGCAATTAGGAAGAGATTAGTTCAGAATGATTAGGAGATTAGTTTTTTTTCCTTAGCTAAGGAAAAAGAAGGGAGAGAGAAAAAGATTGATGATAGACTTAATAACAATTTGCTGTGATAAAACTTAGAATAGTAGTTATATTATTTACAGTGACCCAAATATTTTTCTCTTTCTGGAATTGTATTTTTTTCTTTTTTTAATTTCCTCAATAGTCAGGAGCAAGTACGTTTGTAAGGTTGGGGAAGCTAATTTTGAAAGAAAGAACTTTGAGTCTTTGGGCATCCAGCCAGTTACAATTTGGAAAGCAGGAGCTGAATTGTGAAGGAAGTGGGGTTTCTGCTTTTTTTTTATTATTATTTTTATTTTTTTCTCCTTTAATCTGCAGTGTGTATACAGCTGGGTCAGGGCTGAAAAGATAAAAAGAGAAGCAGTACCATATACACTCTTTGACATGCAGATGGCATCTTCCCCTGATAAGGTTCTACTTTGCTGTTACATCATAAAGTTTTACACAGGGTTAAATTTTGGCATGACTCAGAAAAGAACCAGGAATTCTCAAAAGGAATGACAGGGAATGGGAAAAATTATTAACAAAAGATTTGCGTTGTTCATCACAGTCCTTAATAATCCCTGGAGAGATCATTCCTTATTTTTCGTCAGCAAAATCATTTGTTTCAGTGAATTCAAGAGGGTGAACCAAAGGACATACCAATAATGAGTAATCGTTTTACCAACTACATGAACCAGAATTCCAGCCATGACAATCCTTGCAGTCTAGATATACATAAACTTGGAGGTTGTGAAATCCCAGGTGCTACCAGGAACTAAATTTTGCAGTGTAAAGTAGATTAAACAATAATTTTAGAAGTCCTTTTCAATTTTGATTTGCACCTGTGAGTTGTGCCCATTCCTAACTAATGTTAACGCAGCAGAGCTCTTGTTTCCATAACCCACAGCGGCACTCACCCCACAAAGTTCAGCACGGCTACAGCTCAGTGCTACTACTGAATATTATGAAACAGCCGCTAAAAGAAAAAACACCAAAACAATGCAATTGCATGGCAATATGCGTTCATCAGAGGGCTTGTAAAGAACTCTCAACATATGTCAGAGTTCCACTCTTTCCACTCTTTACTTGCTCTCCAAAGAGTTAAGACTAGTATCAACGTGCCATGTCAGCAAGCTTGGCTGCTAACTCTGTAAACCCTTATTATAGGTTCTGCACTGCAGCTGAGATTAGGCAGGATTATTTATTAAGGGTTAGCTTTGGGATGCATGCTAGGGAACTCATAACTTTTCTATTTATGAGACATAGAACAATATTATTATCTTGTCTTAGACTTCTCTCCTAATGAGATTTTGCTGCACAAAATTGCAAGAGTTATTTCCTCCCTCTGTCACTTCCAGATATTTACCTAAACAAGCCACTAAAATGATTTATACAAGAACCTGTATACAGCTGTTCCCTTGCTATGGCTTTTCCCTCAAGGACTATGGAATATAATATCTTTCTGTAAAAGAAATTAATCATGATTATTTTTCAGTGTATCTACACTTCTTATACAAACCATCATTAACTGCTTATTGTTTAGGCTTTATAATCGTCATTGATAATATATGCAAAGACAATGAAGAGGTTATCTGATTGTGCATCCTATTTTCCTCTTCAACTCAAGGAAAATTTATCTGGATCTGTATAGAGACTTCTTTCTGTTTCTTCATGGGATGGGCAGTTGCATTCAAACTACAACAAAGCCTTGGGGTAAGATACTAGATGAGACACAAGTTTATTCCCCTTAAAGCTAATATAATAACATTTATCCATGTAGCAATACAGGATATCAAGTGAGCAGTTCTGCATAGCCAGTGCCAAAACAGGAGCGCCTACACAGCTAGTGATTTTCATTGTAGTTTTAGGCATCGTCTTTGCCTATTCACGTTGCTACAAGCTATTCTATACATGGTCAAGTTATGTGACCTTTACACAATGACTGGTTCTTTGTTATTTTTTTCTTGGTATAATGTTCCTGTTATCTTCCCCATTCTTTAAGTTGTTTCCTATAACAAATTAACATTGCCAGCTGTGGCTTCCTGATAATCTCTGCACACTAATGCATTCCCATTCTCATTCTCTGGGCTCACTGAATGGATGACACATACATTTTGCACAGCAAGCACTCACTGATAAAAAGTATGTGCATAATGCTTTTGCAGCTCTTTTTACTAATATTTATTTAATTATGGCATTTCTAACGGTGATCTCTTCAGATTGTAAGGTCCAGAGGAAATACCTCAGCACACAGTATGACCACAACTAGAGGTGCTCCTTCAGAATCTCTTTTGAAGAGATGAAGACAACAGAGCGGGGAAAGTTAGCCCCATAGGTCTGCTTTCTCACTTCACAATCACCAGAGAGGTGCACTGGAGAGGACACTGAAGGGCTGATTCCCTGACACCCCATATCTCATAGATTTGCTGTATCCCAAGTGTGCATAGCAAGTCACAGAACAACATCTCTATGTCAAGTTCATCCACACCATACGGCTGCACAAATATCATTCTCTGTTGTGTAAGCCAAGGCACCTACCTTCCACACGTGGGATACAGCCCAGTCTTAGCAGTCACCTAAAAAATAGTCTAGTGAAAGGCTTGTACACAGCGGGCTCTGGCTGCCACGTGGGGTCTGGCTTAACGTGAGGCAGGGTGTAGTACTGTGGCCAACTGTTTTCTCCCTGCTGTAACAGAGGTGTGAGCTGCTCCTGGATCAGCTCCTGAGCTGCTGCTGTTTGCAGCCCATCTTTTATGTTTTATAACCACGATCTGTTACAGTTATTAGAGGTGTAAAGGACAGGACAAAACCCACTGCCAAATTACTGTGACAAAAAGCTGCTATAGCAAAGGACTAGGAAAGAATTAAATAAACTTTTTCATCTCTTCATTCCGTAGTATTATTCCTGTAACGGCCATGAAACAATGCAGATCAGGACAGAGACTTACCAATAACTAGCATCCTTAAAGTAAAAAGAATTCATTTTACATTGGACACTGTTTTCATCAGCAGCCAATGTACTCTTGCAAGCTGGTCTAGTAAGAAACACAGACACAATCAACTCTCTAGTCTTTCTCTCAGACTCAGCTTGACCACCTCTTCCTGTCAGAGGGAACAAGGTGAAATTGGAAAATTCAAAAGTTTTGAAGAAGGCAGAGAAGCAAGGCAGAAACATTGCCCAGAGGGGACAAGTGGGAGAACAGTGCATGAAGAGAAGCAGCTTTGCTCAGCTTTGCTCAGGCAATAAATAATGTAAATAAGGAAATATATCTGAGTGAAGGCATTGGTCAACACATAGTTGTGTTTTCTTTTCTTAGGGCCAGGAAATCTGAATAGATTAACTGTTTTCTTTTGCTACTCTACTTTTGTGATAGCAACTTGCAGATTACTGTGAGGTTATCTTTTAATTCCACTTGGCAGATTATAATCTGTATTGTAAAAGTTGACTTCAAAAATGGAAGTTTATTTTTGTTAGCTGGTGTTTACTGATTGTAAGTTCTGATCTTCCTCTCTCCCTTCAACTCTGGTACAGCTGTGTCTTTTGGTCAGTATCCAATTTATAGCAGTTAATCAACTTCTTAAATTCAGATTTTATCAAGGCTAGTTTTCAGAACAGAAAGAGCGTTAACATTTCTCAAAACCTTTTCTTTTAGACCAAAACCAAGTACCCCCAGATTAAATCCAAATTCACCCTAGCCATCCTGGACATCATTAAGAAGTAATTACTCAGTAACTGTTAGCACTATTACTGTGACTGTTAGCACCAGGAAAACGCACCTTTGCCCCATGCACCCTGGTTTACTCAGACTTTTACTCAGACTGAAGAGCCTTGAGAAGTTACTTAGCTCTGCACTATAAACCTGCATGGGCAATTGCAAGTACAGTGCAACAGAGTGCTAAGTGACACTCTGTAACAGAGCGACAGAGAAAACAGAAACATTTGCAGATCTTTCAGTCATCCATCTCTCCTCCCATTATTGTGGAACTATGAATTGAAGTAATATAAATCTGGAGGGGTTTTCTAGTTGAAAAAATAAAATGAAGTCAGAAAAAGCCACGTAGACATTCAGATCTTAAAAGAGAAAACAGTTGGAAGAAGAAATAGTCTTTCATACAGAGCTCAAGATAAGATGCCATAGGTCTTTAAATAAATAGGAGTAGGAAGTAATCTACCCTCTACTAACAAATCTACTAATGGTTCTTAATGAAAATTCTCCTCTCCTCAAGGAAACTGGCCGAGTCACATAAGTTTTACTTTAGTAAGGCATAGAAAGCTATTTTCAAAATCAATGGCATCTTGTTGATTAGGACCTAATAGAAGCCTTCATCAAAACCTACTGGCAGTGAGATAAAGTAATTCATAGTAATCATGGGAATTTATAAAAACCTTCAACTGACTTACAAATCTTCAAATTACAAGGTATGATTTTGGAAAATTCAGAGGATAACAATAGTCTAAATTAATTATCCACCTTGAGTCCTGCAGACAAAAAAAAAAAAAAATCATGAAAATCATGGGCTCTTTGAAAATAATAATAATGATAATAATAAAAACAAACAAAACAAACAAACAAACAAAAAAAAAACGTTAACCCAAAAAAACACAGTTAACCCAAGAGGCTCTGTTTTATTGCTCATTTGATTCTAAGAAGCTAACCCCAGGGTTGATCCCCTTCGAAAACCTAGAGGTACCATGACTACTTCATTACTTGCATGAGGACCAAATGCCTCCCATTTGCAGGATCTTAATGGAGAATTTTAATGGAAAAGAACAGCTGTTATTTTAGGAAGAAGCAAGAATTTCAGGGTGTGGTGTATGTAAACAAGGGGGAAAAATGACAGTCATAACAAACAGGAAGTAGGCATGAATCACAGAAAATTATGTGCTGAAAACTGGAAACATATATGACAAACAAAAAATTGAACCTCCTGGAAGAGAAAAAATAATTATCAGCATTTTAAAATTTCAAAGTAATTCATCAACCTTTCTCTGTCCTGTACCTTTTTTGAAGCAGTTAAACTGTATCTGGAAGAAGCAAAGTGAACCTTTCCTTAAAATGTCACAGTGGTAGCTGAGACCAGCTGTGACCTCTCCCTAAAACAGCTGCTAAATTTCAACTCTGAACTGAGAAACTCAGTGGTGGGTTGTTGTTTCTGCTTCTCATGGTATTATAGTATTACATGGCATTTCGAGTGGCATTTTCAATAGGACACATAAATTGTAATAATTCAAAAATCCTGATTTTTTTTTGCCTTAAGCTTTAGCTCCTAGAACACATGACTAAGGGAGAATCTTTTGTTTCTTTTGGAATTGTAATTCTTTACTGGCATGGTTTCAGAAAAAGAATTGAAAACATAAACCACGAAAGCTGAGTCCAGAATGAAAAAAAAAAAAAAAAAACTTATCATTCAAAGCCAGTACTATAAGCTTTTATAATACAGAGTTAGTTTGATGATCAGAATGAGAGGTGTTTTCAATGTCAAATGTCATTATAATTTTAGAGGTGTTCATCTCGTAAAAGTTAAGGAAAGCTATTGCACTCCTGCTATGTTCTGGTCATTCCCCACACTTCCCCTCCGACTGTGCACAAGGGCGCATGCGTGCACACGTGCACATGCACATGCACACACACATAGTCTTTGCTCTTATTTAGTCTACATGAGTATTGACTTGGGTGCATTACAAAGAACTACTAGAATCTTCTTTAAATATCTGCTTTGGAAAGATAACGTGAGCCAATAGGAAGATGACATTTCATTAATCTTGTGAAGTCAGTGACAAAGGCAAATAATATGAATGTGTCATTGTCAGAACTCTCCCACAGCTAAATTTCTCTTGCATCTATGAACTGTCATATATTTCTTCTAAAGAGGTGGTGAGATCTGTGAAGAATGCCTAAAACGATGCAAGCCCACCATCTCCCCCTTCCATGGTGATTTAACTTCTCTATAAACTTGAGAAGAAGAGGATTTTAAGACTCCTAAGACCCTGGCCATACACTTTCACACCCCATCTTTCTAAGCAGTCATGTATTGACACGTCTTGAGTAAATTGCCTACTCAGTGCTTGTGCATTGTGAAGTGGAAATGCAATAAGACATCAGTTGATCAATTTTACTATGTGCTGCATAGAAAAGAGAAGTCATATACTGAAAGTTAAAGTATACCAGGCCTTTTTAAAAATATTTTCATAATGACTATTAAGTTCCTGAAGATATTGGTTTCAGAGTTCTGCTGAACATGGAAACAGTGGCTTACCAGGGACCCCTGGTTTTAGGGCAACCTTTTTGAGCATCTTGTTTTTGCTCTGAGCATTCTAGAACTAAGAATAGCCCCTTTTACTGAGCAGATGACTGTACTTTATCAGCATTGCCTCAGGCTTTATATCTTAAGAAGATACTTACCATGTAGAATTATTATCAAATCAAATGCCGCTGTGAAGCACTCTTGAGATTGCCATCTACTTGTGTAGGAGAACAGAAAGGAAATCTTACTCATATACAATAAAAAAAAATCCTTTTCATAAAAAGACATTACTGCATGTTCAACATACTGCTCAGTAAAGAAATTCTGCAACAAAGATAGATCCAGATTTATATAAAAAATTGACTTCAGAATATCTGGCAATCATATTAAACGGCAAGTGCCAAAACAGTATCCAAGAGAATAAAATGCATTAGTTGAAGTTCTTTCCACCTTCTCTTCACAGAAATTCTAATCTATCACTTTTATTTATTTATTTATTTTTCTAGATAGGGACTTTCAGTTCCTAAAATGGCTGAGTCAAGGACACATTAAAGAATTGCTCTGTCAGAACCACAAGACTCAGGAATGAGCAGCTTGCAGGGAGTGTCAAGAAGCTATGAGAAAGATTTTGTGCTTGCTAATCATCTTTAATGAATATATTTTACATCTTCAGCTGCTCAGAATCAAGGAAACTATTTCAAATTCTCAAGTCTCCCTAAGAAAAAAATCACACACACACCAGAAGGTCACAGTCTGAGACTACAGGTTGGTGTCTTTCGGTATTTTCACTAGTAGTTCTCCTAATTTGAAAAGTTACTTAAACCGGTTAACACAGTCACTTTCATGAATAATACTTACTTCTGTGCCATGCAAAGTTAAATGCTCATGGGGTTTAGCTATGGATAAAGGCAATGACTAAGTTAATGGATGAGACATTTGCAAAATATATGTTGATAACTTAAGTCAATATTGCTGTTATGTGTATTACAAAGTATTACAGTGCTTCGACATTGAATGTATACAAAACCCACTTAGCTGGTCCTGTAGCAGCAACCCTGTGATTGAGCCTGATGCATTTGCTGAGCCTTCCAATAAACATTTCATATTTAGCATCTGGTATGGCCCCATCTTCATCTCGTTCTTTCAGTCATGCAGCAATCCAGCAATGTGAATCCTTTTGAAAACCATCATCTGTCAAACAGTAGGTTGCTTTACTTGCCACATTTATTACATCTATATGGAAATTCTTGCACAATGACATCTAATTTGTCACTCTTCTAGTGAAAGTATTCAAATATTGATATTCTACTGAAAAGAAGAACAGTTCTCCTAGCTGCAAGGATAACTTCATTGCTCAGAATTGCTTAAACCCTCTTTGTCATTTTCCCTTAAGAAAATCAAGCAACACAAATGAACAAGGACAACAACATTAAACAGAGCAAACTAACATTTGTCTCTTGTTCATTCACATTAATCAAATATTAACAATGCATTTGTAGTACATATTTATGGAATGCTTATCACTGCATCCTGAGAACATGCTGTAAATTTTTAACCTATAGCTAAAAGTCAGTTGTTTCTTTTGGATGTATCTACAGTGGATCTATATTACCATATTATTAAATAGTTTTTCAATGCTTTATAACTATGTAATTAAGTGAAATTTGATTTCTGTAATCAAGAAAAGTTAACTCACTATTGATTTTTTTAAAATATTTCTTTTTGCATGCAAATAAAACAATAGGATCACTGTGGGCTGGGGGTTTCCTCCAGTTTTACAACTGATTTGCTTATATTCTGGTCTATTTGCCATCTGAATACACAGATTTCTACTGTTTTATAGGCAAGCTTCATGAATAGGCATAAGAACTATGCACGAGCATCAGTCTGTGTTTTGCCCAGTGACTGCTTCATGTAAAATACAGAAAAATGTCAGAGGGCAGGAACCCTCCCTGACACTCCAGGCTAAAAGCTCACAACCTATCTATCTCCATGTTCCTTCTCCATCTTCCTATTTGTGGCTGTTTTGTGGCCAGATTCCACTGTACAGACGTGAAATGTGCTTCTCATTCATGAACAGTCAGGCTTCCTACATTGGGAACACACTGGTGGGGAAGACATTGTGATTATGATAAACAGCAAACACATCATACTTGGTTAGCATTCCTGGAGGATTTTGGAAGCAACACAAGTCATATGTATATATATATGTGTGTATGTATATATATATGTAAAGATCAAAAAATTAAGAGATTAGTTCTACTTGATTATTTTGCTTTTTTCCTTAACTAGTTATGAAATGTCACTCGTGTTATTTTCTGTAGAATGAATCTCCTGTGCAGAAATTAAAAATAAGTCTAAAACCACATAGCTTTATTCAAATTGCAAAAACCCTTCTCCTCCATGAAGGAAGGAAATGAAATGATCTCCAGACATCTGTGTGAGCTGGACCATGCTAACAAAAGACAGACAGACATGCTTACTTGGCAAGAGTTTTTCCACTTCTCATTTGGTAAATACTGTCTTAGTTTTCTCCAGCTACACTGCCAAGAGGTGAAAAAAGAAAACAGGTCCCAGGATGTTTGACTTAAATTTCCCAAGATTTGTACAACTAAATAAGGAAACATTTCACAATTTCATAGGTTAGGGCTGGATAAAGACAGGAATTTACATAAATCCACATATAAGATCCCATCTCTTTGAATCACCTCATGAAAACTTCATCCTGAAGAGGAGACAGGGAAAGCCTGGAGTCAGTCCTGTCAGCACAGAAAATCTGTGGAAAGCTTGTAGCTTCAAAATGTATTTTTAGTCCAATATTTCAGTAGCCTCAACAATATCTACCCAACAGAAAAATACATATGCATAAAAGAGATGGAGGCCCAGCAATAATAAGGTTTAAATATTACATTTTCAATTCACTGAAAGGGGATCTGTCAAATTCCAACTCAGTGGAGTCATGCGTCCATTGCCTGGTCTTGCCTCGAGCACCACATTCTCCCCAAAAAGTGCTTTCCCCAGGCTAATAGGTGGTGACCAATTAATTTTGTCATCTGGGTAATGTCTAAGAAGGAAGAAAACAGAAGGCTTCTGCAGTGAAGCCGCATTGATCTTTGAAAGATACTGAGCACTCCTTAGAGATGGCTAAACAGGATGAGAATCAAAATGTTTTGCAAACCGTGAATGCCATAGAAGCGAGGGTTTTGTCACTCATAAACTCTGCAGGAGGGAACAAAAGAACACCTTAATCCTGTGAGACTCTGAGCCAGCCTTATTTGCCCAGGCTTCACTGAGTATCCTATCTTAAACAGATCGGGCATGACTTCAAGTTAGCTGGGGTTTAGCCTCTGAGAATAAATAAATCGCAGCCCAGAAAAAGCTTAGCGATGACTCTCACCACTGGCGAGTCAGAATCGAGCAGTTATGTAGTACTCCCATTCTCTGCTTGTTAGCAGCCTCTGGAATCACACCGAAACAAAATTAAAGTCATACAGCTGTATAAGGAGTAAATTTCCAACCAATAATAATACAAAATGCAGTGTTTGGCATTGCGTTGTTCTGCAGATGTTAGCAAGGACCAGTTAGGATTCTGGGAGCAGGCACTTCTGCTCTGCAAATCCAGAGCGTGCAGGAGCAAACGTGAGCAGCCGGGTGCCTTAGGTAGGGCACGTGCTCTGAGCTGCTCGACTGCCCAGCCAGGCTCTCTGGAGGAGGGGGAGAGGGGAGAGAAGCAAGTTCAGGATGTGCTCAGACAGAAAATTCAAGTCCCGTGCCCAGCTGGGTGGCTGTGTGTGGCATTGTGACCCTCCCCCAGTGCATCCGGCCTCTTTACACAGTCAGCTTCTGCATAACGCGCATCAGGAACACAGAAAATACTGATGACTAACACTTGCCGCTCACACCCCAGTGCTCTCGGCAGGACTGCCTTTTCCGGATTTTTATCTTGCCTCCCCAAGTTTAAGAGGGAATATTTTTTCGATCATACTGTTTTTTTTTTTTCTTATTTGGCATTTGATCTTTTTGACAAAGGCAGCATTTAGTCTCCAGCAGGCAGTTTTAGGACAGTTGAAATACTGTCTTAGTGAACTGCTTATATCACACAAAAAGCCACTTTGAGTCATGACTGATTTCAGATCCTCCCTACCAAATACTTCTGATGCAGGGGTCAGCCTTGTTCCCTTAGACACAGAGAACTGCAATATACGCCCATATTTCCTGAACCTCCTCTGCAGAGACCCAAACTTGTCCAAACCAGAGGACAAACCTCGCAGGCACACTAAGGCCCATATTACCTGACTTCCAACACCTCTCTGCAGTTCATGATGTCACTGTGCCTCACACAGAAAGACCAGAGGAACTAACCTTCTTCCTGTAATTGCACCTTCCATGATGACCTCTGTTTTTGTCTCCAAATTTCACACAAAAACTCTACAGGTCAAACTCTAGTCTGCACTCTCCTGCCAACACCAAAACTTTACAACTTTACCTTCTTTTTTTTTTTTTTTTTTTTTTTTTTTTTTTTTTTTTTTTTTTTTTTTTTTTTTTTTTTTTTTTTTTTTTTTTTTTTTTTTTTTTTTTTTTTTTTTTTTTTTTTATTATTTTTTTTTTTTTCT
>VWPW01009209.1:297042-311618 GCA_013389825.1 Crypturellus undulatus
TTTTTTTTTTTTTTTTTTCCCCTCTATACATATTCTAGCACCTTCTGGCATGAGCATGTGAGTATCTTTATAATACCTATATAATCCAAATCAGCTCCCGTCTAACATCTGCTGAAGGGTATTTTTCTACACAAGTGCAGAATGGTGGTTGTAGCCATGCAAATGCCTGATTGCAGTAAGACAAACCTTCACACAGGAAGTTCCACTTCGATGTGAGGAAGAACTTCTTCCCTGTGAGGCTGACAGAGCCCTGGAACAGGCTGCCCAGAGAGGCTGTGGAGTCTCCTTCTCTGGAGATCTTCCAAACCCGCCTGGATGCCTCCCTGTGCCACGTGCTCTGGGTGTCCCTGCTGGAGCAGGGGGGTTGGACTAGATGATCTCTAGAGGTCCCTTCCAACCTCAGTCATTCTGTGATTCTGTGAAACCTCAAACAAGCCAAAGTGAGAGTACTATACATAGTACCTGCCCTATATATAGGCTCATAATTTTCTGAATGAAACTAATATACGCGCAAGTATTCTGTTCCTAGGAAACCTTATTCATTACAAAACACAATCACAGTATGAATAATTAACCTATTTTATTATACCTAGTTTATGGAAAAACACAATTACAAAGAAAGAAGAAAAAAAACCCACAAAGATAAACAGACACCTACTTCCTATTCATATAAAGTCTTTGCTCCTAGATTAATCCTGAGGGACAGCTCTCCTAGAGCTTCTGGCATCCATCTCCCTTGTTTGACAGAATGTTACTTTTAGAAATGAAAGCACTTGCTTATGTCGCAGGCAGTGTTACATTCACACGCTCTTAATGAGTATTTTACAAGATCAGCACAAGGTGTGTCAAAAGGCTGCCTTTGCAATTAAAAATCATGTCTCCTGGATATTATCTTCCCCTCGCATGTGTGGATGGATTCCTTGCATAAGACCCATGCCTGTAGTTGTTGGGTGTCCATGATTATGTATACACATAGTGCTCTACATACTCCAAAGCAGAACAATTTCTTGACTCCCTGTCATCCTCATAATGGAACCTGCTAGAAAATTCTGTGACCCTCCTCATACACCTAAGTGTCCAATAGAGACATTGTGCACTTGGGGCATTACCTGGCTCAACACAAAGCTGTATATCCTAAGTTAAGAACGGGAACTGTTCTCAGGCTCCCACAATAGAAACACAGCCTGGAAGACTGGCTGATAGAAAGGTTTTCATCTGTTTAAGTAGAAACCTGTGCAAGTAAAGTGGATCTGAGAGACTGATCTCTTTCCTTATTAAATACATGTTTTCATGCTATGCAGCTGTTACGCACATCTCTGCTTTTCCAAATAGACAGCAAATGTAACAAGAACTTTTCAGTGCCATGCCATTATTATAACTTGAAACACAGAAATCAGTTCTTCTCCCTAGGAACACTGTTTATACAACATTATTCATCGCCTCATGGTTCTGGTTGTGTGGCAGGCTTTCTGTGGAGAAACATTACCACATTTTGTTGAACTGCTGTCAGCTAAAGTGCTGCTCACTAGGCGGTTTTTCATTTTGGTGTAGAGCAGTCTCGTTCCCCTGTCAGGGCTTGTGCTAACAAACTGCCCCTCAAGGGTTTCTTCCCCTTATTCTAAGTGCTGTACTATACATCCCTTATACACTTGGGTATCTGCCATTCTGGACTAAGATTGCTCCTTTATGAGGGACAGAAATCTCATTTCACGTCACACATCAGACTTCAGAAGCGTTGTAAGAGTTGCTGCCAAACCTTTCCACAGCTGTGTTGATTTTCTGAGATAATCTTTCCTTGCATGGTCTGTCCTGAGCTGGACAAGACAAAAGTTCAAGTATCCAGGTGCCAAGCTGTTCTAGTAGCTCTGCCCTTTGTCACTCTCTGTGAACCACTCTGACACCACAGAATGCAACTTTCTCCCCCTCCCCATCCTCCTCGACATAATTTTTCAGAAGAAACTTCCTTTTGAAAAGTGTACCACCATCTTATGGGACATGAATGAGAAAGAATGGTTTTGTGTGTGTGAAGATCTGTCATGCCTGTCTGGAAAGATCTGTGGCTCCCATAAGACAGTGAGGTGGAACTCACTCACCTCAGAAGAATGAGAGCAGGGTGACAACACAGACAGCCAGCTCCTTCCCAAAGCCTCACAAGCTCTCCTGTCCTTCATAACCCCCTCCCACATCTGTCAAGTTATGTGAGTTAAAGGCCAATGACATTGAATAAAAAGTTCAAGCAAGGATTAGGGGAACACTAAGGCTGTGGAGCCCAAATTACCTCATCGCAGAAGTGGGTCTCTCCACTGAAGGAGACCCTGCAGCACCTTGTTCAGGTGTGAAATCCCCGCTGAGATGAGGGGTGCAAAGAAACTCCCTTCCCTGGACACTTCACAGACTGAACAGGACTCATTACAGTATGCCGTGAAAGAGTATTTTGAAGTTCAGCAAATTTTAGTGTGTTGCAAGAAGATTCTGGGATTGTGTGAGATGAAAACCTAAGAATGGCCCTGTCTGCCATTGCCATCTCTCGATCTGGTTTCAGTTTCCATTCTATTACTATTGCTCTAAGTTTCCCTCGGACTAAAACTTTGTAAAATAGTTTCACTGGGAATGCTGTTCAGGGAACTCCTACCCTGCTTGCCTCCTCTTTAGATCACTGCACTTCAGCATGAATGAGTCCACATTTCTAAAGAAAGCAAAAACTTGCCTCAGCTCTGCAAGCCGGCCATGGTTATGTCTTCTCAATCATATACAAGGGCTGACTTGTTTCCCCAGTCCCTCACGGACCGCATGGTCATGACCAAATCTCTTTCAGAGCCTTCCTCCAGCATGTGTTTTAGTTCAAACAAAAGTAGAAACAGGACTTTTCTTCCTGATCTTCCTCATGAGAGCAGACCAAACTAACTCTGTCCCTCAGTCGTATCTTCCTTCTGAGATGCATTTAAACAACCAGCCAGCTGCTCTAAACAAATGTGCAAAGTTAAAAGCAAAACAAACACTTCAAATTCTATACTAAGCCCATAGAAGTAATTAGGAGAGTATAATCAAGATAAAATTCATGATGAACATAACTATTTGCATAAATGCTATAGAAAGCAAAATGAAAATTATAAATCTTGGAGCACTGAATTTGTTCTAGAGATACAGAAACAAACCAAACAGCCACCACCGAGCTGATCTTACAGCTAAAGATTTGATCGTATTTTATCTCTAGACAAAAAGCCAACAGCTATTTGGGACTAGCTTTGTTAGTTTCATAACAATTTAAGAATAAAGGTGCAATGGCTTGAGGCTGGAATAGCCTCACGCTGCTCTACAATTCCCTTTTCACATTGTATTTAGTCAAAGGATTACAAGACCACTGTAAAAAATAATAACAATAAAAAAGTGGTCCAGCTTCAATTGGAAACACAGCACAAACTGTGCTGACCTTTTCCAGACAATTACATAAAGCAGTAACGATAAGCAGTAGGGATCCCTATTAAAATATAACCCACGGCTTTTGTCTGTGTGCGTGCTTTCCTTTTGGCCCTCAGCTATTGGCTAAGCTGTAAAACAAAATCATGAAGAAAAACACAGATATGATAAATTCCAAAAGAAAATAGCTTCCAAATATGAATGACAGTCATAACCGCAGCTGGATCCAGCATATACTTAATTCACTAGGGATGGTCTGTGGCATCTTTTTTTCCTTTACGCTCAGCTCAAACTAGCCACGCTAGTTAAGATCCCATTAAACTGTTCTGTGAGTCATAGGCCTCTTTGCTCTGTGTGCTTTGCTGGCAGTTTCCTTTATCTGAGGGTGGGGAATGTAATTGTACAAGACCTTCCTGGCACCGCGCATGTGCCTCACCCGCGTGACTGTTCTCTACAATAGCTGAAACCCGCTGAAGATCTCCAACAGGAAATCGCTTCAAATGAAATACAGAGCCGAGCTGAGGCAGGCCCTGTGGAGAGGGGGCTCTGCGTCGCAGCTTCCCTGCGATACAAGCGCTCAATACTGGGGCTGCTGCAGGACCTGCTCCTCTTCCCTCAGCGTCCCCTAAGCAGAAGTAACCGAGCGGGCCTTGGGTTGCATCCTTTTTAACATAGACAGTTGTAGTTCCATTTTAGCAAAGAAAGTAACTAAATACAGCGTTTAATGTTCTCTTGCTGGATCACCAATACCAGGGATTACAGCTGGGAAATAAGTTGTTTTGGGGATTTGTTAGCAGAGAGCACCTTTCTGTGGAAGAGCAACTGCAGCCCCTTCTCAGTGCTGGGGAGAGCAGATTTCAGTCCTCTGCCATTCCCCTTGACTTCTCCAGCAAAAGTAGGCATTTCTGGACCTCCCGAAGCTGTGGGAACAGCAACACAAATAAATGTGCGTTTTGTGTCTTTTTTTTTTCTTGAAAACAGGCATGGAGACATGATGAGCTGTTTCACAGCTCAAATGCATACTCATACACAAACAAACACATCTGCCTGTCCTTGAAAAAAAAATATGTCCTGCTTCAGCTTCTGAAGGAATACACTCTCTGAGGATGTGTAGTTAATGATTTTCTTCTGCACTTTAATTCTTAACTGAGGCGGTGCTTTTTAGCTCTTAAACAGCTCCACCCAAAGCTAGTGCTGCTGATTAAAACAAGCCAGATGTGCTTGCCTAACACTGAACAAATGCTGTTTTTCACCTTCCCATATGATAAGACAGAGCCTTTGAACAGGAATGTAAACTTAAACTTCTGTTTTTTTCTGATCCTAAGTGTTATTAGCTGCATAACAAATTTCGTATATCAGATCAGTTGTGTGTAGAGGCTATAATTTTTATATTTCTGTGTACAGGTTATAATTTTTTATACCTGTAAAATACTTTGATATCATTACTAAGCGGACTCACTGCAGAAATGTTGCTAACAGGGAAAAAGGCAATATATGTTACACTGTGATTTACTGTGGTAAGTAAAATATGCCTGGAATCTCACAGGAACAGGGAATATGCTAACTGAGGAAAGAGTAGGCTACAGTACCACTAATTTTGTAAACATAGTCTAAACATTTTCTAAAATTAATGCTTCTAATCATGTGAGCACCTTCAAGAGTTTGATTTAAAGTTACATAAAATATTATTTGTAAATAGCAACAGAGACTTGGGCAAGAACAGCACAAACAAGACACTCAGCTTTTGCCAAGTTAGTCGTTAGAGCCTGACAATAAAACAGCAGAATCGATGTGCTGAGCTGTTTTATTTAAATCCCATTGTGTAGAGTTAAAAAGTTCACTGCAAACTCATTGGGCCAGAACAGAACTTGTCAGCTCCGATGGATGTTCTGCTACTTCACACACCTGCTGCCTTCTCTCCTGCCTGGCATCATTTTTGAAGCCTACGGTTCATTTCTATAAGACAAATAGATAAGCAAGGCTTTATTTTCCTTCTCGTTAGTCATATTTAGAAAGTGAACTTTGAGGCAAATGCAGCAGAGAAGAATACTGTGGTCCTGAAGGCATTTCAGAAAACGTTAAGACAGCAAGGAAGTGCTGCGCTTGCACCTGCATCATCTCAGTGCTGCCTCCTGTAACACAAAAGAGGAAGCAGGTGATCCATCCTGGAGAGCAGCTGATTTGAGGTGATATTTGATGTCTCTTTTGTGTGAAGCAAAATCTCTAAACATCAATGTTTTGTGTTCTTTTGTTTGTTTGCTTGCTTGCTTGTTTAGTTTTTTAATATCAAAGAAATAAGACATTCTGAACACCCGATTTTCTGGTGGTGTCAGTTTTGACAAGCCTAGTTTAATTATAAAAGGAGAGATGATCCCACATAGTGCCACCTACTTGCAAAATATTCACATGGGCTAAGTGCAGCTTTCCTTGCGTTTCTGCTAAAGTTCATACAGTGCACAGGTTACAGTTGCTTCCACTGCACAGCAGCTTCCTACAGGAACTCCTGCTAGCAAGATGCATCTGGAGGAAAGGGAATGAGGAGGCAAGGATGTATTTGTGACTCAAAAGACAGAAGTCAGCAGGTAATAAGCAGAGAGAGGAAAGTTAGATTTTTTTAGAATTTTATACCTCTAAAAAGATTTGCTCTGACATATCCATAAATAGAAGTCAACTAGAAATGGGGATAGTTTATAATAAATATATCTAATAAAAGTGCTCTAGACAACTCCATAAACTTTACCACTCCTCTGAGATTTGATCAAAGCATTTCAATATGATGAGTTCCTCTTTCTTAACTTTTTAAAAATGCTGAAGGCTGACACTGGCAGCCACATCAAAACTGGAACTGAGGCACCACGAACCATATTAATCGTTAGGGTAAGCCTGCTCTTGCACGAGCTACGAGTTGCTGCATAGACAGTAATTATGGAAGGACCTGATCAATATATTCATTTGTTTGATTCCCCCTCCACATCAGACACCATTGTGTAGTTTTAGCTTCTTCCAAGTCTCAGTCTTGGCTTCCCACAGAAACTTAAAACACACACATAGATTTTTACAGACTCTTTGTAGGTCTAAAGATGAATTCCAGTAGTATCTGGGCCTTTACTCATCTTAACCAGTTCTCACCACTCTTCCAAAATAGATGATCTTACTCTCAGGAGTCATCATGATTCATTGAAAAGGGTTTTTTAAAATATACCCATGAATTTATTGGCTCTTCCCTACTCTCTGAAACAATGTGGAGTGCTCTCAGCTCAAAGACTCAGGGTTGCTAATCACAAAAATCACTTTACATGGAGTGGGGGGAATGGTCTCCATGTGAGTCTTATCTCAATGTGGGCTCCTCCATGCTATTAGATACAACAAGGGGTGCTTGAAATTAAGGACATGGTAAATTTCTTTGCTGGCTCCTGGCTAGAGCTCTCAGCAAACAGGCCTTTCCAACTCCCCAGATGCAGAAGAAGGAAATAAGGCAGCAAAATGGGACAGTATACAGTGAAAAGAAGGTGCAGCAACAATGTGAAAAGCAAGCAGTGATAGCTTTGAGATATTGAAACTGGTAATCACAAGAGCCAGATATGAAAATTGGCCCTAGCAACAGGACAACTGAGACCTCACTCCAATCCTTCTTCCCTCCCGTCCTCTTCCCACCCACCTCCCCCTCACCCCGTCACAGAAAAAAAAAGCAGAAAGGATGATTTTATCTCATTTGTTTATTGTCTCTGAGTGATAGCACTCTGGACATCTAGGGAAAAAGAAAATGAAGTGCAAAAATCAATGACACCAAAGAATGAATGTGGGAATGACAAACGCACAAGGTATTTTCCTCAACTGACACTTGCTTTCTGCATTTTTTAAATTCCATGGAGAATTTATTCACCGGGAGCTGTTCCAAGACAGGTACAGTTATGCTAGTCTTTTTTATGAACTCAGATTTGATGTTTGCAAATGGAAAATACTGCACTGTTTGACATAATGACATTTCCTACACTACACAGACAGGAAAAGTGGGTGTTCCAGCTCTGCGATTTGTATTTCACATACACACTATGTCTCTTGATACTTATTTAAAAAAAAAATAATGCTTAATTATTACAGGTTTGCTTTAGTAAGCTGCAGATAAGTTCTCTATTTTTTTCCTCAAAATAATAAGAGAAAAAATTAGAATAAAAGAATGCAAAACTGTGATTTTATTTGCTCAGGATTATAGTGCAGACCTGCCCCTAAAGATACCAGCATTAGCAACAAGATAACAAAGAAAATGCTTTAGCAACCAAATTACATAGAAAAGAAATAAATGCTTATTCATAACAGGCCCTTCAAAGAAAGGAAATAATATAACAGAGCTTGAATTATTTTGGGTTATCAGGTCCATTTCTGTTACTTTTTTCCTGAGGAAGTAGAAAGGGAAAACCAGAAAGATCTGGAAACAACAGACCAGAGAAGTAGATAGAACAGAGAATGGGGGAAAAATTCTTTCCTTCTTAGTGTGTATCAGAAAAAATAAAAAGGAAAAAAAAAATCTTCCTTCCACTGGCTTTAAAAAAAAATAAATCCAAGGATGAGTCAGCTGATTAGCTTGTGGAGTATGTTATCACTCACTGTAAACTGATAGGGAGTTATTCAAACTTCTGATTTTTTCTCAGCCAGCCTATGGCATCAGTATCAGGAGCTCCTCAAACTCCTGCTGTCCTCCGCTTGGACAGTTACCGCTCCTCTGTCGTGCTCCGCCAGAGCTGCCCTGGGAGCTGCCAAGGAAGGATGGTAACACCCGTCTTTCGGGAACCAAACTCAGGAAACCCACTTTGTGCCCCAGCAAAGCGCATGAGTACATGAGTACATCCAAGTATTTCAGGGTGGTGATTTAAACCAAAAAAAAAAAAAAAAAAAAAGAAGAGCTGCATGAGCTGAGCAGGGAGCCTCGTGAGCTAGAAAAAGGCAGCATTGAGTACAACAGAGACTCATCTGCTCTCACACATGGGGAAACAAACTACAGGAAGGATCCTAAACCAGGAAATCTATTCCACTGCTGGAACTGAGCAAGGTTTTTGAAAGGGAAACGGTTGCCCACCCACCTTCCGATTTGCCCCATGGTTAGAACACTTGTCCGTTTGTATTCATTTGTTCCTGAGATCATGCATGACTACTATGACTTTAGTTCTCCTGCGTGTGAAAGGAGATCATCTGTGCACCTCTGAGGGTCAGATCCAAACATCATTCCTTTAACATTGAAAACTGTGTGTGTCAGACCAGAGGATTATCTTATGGATCAGGTTATGAAACTGGGGGAAGGAAGGTGGTAAGAGGCCTGCAGCGCATTCAGGTGAACTGGAAATGTAATAACCATTTTGTCCCCAGCAGAAAAGATCCCAAATGTTAATGAGAAACTGAAGGTCTGAATTCTTCTTGTGCTATACTTAACATTAAGTAGTACTATTACTACTCTATAGTGATAAAAATTAATATTGAGTGCTCCCATATTGCAAGTATTTTGCAAGGTTTCTGATGCCACAGTGCTTATTTATCTTTATAGCAATGTCTTTTCAAGCCTGAACAGTTTCTATCTCGTGTCACAGGCACCATGACTCAGAGATTTGAGCTTCTTTGGGCAATTGAGACTATAGCCAGACTATGCAAAGCCTGGGACCACTGTCCTGCAATTATTGCCTGATGCAGTAGGCAAAAAGCTTTCAAAAGCTTTAAAACTAAGAGCGACAACAAACAGTACAAGNTATGCAAAGTCTGGGACCACTGTCCTGCAATTATTGCTCGGCCTGATGCAGTAGGCAAAAAGCTTTCAAAAGCTTTAAAACTAAGAGCGACAACAAACAGTACAAGTTATACCATGTATCTTGGAGCACCTGCTGCTTGTATTCTACTACATACAACTCCAGTAACTTATGCTTGCCTTGGACTATGGAGCAGGCCAAGGAAGTCTGGAAGCTGCCAGAAGTATTTTCCATAACATCTTAATGAAGGATTCCTACATGGAGATTTAAGAGAGAAATACAGAGATGTTTTTGTTATATCAGCATAGCTCAAATGATTTTGCTCTGATGTGATGCATCTAGCATGCATACACAAAAATCATTAAGAACAAAATGCCTTCACGAATAGCTGCTAAATTTACACCCTGTTTGTGAGATCTGCTAACCTCTCTCAAGAATTCAGCTACACCCTTATTGTCTTCATGGAATTTGCCAGTTATATAATCTGTGCTGTGTAACAGAGGTGGAAATGTAGAAGAGAGCAATCCATGGAAGAAAAAGTAGCTTTCATTAAACCTTAGCTTTTTCTCTTTTGATCTAACCTAGGTCTCTAGCTAAGCACATAGCCCAAGACTGTCTCATTGCTTCGATCATGGAAATTCCTGAATCGTGATGGTCTTACAGTTTATGCAATTCTGCATTGCGCTAACTCACCTTCAAGGCAACTGGTCTGATTCGTGCCCCTGGTACGGGTCACTGTGGCACGCGCTGCAGCTGGTTTCTGCAGGATTGCTGGGAAGGAAAGCATGAGCTAGCAGCAGTGATTACTCAGAGCTGAATTCCCATAGGGAGGAAAGGAAGGGGTTGCCACAGAATGGGATGTATGACCACTTCACTCAATTTTTACAGGAAAGAAACCTCTGGGAAGTTCAATTCCAGAACAATGAGACACGCACATTCAAGCTTGTATGAAAGAAAAGAGAGAACTTTCACATTTTTTACCTCTTAGGCAACATCTATATTGGGAATATAACAATCAACACACTGTGGCTGAAGAAAAAAGGCCCTTTAACTTGCTTTGTTTCATGTGAACATAATAGGTTGCAAAAATGAGTTATTTTTCCTTAGAAGCAAAAATAAATATGTATATATACAAAAACAAACAGAAATGTTAAGTAGGATACATTCAGATAATACAGGAAAGGACAACAGTACCTGAATGACTAAATATATGCTCACATGTTCCTGTTTTATGGAATAAAATACCCCTAGTGTATACCAATCAGATATTGACTTAGTTTCAGAAGGATTCCGCTTCTTGAACAAATAGTAGAAACTCAGTGTAGCATTTACCTTGTTAAGGGTGTGTTTAGTCAGTTTTTCTCCTTCATTCTTCTCTACTTAAAGAGTGGAAACAAATAGAATATAACATCAGGGAAAAGAACAAACAAAACCATTATTAAGTTATCATCTTAAAATGGACTTATTTTGTTCTTACAAGTTAAAAAAAATATTGAACATCACTGGTTTTTCAAAAGGACCACACACTTCATTACCGCAAAGTTCACTTTGCCAGAAATTAAGAAAATTTATCCTAGGTTCTCTTTTCAGTAAGTCAAATAAATATGTACATTAAAACACAGGAAATTTAAAATATTCAAAATGAAGTTAAATGAGAAACATGTAGAGAAGGAAACAGAGGTTTCCTGTAGTTAATCATGGAACTTAAATCTCGGCAGTTCAAAAAACTACAATTTACAAAATACAAATGTAGCAGCAAGCATAAAATTGCCATACTGTTAAAGGAGTCAAGAGGACTGTATGAGTTCATGACAGATGAAGAACTACATTTCTTTCTTGGGACACATCTATACAACAGCACAGCACAGCACAGCTTACAATGATCTTCAAAAAAGCTCTGTAAACGCAATTGTAATTGATAAACATGCACAGCTCTGCACTGCTAACCCATACTATCATGAAAAGAAATTCCTATAAAGAACTAAAAAAAAAAAAAGCTAAAAAACCTTTCAGTTTCCTAGACTATACTAAAGAAACTACAGTTTACTGAAACAGAAATAAATCAATAAAGCATGTAAACCTAACAGAAATTTTCGTACATCACAGTATTAAAAAAAATCAATTGTTCCACCAGAAAAGGAACTCCAAATATACAAAATAATAATAACAAAAAAAAAATAATACACCTAGCCTAAAAACACCATAGCAAAGAAAACTTTCTACCCCAGCATTGCTAGATCTTTCAGATGAACTGTTAAAACATATTAAGAAAGTCATTGCTTACTTAAAATTCACCCCCCTAAATGACGGGTAGGTATTAGCATCTACTCATAATAAAAGGCTACTATTTTCAATTATACTGGTGTGTTACAGTTGCAAGTATTAAAGAAGAGAACACTTAAGAGCAGAGAGAGAAATAGTGCAGAATAGGTTGCTCGGAAAGCTACAGGAACAGAAAGTGCAGTTAGTTCCTCAAGATCTAAGATTTAAGATACTTAGAATTAACAGATATTCAGATTAATAAGATTAAATAGCCGTGTATCACTGCTACAAACCTGTTCAATACCCTTTTCAATATCCTTCCTCTATTCTACTGATGTATACATAAAATATAGCTGGTATTTCATGTGACTTAGGAAAACCATGTTAAGGGCTGTAGGTGAGGCCTCTATTGGCTCAAAACACTTATGGAACAAAATATCCCTTCCATTAAAATAATATTATGACAAAGAACTGCCTTTTTTAATAACAGGTTATTTAATTAATCAATAAACAATGTGTCCTTTTATGAAACTAAATTCTTGAATAACACGCCTATCATATGTAGGCTTTTTTCCCCATCAACTATTCAAGTGTGGATTAATATGCAAAGAGCAAGTTATAAAGTCATACGAATTTTGTGGAAAAAAAAACAAACTAAACTTTGGTCATGGAAAGATTTTTGAATAATTTATAGCTACAAGATGTGCAGTAAAAGCACAACTGGCTTTTGCAGAGGTTGTTTGGTATATCCATATTTCCTGCCAAACTCTTTCCTTGTAAGATCTTTGTTATCTAGCTCTACTGCACTGCTGTAGAGGAATCCAATTTGTTTTCTTAGGAAGAAGAGACCCTCAAGCTTCAGCATGTTAATGTCTCTTACCCGGCAAAACAGAAGCCATCAGAAAATACTACACACGTAGGAGGCAGAAAAAGCAACACAGGAGATGCTGAGGTTTGGTAAGACTCTAGTGAACTCTGCGTATACTCTCAGAGCTGGTAAAAGCACTGATGCTTGATGCAGTTTTTATAACCTTTAAACAAGGATACATTAAGGTTAACTATGTTTATAGAAACTTTTATATTTCATTCTTAAAAACAAAACAAACAAAAAAAACCTCAAGAAATAAAAAAAATCCCCCAAAACAATAAAACAAATCACAAATCCACAGAGGTGCATACTGCTAAATTCAGGAGAACAGCACAAGCCAGAAAAAAAAAAAAAAAAAGGCAAAGTAAATTCCAGGGTTATTTTCCCCTTCCATACTCCTACAAATTTTGTCACTGTGAGCTGTCAAAGCTTTTTACCATTAACATGAACAACCCCTTTCTTTCTTTCTAAACGCTGTCTTGCCCACCTGCTTCTCTAGCTAATGGTTGTGGCACTCTTTCCCCAAAAGCTGTCCTTGGGTAACTAGCAGAGCAATAAGGTTACCTGCTCCATACGTACACACAAACTCATGGTATCTGATGAGTTATGTTTTTTTTTCCGGAAACATTGAGAGCTCAAAAGCAAAAGGAGCAAGAAGTTATGTTGAGCAGAGACAGGAAATGGTTACAAGAATCATACATAAAAAAGTAATAGGAGGAAACAGAGGAAAGGAGCATTTATCTTTATAGCTTTCCTCAAGCTGCTCACATCTTTTCAGTTTGTTGAAGTCTGGGTAGTTTCTTCCAGATTTACAACTTCCACCTTTTATTGTACAACCGTTGTTGTATAAATTGTACTTTTCATAGGGCCAAACCATATACAATATTCATGTCCCTCAAAGACGCTGTTCTTTAAAAATAAGATAACCTGTGACTTCCAAGGCATCTTTCCTTCCAAGGCATCTTCAGATCAAGCAACTGTCTGAGCTGTTTGCAAAGGTTAAGGGTAGGGGATAAACAGAGAGAAATAAGTGCTGGCATAACCAGTGGAGGTCAAGTAGGGTAAAAATTGGTACTATTGGAAGAAGTAAATCTCAGACAGTGAATATTATTCACACAATCAGATGATCATCTGAATTACTAATAAATATACTACATATACTAAAGTATTCTTATTTTTACAGATGAGCTGGCTTTATGTATGAAATGACAAACTGCGTGTGTGGGGGTTAATCAAGATTCCAGACTTAGAGTAGGGAGTTACTGTAAGTAGTGCAACTCATTTTCATAAGTTGTCAGTGAAATCTTCAAATCAGAAAATTATTAGTAAGAAATCAGTAAGGCTGAAAAAAAAAGATTTGATATTCACAATGCAGACATTTTATTAGCCATATAGCAGCTAGTGCGAGCAAACTACGATGGTGACTCAAGGATGAACCCAACTAGAAGCCACTAGGAAAGAGCAAGAGATGAAGTGTGGGAGATGAAGAAAAGAAGGGCAATCATCTCCTATCCGCCTTAACAGGAGGTTGCTTTTGCCTTCCCTGAAGATGCATTTGGCAAAGACCAACTACAGAAGCAGGCAGCTGCAGAGGCCTCACCAGACACTGTCATTGCAGTGAGGTATCTATGGTTTTCTTGGTAGTTAGGTCATCTTGAAGAAGAGAGTGCTAGAAAGTGGCAGAATAAAGAAGAGCACAGCCCTCGGGAGAACAAATTAATAGCAGCTCCTTGGAAGATGATTAGCAGCTGTTATAAATACTCTGTTAAAGGAATCCTTTGAGCGACATCCATAATTTCCTGTGAACTAAAAGGTAACGGTAATGAATAGATATGTACTGTTGGGCTACACAAATGCATGTGCATGTATTTAATCTTGTATCTTGCTTTCTGGCCAAAGAAAGACAATGCTTCTAACCACAGCTTAATGCTGATTCCACGAGCACCAACGACTCGGAAAGCCACCTACTGCTGCTGCTCAGACCTCGCTGCCTGCTGCCATCAGTACTACTGATGTACTGTGCTACTGCAAAACCCAGGTATTAAAGCATGGGAAAGTTTTAGGATGTTAAGTTTACTGCCCCAATAAAACTCCGTGTTGCCAAAGGTAAGACCCGATAATGACCCGGCCGCGAGCTGCGCAGGAGGAACGAGCCCCGCCGTGGCTCTGCGAGCCGCGGCCCTGGCTCGGTGACTCTCCCCTGCAGCCGGCAGAGCCAGCGCACGGCAGCGGAGCGCTCCGCCCGGCGGGAAGCAGCGCCCGGCTCCGCCGCCGCGCGCGGGGCCCGCCACGAGCGC
>VWPW01009209.1:321461-369213 GCA_013389825.1 Crypturellus undulatus
AAAAAAAAAAAAAAAACCACTGTAGGCTGTGATTGTGAAACTTGTGGCTGTAGTGAGCTGACAGCATCTTTGCATCCAGACCTCTCTGCCTGTCTCCTCCTTCCTCTCCTTGTCAGACTTTTTCCACTCCTTCCCCTCAAATGTTGCTGCTACATCCTTGTCACTCCACTGCCAGTCCTCTCCCCAGGCAGAAACAGCTTTCAGTCTTTATCATGCAACTGTCACCTGTCTTAGGGACACTTCTCTTCACTCCTGTTGCTTTCCTGTGTTCTAAAAAATGTGTCTATTTACAGTGTAAGCTGAAGTCTGGTGTGCCTAATGGCTACCTACAAGTGATAACACTGGCATATAAAATCAAATATGTATTAAAAGTTTATTAACTTAGAAACAGAATGAAGATGGTGAACCAGTTTTACATACAGGATGGACTCTGAGAGTTCTTGATAAATGTTTTTGTTTAAACATAGCAGGACGGAAGTACCTTCTGAAGGTGCATTTGGACCTAAAATCCTGAGGCTTCCATGTGAATGTGGTTGTATGTTTTACTAAATATGTGAATGCATCTTGGGACCTGCTGTGTCCCAAGACTGTAGTCTTAGTACAGAAGGAAGGGTTTATCTTGTTCTTCAGATAACAGCTGTGAAGGATGGATAGTAACAGTCAAGCTTTTTTTAAAGGGGGAAGATGGAAGCCTCCTCTGATGAAGACCATGTGCTAGGTCTACGGCCTACTCTACCTCTGTGGTTGCCATTTTGCTGAATTCTAGCTAGTGTGCTTAGTTTATCTGTTTGTTTTGGGTAACTAAAACCTGCACGTTGACTGTGTGCTAATTTGTGTACGACTGCAGTATTGGTTGAAGTAGAGAAATGAGCTTTTTCTTCCAATGTTTCCCTACATCTGGGGAAACTGGCTGTTGCCACGTTATGCATCTCGTGGCTGATACTAGTCCTGTGTGTTTGCAAACAGTTTGTGTGCAACAGAGAATACAGTTGCACCAAGGCCCATCTCTGTTGTTAGCTGATGTAAAATAGCTTAGACTAACTCCTAAATAATAAATATTTGCTGGAAGAGTATATCACTGGTGCCATTGAGACACTTTAGTATTTGAAGATGAAGTTTGAGCAAAAGTAGTAGGTTTTGTTATACAAAATAAGCTGTCTGGTGCCAGAACTGATTCACTTTCAGAGAGGTGGATGAAATTGTGGGCTGAATCATTTTTTTGCAATGACTCATTTAAGTAGCTTGGTTTTCTCCCCCCACCACAAGACACTCTAATTCTAAAATATGAAATCTTTCTCCTCTGTCTTCCAACAAAATCTTTAATAGGTATTTCTTAGTGTGCGGATTACTTGAAAGATCTTTTTAGCCATGTCTGAGAGAGTCATAATGAAACAGAGACTGGAAAAGCAAAGTCATTATTACTGTTAACGTTTATGAGTAGTAAGCATTTCAGTGTGCTGCTCCTAAAATATGACTGTTTTTACCTTAAGTCTGTCCAAAGTTCTTGTGAAGAAAATGCATATTTTAACTAAATTTTATTAAAAAAAAAAAAGGAATTTCTAAATGGAATGTAAGATACATTTTGGAGACTTGTTTATCATACATTGTAATTTAAACTCTTCTTTCTTTATGACAGTGAGGATTATTTACTGCTCTGTAACTATTGAGACTGCCTGATAGATTTCAAAACTTGGCTGCTAAATTCTTACTTGGGCTACTATTTAATATGTTACAATTTAATATCATTTAGTGAAGACTTTCCTAACCTTAGGAAACGCCTTATTTTTTAATAAACACTGAGATGAGCAAAAAAAAGAAAAAAGAAAACCCCCAAAACTTCAACTTGCAACTTCTGAAGTCTAAGCTCGAGATCACAAAGCTGCCTGGAAACTCCCTTTTTCTGTATAAGGCTGGGAATTGTATCTAGGTATACAGTTTTCAGCACAAAGAAAGAACAGAATGCTATTATTTCAATGCAGGTATTATTTACAAACTTTTAAAGATACAGTAGCATTGTTACTAGATGTCAGTTTTAATTACTTTCAGAGCAACTAATGGTTTTATTAAATTACATGATGCTGAAGGGATAGCAGCTTGCCAGGATCTCATAGTTTTAAATCTGGAAGCTAACCTTTTGGTTAACCTTTGTAATTTTTGTAGTTTATTAAACTATTCATTTTTGGGGTAGCTGTGATGTAGGTTGTTATCTCGGTGAGTCTTAATGCCTCATGAATCTTGTGAGGACACTGAAGGTCAGACCTGAACGTGTATCCTCTGCCAGCCCCGCCATCTCCTCCGAGTCTCGTTATACTGCCCTCACCGTGGCCCTGACTCCACCATTTTTCAGAATATGGTTTTGACAGCTGGTGAGGGGCCCTTTGTTTCGAAGGACGCACTTCAGAGTTAGACGTTCCCTGGTTCCTGAAACATCAGCCAAACAGGGGAAGGTTTTTGCCAAACTGTTGAAGCTCTTACTAGACTCAGAAGCAGAAATCCTCGAGAAGTAATGTGATTCTTGACCATGGAAGAAGGGGCCTGACATACTGACTGTCACCCTTTACGTGATAAATCAAGCCTTGAGCTAAGTGTGCAGCTGGTTATGGAAGCAGTTACAGCCAGGGTCTGAGAGCAGCTACTGCGGGGCCTGTCAGCTCTGTGGAAGCTTCAAATGCTATTGAGCAGGTTAAACTTTGGAGCTGTGGAACTGAGGAACACATGCTTTAAGGATTTTGGTTTCCTCGGTTTAGGAAAAAAATGCGTTATCAGTTGTGTCTTTAAGCATTGAATGGCAAGACTGAATTTCAACAGTAGCCGAGGGGAGGTCAGTGCACAGCGCTCACTTGGTCTTGATGAGGTTTGAGCACAGTGTTTCCCACGAGGGCTTCTGAGCTTCCAGACCAGCTCCCAGCTAGCTTCCCAAGGCAGAGGCCCATGGAGAGCGAGTGCGGGAGCTTCAGCCCCTTGAGCGTGCCCTGTGGCGTACCCGAGGGGTTGTGCTCCGCACCCGAGGGCTGCGAGCAGGGGTGGCGCGAGGAGGTGCTGCTCGAGAAGCAAGAGGAGGCAGTGGTGGCTCAAAAGAAATAAAAACAGAAGGCAAGAAACAGAGAAGGCAAAAGCAGGTCAGCTCCTCACCCATCTCCTGTGTCCCGTTGTCCCTGTGGGAACAGCAGAGCCCAGGGCCTTGGGGAGCTGCAGTTAGTCATTCCCTAGAGTTGCTGCTGGAGCCCCGCTCCCCTCAGCCCCCTCAATTTTATCATTTAGGCCTTTTTGATGTAGCTCTTAGAATGCTAATTAATAAAATGTCCGACTAATGGTGCTTAAACTTCTATTAGATTATCTTCTCAGAAATTAGGCTTCAGTATCACCTTATCTTTGGTACCAATAACACACAAAAGTGTGAACTGCTTTCTACCATTAAAAGATTAAAAAGTGTGAAGGAAGGATGAACAATTCCGAATACCTGTAAAACCAATAAATTTGGTGCAAGATGGAACTTTCTGCTAACCAGGGGCATGTCTGTGATTTAGAGATTTTATGAGAAAGAATACCAAGAACCGAGGAGCAGCTGCCTAGAAAGCTGAAGGTTTCAGTGTGCCTTGCACTTGCAAGTAGGAGTACCAACACACAGGCGGTAAGTACTAGAATGCTAAGCAGTATTTAGTCAAAGATCTGCAGTATTTATCAAGAGTACCCTGCAGCTGAAGGTAGATAAAACCTTGTTTCTGTCAGCTGCTCATATTTTGCCTTAGGCTCTGTTTACACAAGATTGTAATACTTTATTAAAATACTCATTTCAGTAAATCATTTCTGCTTAGTATGGTCAAGTACTTAGATGAAATAGCAATAAACATATTAAAAAAAACATTTGCACTCGGGCCTTGTGAAATCAAAGTTGAGAAGAAATAATCAGAAATCAAATAAATCTCTCCATGCCTTTTTGCTTGCTGCTGTCTGATTTTCAGGACTTACATGAAAGTGCTCTAAGTTTCAGAATTTTCCTATTCTTGTTGATTAGGGGGGGGAAGGGGGGACTTTCTGCCAAACCATATTACTCTCTTGCCCTCTCCTACCGCATCACTCTTAAAAGTTACCTTGTAATTTCTTGACACAAGTGCTATGTTTCCATCACCACAAATACTATGATGTTTTTCCATGTTTTTCCTTTGTTAATGTAATGTTTCTCCTACTAACTTTGTGAGAGTAATCTGTTTCTATTCTTTTCTGTAAGAAGAATTGGAGAGGGATTGAGTGATTTATCTTATTTGTAATTACATGGGTTTTCTAGGACAAAGAACTTGGTCTGGTAGCTAGAAGTGACTCATGTTGCAATCACAGGTTGGGAGTGGAAGGCAGCTCTGCAGATTGTCTAGTCCAACTCTGCTCACGCAGAGTCAGCTCCAGCAGGTTGCCCAGGAGCCTGAACAGTGAGATTTTTGAGTATTCTGACCTTTTGAGAGTGTTTCTCTTTGCAAGAAAAAATCTCCTGAAACATGGCAGATGTTTGAGCTCTGTCTGAGCAGCTGCTTTAAATTTAAGGAGATCTGGAACTGGTAGCTCTGTTGTTTGCTGCTTGATAGTGACAAATATTCATTCGAGTCTCAGGAAAGCTGCTCTATCAGATACCTGGGTTAGTGTTTGCCATGTGGGGTTGTAACTAGGGAAAAAAAATAAAGGAACTGTTGTTTGGAGGGAAGAAGGTCACATTGGTTCTGGACATGCAGAATTTATGAGCAGTAGGAAAGCTTTGGTGTAGAACTATTCACTGTGTATGTTGTGATTATGACACTGAATATCAGTCCTTAGGCCTTTTGCAACTATTCCACAGTTCTCTTTTATCCATTTTCTTTTCTGGATAAACAGATCAGTATTTGGCCAGATTCTTGCTACTATGATTGTTCTCTGGCTTTGTGATTTACTGTCTTTCTGCTGATATAGAGCTAAATATATTCTCTTCCTGTGCTTCTGCTTCAAATGGTCCTTGGGACACTCAGTTGATGATCAGAGCCCCTTGGTACTTTCTTACCTTCCACTGTTCAAATAGACAACAAAAGCTCTAAGTGCATAGAAAACTTCTATACAAGGAAAATTCCCCAGACTAAGTCTTTTCTCTCCCAGCTGATGGCTTGTTTTGTCATTTTCTGTTAAAATTTTTGGGTGACTTAGTCTTGATGATAAAATTTTAAAGAAAACTTTCCCTAAAAATATTTATGCAACTAGAAATAGTGTGTTGCAGTAATAAATTGGATTTGGCAAGACCTACCTTCCACTGCAGTATATTTTATGTAGTTCAAAGAGAAATAATTAGAAACTGAGAAAAACAAAGAAAGATTTTTGACTTTAAATCAAAATGTGATCTGGGAGTATTTTTTTTGCTTGTTTATCAAATATATTAAATAAATCTGTCATTTGGGGGCAGAAGTAATACTTAGTAATTCAAAAGATTAAAATAAATCACAGACTATCTATAATCTATCTTCTAGTAGTCAGGCCGGAAGGGAAAAATAGACAGAATAATTGCTCTACGTTTTATGTAATGTATTTTCCAGATTGTTTCAAACAAAGTGATTTTTTTTTTCCAGTGAGCCTTTTGGGAGATTGTATAAAATCAAATTTGATAGTTGTTTGAGTAGTCTTACACATCTTTTGGAAGGAGAAATAAATATTTTTATTGATTGCACTGAAAGCTTTGCTGACTCTTTTTCCAGTGAGATATGCTGGTGTACTTTTCAGATGTGCAGAAAGTAAAGACTTTCTGAATGTTTAAAAATAAAATAAGAAAATAGCTTTTGTCTGATTGAGAGCTGTTTGTTTTCGGACCATATTTACTTTAGATGATCAGAGACTTCATTCTTTTGAACAGAACTTTGTTCAGAGCTTTTTGCTTTCTACTGCTCTGCATGTCTGGTAGAAGCTAAACTTGAAATACTGATAGGTCGATACTTACAGAGGAAGAGCATTTGAAACCGACTGTGTGAGATTTAATTTCGTGCGACTTCAGGCAGAGCTAATTATAAGCAGTTGCTTGGCAGTGGCAGTAAACATCCCGTCAGTGTTGCCCGCTACGGCGGGATGTTGCCTGCAAACCTCTGCCCTGGCCGAGATGACTCGTGCAGTTTCCAGTACGTTCTTGCACCCACAGTGAGTGGTCTTCACGTCCTGGTTTCTCCATTTAAAACCTTAAGAGGTTCTTGCAGAAGAGTATGAAGAGCAAAAGCACTTGTCACTCACATTTTTGTCATTAAGTTGTTTCTCTTAATTTTGCCTGCATAAGGCATTTTGCAAAATAGCTGTCAGGGTGCGAGTTGAACTGTCAAGAGTTTTCTGTTGTAGCTAACTAACGGCGATGGGGCAAAAACTGATTTGGAATCAAGTTTGGATCAGCTAAAGAAGATTTATGGAGATTCAAAGGTTTTGCTCTTCCATTTCAAGTGTTTCATGAAAAACTCTATGTATTGACCTTCTTGTTTTCTCCAGTATCCATCATGGTTAGATGTTTAATATTCTACCTCTGTTTTCAGTCCAGCAAAAGAGAAGGAGTACAAGATCCTGGTGTATAAAATCCAGTTCTCCTCCTGGGAGTCGAAGTAGCTGCTTTCAGCCTGTCTTCCCCAAAGTTTAGGCTCTTGTGGCTGCCAGCATTCCTGTCCTCTTAGACAGTTGCCAAAATTCCCATGAATTCTACAGAGAACTCTGCCTCATTAACAACAACTTTTTTGGCGGGGCGGGGAGAAGGGGAGGCAGGAAAATGAGCATCTAGGCAAAGACCTGAATTAGTTAGCTGCTGAAGCTCACGTCAGCTTTTGTAGGTGTTTGTAATATGACTAATATCATAGCAGGCTAATATCTGCGACAGCATAACGGGTCGCTGCAAAGGACTTCTGTTTGCATATTTACTTGGTTCTCTTGAATAGCTTTTAGCTCATCACATTACAGGTTATTGTAATGCAGTGCAGGTGCTCCAGAATATGTGTTGTGGTAATGAGTTTCACAGGTTAGATTTTTCCTGCTGTTGTTACTAATGTAAAACTGTGTTTTTGAAAAGCTTGACGTGGGCTGCATGGAATGTAGAGTTGTGATTGCAGATTGTCAAATAATTCTAGATGACACAGATTGATTTTTTTTTTTTTTTTCTTCAGTAAGTGGCATTGCTTTCTCAAAGCAGGTTTTATGTGAAATTAGCAATCAGCAGTGTCTTCCCGGATGACTTCTGCAGGAAGATTGCATGCAGGAACAATCCCTTAGAATAACAGTGTCACGAATGTTCACTTTTTCATATTGCTTTCTTTCTCTTGAGAGAAATTATTGCAGTTGAAACCACCAGGGATTCTCAACATGGTGCCAATAAGACATTCTTGCAATAGCTTCTTTTCTGCTCCAAATAAAATTCAGACTGCAGCAAAGCATAATACTGAATGTGTGTACTTGTTACTGAATGTGTATGCTTGTTTCTTCCCTCTTCCCTTCCTTGTAGAAAGGAGTATTTCTCCTGAAACATGCCTGCCAGCTCATTGATCTGATCATATGTCTTTAACCTTACTACAGATGGTGTAACAGATGGCATTAACAGATGGCAATGGGCGGTCCTCTGCTCGCATGTTTTCAGAGCATGCCTCTTCAACAGGTTCTTCTGTTGCCCTTAGACTAGTGAATATCTGAGCAGGTCCTGCCTTAGGCATTCCTTCTAGCAGGAGTGTTATCAGAAAGATGTGTGAGGAGAACTTGAGGAGGTTAAAAAACAGCAAAAAAGCCCCATATTTTTGTTCTCAGGAACAACTGTATAAATACTTTTTTAGATTTCCCTCTCCTGAGTGTTTTAAGGTTTATTTTTGTGTGTGTGTTTGTTTTTTTGCCTGTTAATATGGAAATTGCTTGGTATAGCCTAGATGAAGAGAACTTCAACGGAGGTAATTAAGATATGGATCTAGCAACTACCCTTTTTACTGAGGTTTTTGAGATGTCATTGCAAGGTGGTGTAGGTTTCAACTGAATGACTTGCAAATATTTTGCATTCTGTAAAACGTGTGCTAAGCATCTAAAAGAGCGAATGGTCTCTATTTACAGTGAAGAAAACCCATAAGAATGACTCTTGCTATCTACCCAAAGTTTTTAAATAATGACCTATCATTCTCTGCTCATGCAGCTTGATAAGGCCATGATTGCTGCTGCCTGTTCCTGTGCCTTCATGGGAAGCAAGTCTCTGCCTGGGTCTCATCACTTGGCTATGAGCAAAGTAGTGATTGATTAAAATGTTGTAATGTTGCAGCATGGGCTAAGCAGCAGCTTAGTTTTCCAGATTTCAGATTCAAGACTATTTTGAAGGATATTTCAGAAAATTGCAAGTTTTCTTGGAATTTTTTTTTCTTCTCTTGTCTTTCTTTACATCCACATTAAAATAAAATAAAAATCCTACTCATATTTCTACTCTGGAGGAAGAACCAAAAAAAAAAAAAAAAGAAAATAAACAAACTTTGAAAGTGCAACTTTCTGAGAAGGAAAGAGATTTCAATTTTGACCTCAGCTAAGAGGAAACGTTTTATCATGAATGTATATGAGCATCCCCCGTTCCTGGAATTAGTCTCATAAATTATGTTTGTCGTGACGGAGCCTGCCATGTATGTGGTAAGAATATTCTGCTTGTGGTTAGTGGTGGTAGTGGTGGTTGTTGTTTGGTTTGTTGTTGTTTTTCTATTTCCCTCTTCAGACTTCACATTGATTAGCTGTGATTCTGCTTTGGTAGCTACTCTCTTAGAGGAAAAGCTAGACACATCAGGGCTTTGTGTGTATATCTTCCATATAAAGATAGCTGTGTTTAGAATTAATTTTTGATCCTACTGGCTAGATATTGAATAGGTTTGAAAGTCTTGCAGCCTCTTTGGGTCAAGAGCAGTATATTTGTGTGTCTTTTTATAGAATGGCTGGTTTTACCCCTATGCTTCTGTGAAAGTAGGAATGGTGAGTTATCAGAATATCCCAGGCAGGTGGTGTCTGTTTAGCTTACAATCCGGTGTTGCTGAGATCACTGTACTATAACTGTTCATGCTATGAAACCAGTGTGTATCATGAATTTATTGGGTCATTATGTTGTAATTGGGTTGGGTGAGCAGTGGTAGCTCTACCAGTTGACCTAACATAATAAGGGAAAAAGTTGTTTTTCCAAGAACTAAAATGAAAACTTAAATATTTCTGGTGTGGAGAACCCCTAGTGGAGATAGCTGCACTTAGGTGTCCTTTGGGAAATTAAAGAGCCTGCTCAAGATCACCTATGCTAGTAATTAACCACTGATAAACTTTGTGAGGGGAAAAGGAAATTGATGTTATGTTCAAAGAAGGAAATATGCCTCTAGGAAGATCAAAGGCATGTTTATGACCCTAATGAATGCTTATTTGAAGCAGCAAAGAACCGTATTCTTACTGCGGTCTTGTTTTCATTTTTTATAGGTAACATAGAAGACTTCAACCTAGAAGATGCTCTGGGCAAGTATTATACTCTTGCAAATTTTGAGGAGTGTGGGGGAGTAGTGGCTACCCTTTTGACTTGTTTGACTATTTGTTTCTGAATATTGCAAGATCTAGCATGACACCTTCCCCACATACCGTTTAAACCTCAGTGGGACAATTCAGCTATTTGTATGTCAAAGGGTTGCCCACATAGAACTGAGATTTGTCTTGGGGAACACTCAGGACTGGCTCTTAAGTGGCAGAGAAGAAATCTTGCTGTTAAATTTGGCCTCTAGTTATTTTCTTACAGTGTATTTGTACTTTTATTTCCCTGACAGGAGTTACAGAGAAACCTTCTGCACCCCACAAGCCACCAGCTCCTGAGGGTGAGTTCTAGTTCCTTGTAAATGCGTCTTTCTGTAAAATCAAGTGTAATTATTCATACAGCTTTGAGAGCTTGCATCTTTCAATTTACTGGCACATTAAATTGTGATTTTTGTATAAAGGCGAAGAATTCTGTAGTGATGAAAAGATTGCTGCTCTCTGAGGTCTTCTGCTAGTGCTTTCAAAAAGTTACTTTTGGTTTCACTAGCTCAAAGACCCTTCGAAAATCCCTTCTGTTGTCTTTTAGTCTTCATGTTTTGAGTTTGCTTATGTTCAGTTGGGCCTGAGAATGATCCATGATCACCAAAAGATCACCAGAAGTTTGGTGGATAGTCCCTGGCAACACTGTGATGCTCTTCTATGGGCTACTGTTTAGTGAGCATTCCATAATGTTGGTGAAAACATGATGAGGTGTATTTTGTGTAAAAATAGTCTAAAGCTACTTCAGTTCTCACATTACACTTATAATTGTTCTTCTTTGTAGATGACTTTAACTTGGAAGATGCTCTTTTTCCTAGTAAGTATGCTTTCCTAGGTAATGTTCTGTGGTACTTGGTGCAATGTCTGTCTGTCTGTCCTCTATTAGGTAAGTATACTAAGAGCATTGAGTTAATTAAGGTAACAAACAGCAGATAAAAATAATTGCATGTTGGTAATGTTTATATGGCTTCGTTTTAAGGGTCTGGATCACAAAAGTATGCATATTTTGTATATTTTTTATGCAAGTCCGACTTCCACTTCAGTGTTTCACTGCTGTGCCTTCACTAGATGGCACTAATTCCATAAACCATTACTTAGGGAAACAATTTCTGAATCTGAAGTAAACATTGCCTTTCCAGGAAGTAATTTTACAAGCATGAGGTAACCTTAATGTTTTTGAAGTAGTTCGAGGAAAGGTGCTCATTCTGATGTACTTCAGCTTAGTGTAGCATAAGGAGCAACAGAAACTGTAGAAACCCTTTGAAGTTTTGTCTCTTTTAAAGTAGTTTCCAAACGCTGAAATTCTTGAAAACAGAATTGAAAACAGAAACAGTTGAGTTAGGGGATTAAGGTAAGTGAAGAGAGAGGCTCCTTGAGGGGGTGACAAACCTAACTTGGGGCATGGAATTGTGCTGTGGAGGTGCCTGCTTTCTCACCTTGAATAGGCAGAAGAGCCTAAGGAGAGCAGATCTGAATTGTGCTAGAGTGAGGAGAAGGCAAGGCCATGCAACATGAAGAAATAATGTATAGAAACAGTGGGGCACTAAATTGGTTAGCTGTTGGTAAAAATACAGAAACAGAAAAATGATGCTGCTTAATTAATTTGAGAAGTCCAACAAAGACTGAGAGCAAACAGTTTAGAGCTGAATGAAATGGTATTTGGAGAAACATATTTTATAATTTTACAGGATGGGTCTTGTTTGTTTTGTTTTGCTAGTGGTGGTGAAGTAGTGGTAGTTTTATAAGAGGAAACTGACAATCAATTTGTGGTAGAATTTTTTTTAAAGTACCATTTTTTAGATCAGACTGTAAGGCTGTTCTTTTGATCTCAGTAATATAAACTTGGGTCACTTTTTTTCTGCCTCGATTTGTCTATAGGTGACCCCAACCAAGATCTACCTGCACATCCTGGAGACACTGGTAAGACTGTTCTAAAAAGAATCTCTAAACACTAGAGAAGTATTTCTTTGTAGTCCAATTAAGATTTCCTAATCCATTTCAAAGTAAATGTATAGTTTGCTTTTTTGGGAGAGATTTTAAAAGTTCAGTGTGCCCTGGCTATGATACTAACCTAAAATACTCATAGAGAGGACAAGATGGTGGTGGCAGCAGTGATAATGGTAGTGCTTCATACTGATCCTGTGATCATCAGACCTTTTGATAAAAGCTTGATAGTAAACTGGTTAGCATGGGTCTTGTAACACCTTTGTTTTTCTGTCTGAAATATCAGAACACAGTCTGCAGTTCAAAAGCAACATGTTTTCTGTCTCTGCCCCAAAAGACAGATGACTAAGGAGTAAAGCTAATCCTGGAACCATCAATGATTTTTTTCCTGCTATGCCAAGAATGATTTTTGCTTGCTTTTTAAATTGAGATACGCAAGTGGTATTTATTTCAAAATTCACCATAAAAACAGCTTTGTAAATGATCCACCTGTTCTCTCTGGATCTTCTTCAGTGTGTTCTCTGTTTCTGTTAGTTCTTGTGGTTAGGATGAGCCCCCAGTGTGTTCTCAAAGATTCACCAATCTCACCTGATGGACTGGCTTCTAAGTGATGTGTGGTATTTTATTAGTATGGGTATGTGCAGTCAGTTAGCTCTGTACATGACTGCATTTTTAGTATCTCCTGATCAGAGTTAGCTTGAAGTGCCTTGTTCTGGTATTGAATTGTATTGCTAGTTACTGACCTCTTCAGAGAGACTTGTCTTGGACAAAGGTAACTGAAAGATTCCTTTTACCTTTCCATATTCTTTTGGAGCAGAAGCTTGAAACTTAGCAGGAGCAGGTAGCATCTGCTGAGTCCTGTGCAGTGTTTTGATCTGCAGAGATTCCTGTTTCAGAGAGAGTGGAGCAAATCCCATACCGACAATAAAGGGTAGTAGTTACAGAACTTCTGTCTTATTTGCTAGGAGAATCACAAAGGTAATTAGTAAATGGGGCTGGGATTTAAGGACAAGATAATTGGTTCCATGGGTAATACAGCCAAGGATTTATTTGTAGTTCTTCTCCACTGAATATTTTTCTGTGGTGGCGGGAATCTTGATTAAATCAGACTTCACATGTGTACTGCCCTTGTGTTGTAGGAGTGCTGAGCACTTAAGTCTAAAGTTAACATTAGAATGAGCAGTGCTTTGAAAAGAGAAAATTTGAGAACCAGAAAACTTAGCGTTATATGGAAGTAAATATATCCATTATGTAATCTTTTTAAAATAAATTTGCATTAGCATGTCGCTTCTTGTTTTACATGATCTATTGAGAAAAAGTTGTGAAAGCACTGTTCTTTAGAAATGTAAAAACTAAGACTCTTGTTCATTTTGCAGGACGAAAGGAGTTAGATCCAAAGAGTGACGGAAAGCCTGGGGGTAAATGCATGGATTTCTATTTATGGTGTCTGCATGTCTTAAAGATACTAAAACATGTGAAGTCTGTTTTTTGAACAAAAATTCAAAAAATTGACGACATTGATCTTTACAAACTGCATCTCTTCTAGTCTTGTAAAGAAAACCTATATTCTTGAAACATCTTAAAGTGTGGTTATTTTGGCATATTTTTAAGACTCCAAGTTAAGAAATAGATATTTTCCTATTGGAAAAGTGGATTTAAGATATGTATCTTTCCCTGCCTGTTGCACTTTAAAGTTCTTCTCTGTCTTTGCCTAGCTTCTAACAAAGCAAATTCAGAGGGCTGTAGTTATGATGCCATTATCCAGGAATGTGGTGGTTAAGAGTCCTTTCCTGGAATGCAAGTCCTGGTTTCTTGTGCCTTCTCCTGCCTGATCTGCAACAGATGCTTGAATTCATGTCTGTGATGCCTCCGTACAGTGCTTATGCTGCCCAGCTAAAGCCTCCTCTAATGTGCTGCTTCTGTGCTTGCAATAGTGTAATAAAATAATAAAACTCAACAATGTAAGAGAATAATAAAACTCATATAGTATTTGAAACACTATTGCTTTGCTTGAATCGAAGATCTCTTTATTGAAAGGGGAGAACTCCAAGTCCCATGAGATGAGTCCAGTGGAAAAGGAGAGGAACTGATTCAACTTCCTGTAGTAAATCAGAGGAGGGAATTAAACCTGTGCCTTTTTCCATTCCCAGGCAAATCCTGCAGTCACTGGACTGTAGCATACTAAACTCCTGCTCTATCTGTTTTTCTGTATATGTTCCAAGTTATGTTGTACATGTTCCGAGTTGTGACTCGGACACCCGGTTCCGGAGGAGCGTTCACAGCTGTAGTGCTGAACAGAAATGCACCCTCTCTGTTCCTGTCCTTTCTCTGCTGTAACGGGAGAAAGAGACTTGGGCCATTTCAGTAAAGTAGCCTGCAAAGGTTTGTGCTCGTTAAGCCTGTGCTAGTACAGTATAAAGCCTGCTCTTGGACACCGGTCTCTTTAGTTGCTGAGGAAGCCCAAAGTCAGCAATGCTGCTAAAACTGTGGTGTTCTAGTGCACAGCTGAGGAGACTTGGGAAGCTTTGAAAGTTGAATATGAGTATGACAGTGGCCTAAAACACTCACAGATTCAACTGAACGATTAAAGAAAATTTTACGTTATGTGTCCTGAGACGTCTTTTCACTGAAGTTAGAACATGTAAAGCACTATTATTTATTTTTATTTCTGTAGGTAACTTTGAAGATTCGGATCTATATGATGGCACTTCACCAAGAGGGCGAGATGGTGGTGGCAGCGATGGTAATATTGGCATTACAATCACATTGATTCTGTGTCTGTCAGACCTTTTGATAAAAGCTTGGTTGTGAACAGGTTAACATGTCTAACTTGTAACACCTTTGTTTCTCTGTCTGAAACATCAGAACATAGTTTGCAATTCAAAAGCAACATGTTTTCTGTCTCTACCAAAAGAGATAAGATAGATCACTAAGAAATAAAGCTGATCCTGGAACCATCAATGATTTTTCCTGCTATGCCAAGAATGATTTTTGTTTGCTTTTTCAATTGAGATATGCAAGTGGTATTTATTTCAAAATTCATCATAAAAGCAACTTTGTAAGTGATCGAGGTGTTCTTTTTGGATCTCTCTGTTGCTTATTGGATGTGGTTAGGATGGACCCTCAGTGTGGAGGGATAGGCCCTCCGTCTCGTGTCTCGCAAGTGGTATGTAGGATATTCCTGCAGTGAGAAATACAAAATCATGCTGGAGCTTGCCAATATCATTCTGAATAACCTGCTATGTCTAAATATTATGGTGCAGCATAGTGCAGGTGTGACCATTGGAGCCTCGCTGCAGACTCAGCCTTATTAGTACCGGTCCGTGCGGTCAATTACCCTGCGTGCGCTCCTGCAGTAATAGCAGTCGTGCTACTCCCAGTACGAGTAGGCAACTTGATTAAATCCAGTTTCACACTTGTGCTGCCCTCATGTTGGAGGAGTGCTGAGCACTTAGGGCTATGTTGACAGTGATATGAGTTACACTTCCAAAAAGGAAATTGAAATGTCAGGAGAGCTTAGCATTATATGGTTGTAATTATATCCATTATATATATATTTAATAAATTTTACATTAGCAAATGACTTCTTTTGCATGATCCATTGAGAAAGAGTTGTGAAAGCCCTGTTCTTTAGAAATGCCAAAACTAAAACTTTTGTTCCTTCTGCAGGACGAAAGGATGTAAATCCAAATAATGGTGGAGAATCTGAGGGTAAATGCATGAATTTCTGTTTATGGTGTCTACGTGTCTTAAAGATACTAAAACATTCAAAGCTTTTATTTGTTTGTTTATTTATTTATTGAACAAGGTTTGGAAATTGTTGTCTGCATTGTTACTATTCTAATAGCATGCTTATTGCTGGCAACGTGCTTCAGCTTTTCAAATTTTATCCGATCTAGGATTCTTGCCTTCAGGCTCCCTTTCAGAACTATTTAAGATCTTCATGTTGCAAAAAATTCACGTCTGATAACATGAGTTGATGATAACATCTCGGAGATGCTGGTGCACTGACTGCACACAGCATGTTGCAAGATGGGTCGCTGTAAAAGGGTAACACTGTTTTAATCATTAGTGTGACTTGCACTAAACTAAAAGGAGAAATTCCGGTTACTTTACAATAAACATTGCTAAGAAATTATTATAAAATGAGAGGCTTCACTTTTCATTATCCTTAAAGGTAGGATAAAGTTGATGGCTGTTTTTTCTTTTTTATTTTAGAAGTATTCAGAAGCTTTACTTTGAGACAATTCAAGTCTGACATCGCTTCCAGTCCTAAAAAATAAATACAAACCTCTTCTTTTCAGCTTCTCAGGGAGCAATTGCTGGAATTATAAGTGCTGTGGCTGCTACTGTAATTGGAGCAGTATCTAGCTTCATTGCTTACCAGAAGAAGAAACTGTGTTTCAAACAAAGCGGTAAGATTTCTAAATTATTTCTTTCTATCTTTTATAGAGCTATTCTCTTTTTTTTATTTTATATGGGACCTCAAAATTGACTTTGTAAGTCACACCATTTTAAGAGTGAATTGATATTCACATGGAATAACCTCTTTTACTAGTCCTCAAAAATAGATTGTCTGACTTAAAATTTAGACTTTGAGAACCAGATTGACTTAAATCTTTGTGTTCGTTAATAACCACCTCCTGCTACAGACTGAGCAGGGGGGACTGCAGGAGGAATCTTCATTTTGAAAATGGAAGTTGAGATTTAGAAACTATATTCCTGGAAAATAATGTGTCATTTCTATGTTTTTAAATCTTGGGTTTATGTCTTCTAAAATTGCCTGTGTATCAGCTTACGACAGCTACCGGATGTCCATCCCAAAATAATCATTATTCTGCAGCAGTTTGTTGCCTGCTGTCCATGTTTTTTTCCCTTAAGTAAGATGTGTTTTGGATCAGAGAACTTGGAGAGTACTGATGGGTATGACATGAGCTTTATTTATGTGTAAGCTTTTCCAGTCTTCCTGAGTGGTTGGGAAAGGGAGAAGATAGAGCAGCAAATCCAGATGGACATTGACATCTGTGAATTTTGGGTATCTGAAAACTGACATGCATGCTGTCTACCGTGCATGACAAAGTTACGTAGGCTATACAAGGGAAACTCAACTACGTTCAGTAGCCCTGTTTTCTCAGTTCTATTCCTTCTCTCCAACTAGATGATCTAGAGTAATCAGCAACTTTCAAGTAAAGAGAATCTGAATATTAAATGTCTTTGTTTCTCAGCAGATCAAGAGAATGTGAATATGGAAAGTCATCGTGGAGCACAATCTGAGCCACCTGGTAAGAGAATAATCTAGATGGGAGAGCAGGTTTTTTGGGTGGTGATCCTACTGAGTTCACTTTGTTGATACTAAAGCCAGCGGAGGAAATGTACTGTATCTTTTTGTTAAGTATTTGTAAATTAAATCAAGATTTCAGTTCTGATTATTTGGGCATTCTTCTGTAATTTTTCTTCTTTGACCACATGGGTTTATAATCTTAAGAGGTCCTGGAATACAGGAATTTTCTTAGTACAAGTTTTATTAAAGATAAGAACACAAAATTCATTCAGTGTGATGCACAACTGTAGTTAGCTGATGTATTTTATTAGTGTGTGCCAAGTCTCACAGAAATCTGATACTGCATGGCCATAAAGCCATACAGAACTCTGCAAGAATGCACATTAAGAAAAGGTTAACAATGCTTAAACAAAGATAAAACTTGCTGGAAGCAAGGAAGATGCAACTTAGTGACCTTACTAGCATGCTTTTCTAACAGGTTCTCTGTTCACTCAGAGAACTCTTTTTATGAAAGAATTATCAAATCACATCTCTCTACAGTTGTTACAGCAGAAGAAGGAGTTCTAAAACAACAAAAAAGCTAACAACCTCCTCCTTCCTGATTTAGAACAGCTGTGGCTGTCTAGGGTACTTAGCTGGTAGAACAGCTGATTGAACTACAGGAAAGCCATAGATACCTTTGGAGAATTTCTGAAACAAAATAGGTAGAATCTTTGCTTTCTAGACCTTGTGATTGCTCAATAAAGGGAGAAGCAAAGCAGCCTCATGCTGGAGTTTTCTGACAGTCTTTGAAATACTGGCTATTAAAATACCACATCAGTATAAATCTGCTATATTCTTCTATGGGCTTAATTTAAAACTAGCAGAACCAGTTTTTTTGTTTGTTTGTGTTTTGATTTTTGTTTTGTTTTTAATATAACTTAAAATATGCCTATTTCTTTTAGGTATTTAACTAAAGGTTTCCATCTGGCTCATGCTCTTCTTGCAGTTTTTTTTTTTTTTTTTTTTTAAAGTTCTTGACTATATGAAACTGTAAAGGAGAGTCCATTTTCTTGTCACAGACTGTTGAAATTGGGATTGGACATAGACAGATTATCCTAAAGGCAGCCATGTGATAGTGAAGCAAGCACAAGAGGTTCAAAGGCCTCTACCAAAGGCAGATAACACGTTTGTTGCATTCAGGTTACGCTAAACATTTTCATGCAGACTTAATTTTAATAAGGTCAAACCTGGTATGTTGTAACTGATTATTCCTCACTACCTATTGATATTGAAGTATTGCATCCCAGATTTCATATTTATGCTACATTTTTTCAGGCAGACACGAGCATGTTTTGAGTCAAGAAATGGGCATAAACTATGGTCAATGTAGCTAAACTGTGTAGCAAGGAAGCTACATAGCTTGTTTTTGAAGCTGTCTTGCACCAACCTCGGTGAGATGGCACAGCACAACAAGCTTGTGTTTATTTTTAAAATGTTATGTAGACTTTTCTTAGACTTCCTGAAAGTCCGAGAAGGTAACCTCAGCTAGGATATTCTAGGATATACAGGCGGTGTTCCGCTTAGCTTTTGCTTTTGCAAAACAAAGGCATCTCTGAAATTGCATGTTGAGTTACACAAATTGCAAGTATATATGGCTAGATGGATCTAGTAGGTTGAAGTTATTTGAGCAAGAATTCTGGGAGGTAATATCCCTTGTTATGCTAGACACTTCCTAAGCAGGATTAAACCTCTGCCTACCTGAATAACCCCACAGTTCCAAATACTACTTTTCTGTCAATATATACTGTATTGAGTGGGTTCTTACAATATTTACTAACATAGTATAATTATCTTAATATCTTTTCACCTTTTAGTACAGCGCACGCTTCTGGAGAACTAAAAGAAGGAAAACATGATGAAGAACAGACCCTTAAAACTGGATAGAGAGCCTGCTTTCTGCCTTAAAAAAAAAAAAAAGGAAAAAAAAAAGAAGAAAAAAAAAACCAAAAAGTATAATGTAAACAACAGAGTCTGAAGATAAATGAGAAAATAGTCCTTGTTTGAAGCACCTATGGGAGCACCTATGGTTGCTTGAAAGACCCGAGTGCTTCTGTGTATGGTTAGCCCTGTGAAGCAGTGTTGCAGACTAATATTTGGCCTTAATGACAGGAGTGTAGAAATATGTTGTGCCTTTACATTCTTTCCTTTACTCTCGTGGCCTTGGGGTGTGACTCAATTGCATTCAGTATGTTTAACTATTCCTGATCTCTACAAAAACAGTAAGTAGTTAATGTTTTGTTATGCCAGCGTTTTTAGGAAGTGCAAGCATTTTTTTAATATCCTGTATGAAAGGAATGTACCAAGACTTTCTTACATCTTTACTTAAAAGTAAAGAATGTTTTGGTTTTATTTTTTATTTTATTTTTTAATGAAAAACAAACCCAAAACAAGTTGATATATGCTGTGGACATCTGAAAGCAAAATATTACCTAGGGAAGAATGTACATGCGTTGAATAATTGGTTCATTGTGTGTGGATAGGATAGTGGATCTTAGTGGTTACTGTTGATATCATTTGTGTAGCTGCCTGGGTCAGCCACTAGGGAAAACAATATTTGTTCTTCAGCATCTAAAAGACAAAAATTTGGAGTTTTGTCTTTGCATTTTTTTTTTCATTGCATCTGTCTGGTACAGATTCAGAACATCAGACACCAATCAGTCAGCCTTTCTGGCACTTCTTCCTGCTTAGCAAGTGCTGAGTGGGTTAGACGAGGAAAAAATACTTGTAAAACAGATTTTGAAAAAAAACTGATTTACAAACTAGAAAAACAACTGAATTTTGTACATCTTGTGAGACTAATACTTGGCGATTGTCCGAACGGTCGTGAATGAAGTACTGGGGAGTAGAGATTAGCTTCTTCAGACCAGAAACTTAGCAGGAAATAAATTGATACTTTGAATGTGGAAGGTTTATAGTATGATCTTAGAAGCCAGAAGCAGCGCTACGACTCTGAAGTGCGTAATGCCGAGACTGACGGGAAGAACCCAGCCTCACTCCACAAGCCTCGGCTGGACAACGTAAATAACAAACATGTGATGAGTACTTTCGGACTTGTGAAGGATTGCCTCGAGGAAGAAAGGAGCTATGGTTGTATCCTCAACTGAAATCACTTAGGAGCTTTGCTGTGCCTCTTGAAAGCCACAAAAAAAAATGTTTCCAGGATCTGCCGAAACAAGGAAAACTGCTCGCCTATCATAGTTAAAGGACAAAGTCTGGAATAAAAACTAGTGCTGTCTGGAAGGAAGAGCCTGACCAGTTCTGTGGGCTTTCATTGTGACTGTTTCTAATTCTCATGCAGTTTTACATAAGGTGCCTCAGTAGTGTGCTTTAGCCTCTTGGGAGAGTTCCAGAGAAAGATGACACTTCATGGAGTATCCTAGAAAACATTATGAATTTGGATAAATTAAAGCTTTAAACATCTACATTCAAAGATGAATGTATGTCAAGGATAATTCATTTAAGAATTTCTTATATATATTTCTTGGCTTACTGCTAATTTTTACACCAATTCTAGTCTTTTGTTATGGAATTAATTTGTAAACCTATTTTTCCTCATTTTTATTTTAGTAAAAAAAAGTTAAAATCTTGAAAGTATGCTCAAGGGTGGAGAAGTGTTTTATGTATAAAACATTTGATATATGTAAATACAAACAAATGAAATGTACTGTTTACATATATGAATGAACAGGTATGTCAATGCTAAGTACAGAGAGACCAGAAGTAGGACAATGTTTGTCAGGGTTAGAAGGGGGGACGGGAGGAGCTTCAACTAGTTTTTAGCTAACCAGACTCTTGAATCCTCCTTCAGCTTTTGCAAGTCAAAAAATTATTCACTAAAACCTCCTACTGACATTGTGATTTTTTTTCTAAAAATAAATAAAAAAAAGAAAATGTTTATGTATATTTTTCTTCTTAGTAGCTCTAGAAATACAGAAGTTGGGGGCTGTACCAGGGAAGCCGTATGCGTAGGGAGGTTCTTGCTGCTTCACCAGCAAATCACTTGTCTGTCTTACCAAGGCGCAAGTGCTTTCAAAACAGGTGTTTGCCAGTACGCAGTGCATTGGAGAAGACATCTGTGTGAATGGCAGGTAACAGAGAATAAAATGAAAATACATGCAGAAACTGGGTGTTTGGTGAAGCTGTACAGAAGTGGTGAGGGGTGTTTGTGTTTCCTATCCAGGTGCCACCAGTGGCTTGATGAGCAGATGCCCTTGCAATCGTTCTTCTGTCATTTACTTGGCCTCCGATACGAGAGGACCAGACCCAAATCAGGTGGCACTGCAGGGGTTACCAAACTGACTGAATAGTAACAAACCTGCTGATTTTTTTCAGTATAAATGGATGCAGATTGCTGCGTGAAATCTAGGCACAGCTACCTCCTCCTCCCTAAAGCAGCCAAGCCTAAAGAGGATGCTTGGAGGGAGTGCATAGTATAAGGCTGATATCAGCAGCTCTCCTCTTGCTTTGTCCTTTTATGGCTTCACAGGCTGGAATCCTCGGAGAAGGAGGGAAAATTGGCTGCTGCCACCTAGAGAGAAAGGGATAAAGAGAAAAGCTGAAAGGCTTGAAATCTCAGGCTAGGCTCTGGTCATGCGAAAGAAACTACTGTTTTGTGTGTGAGCTGTTGGCCATCTGTGGGTAACACCTAGCAGTTCAGTTATTTTTTCAGTTACCACAGTGTTGTTTGGAATATATCACTACATGATGCATCATGCTACCCTTTGAAGCTTTGATCTTGTGTCTTCCTAGCCAAGTTATTCCTGCATGGCCCAAATAAATATCCTCATTCATTAATTCCTACATTTACGGAGTCAAAGAATATTATCAGTCAACATTTTTTTTCTCACTTTAGTGAACTGTTTTTGTGGCCCTCTTCCACAGATCAGCTGCTGTCCATCCATCATGGCCCTATGGGTTCTCTGTCCTTTTCAGATGAAAATTTGGGAATTAGTACTGGTTCCTGTGTGGGATTTCAATGAGACAGTATACTGGCATGAAAAAATACTGTTGTTTCAGGCCCAAACAACAAGATTCATTCCTGCAAAGTATCTTCATCACTAAAATAAATGAGTTTAAATGGATGGCAGCACACAAATCTGCTTATTTTTGCACACCATCTTGAGTTGTAGTTTTTCTCTAGCTTATTATTTTGAGGAACAGTGTTGCATTGCTTCTGGTGGCCTTCATGATCCTTCAGTAAAAAGGAGGGAAAAAAAGAGAAAAGTGGGAACTGCTGCTTCTAGAATATCTTATTACTGTAGCATCTACAAGGGAATTGATGTTGCAGTTTAGTTCATTAGGATAACAGTAAAAGGACTTTTTAAAATATTTTGAGGGTTTTCAAATGGAATATCCTTTTCAAATACTTATCCAAACATATCTCAAATAATTTGTAAAGGTGAGGAGACGAAAACAGAGCAGTTTTTAAGCATAAAATCTAGTCTTTTTTTTTTTTTTTTTTTTTTAATTGTAGCTCCTAGTCATGCTTATTTCAAAATCTAGGCCAAATTTTGAAAGTTAAGGAAATCACTTTTCATCCCACCTTTTAATTTACACGGAGCTGAATTGCACTCCCAGTTATGCATTTCAGTATTTCCTGAATAATTCTTGTAGGTCACTACTTAAATTTTACTGGTCTCAGGGGAGAGGATCTCCTTTTTCTTTCTTTTTTTTTTTTTTTTTTCCATCTGTGTTGTTTTCACTTGTGAAGATTATGAAAAAGTTCCTGTATTTCAGTGGGGAAATGATTAAAGGTAGGAAAAAGACTATAACATTTGAATGGAATAAAAGTATAATTTATTCAATCCCCTACACTTGGAATACTTAAGGAGCCGCAAAATTTAAATACTTTTGGAGTGCTTAAGAACCACAGGAATTAAATACTAAAATGCATTTCTCCATGTCTTTGTGAAACTATTGAAGTTCCAGCTACAGCAAATGCTGTACCTTGCATGTAGCAGCTATATTCTATTGCCGAGATATATCAGAATCATTTGTATACGTGTCTCACTGGCTCTTTCAAGATTTGAATTAAGATTTTTCTATGTTTTTTTTATTTCCACAGATTAATATTTTAGGATGTTAGTGGCTTTCCCAACTAGTTCCAGTTTATAATTTGGTTCTTTCATCTCTGATAGACTCATAGAGCAGGTCACCTGTGCCAAAGAGAGCAATGTCTACTCTCTGCCTGCAAGGAGGATGGGGTTACGACTATGGTAAGTTGTGACTGTCCTCTGGTTCTCCTTTAGCTTGTCTCATTTAAAAGATGGGGTAAAAGTATATGGTAGAGAGAACAAACAGACATACTGGCTCCATCTCTCCACCCGCTTGCTGTTTCTTGAATATATGTTCCTTTTTTTTTGTTTGTTCTTGAATGGAAAAGTACAAAAGTAAGGCCAGGTCAGGTGAATAGGAGCAAAGTCAGGTGAATAGGAGCAAAGTTTTGTATTCCTTTTTAATAGGAAAAGATGGGTAAATGTTTCTCAGAGTGAAAAAGACATAATTTATAGTTGATTGGAAGACCCTGTATTGTGTTCACTATTCAGTATCTTTTATTTGATATTTTTGATTAGTTTGACTAGTTGCATGTCTATTTGACGGAGCTGGTACTAAAATGCTCCTGTAAGGCACTGGAACAGAAAAACTTGGATAAGTATTTGGGACATTCTGACTCTCACCCCACGTCTGCTCTTCCAGCTCACTTTTCCTATGCCACCTTTGTATTTATTGCTTCTGTTTAGCAACTTTTTGTGCTTTTGTTTTTTTTATCAGTTCAGCTTAGGTTGGAGCATGTATGTTCTTGTAGTTAGCATAGATTTAAATTTCCTGCAAACTCTGTATCTTCTGTTCTGAGTAATTCAACAGGAATGCACTCGGGGCCCACGTTTGCTCCGATCGGGTTGGATCACCCAGCAGCACTGGCAGTACACGGATCTGCTGTTGAGTAACAGTTCTCTGAGTGAATTTGCTGCCCTAGTCAAAATAGTGATGGCAAAAGCGTATGTACCTTAGCGTACATGAGAGGGAGCATGGACGGGGCTTCTTGGAGGAGGACAGTGACAATCTGGTTTGGCACACAAATGCGTGGGCACACATGATTGCGAGAGACAGGCCNGTACCTTAGTGTACATGAGAGGGAGCGTGGACCGGGCTTCTTGGAGGACAGTGACAATCTGGTTTGGCACACAAATGCGTGGGCACACATGATTGCGAGAGACAGGCCATGACAAAACTGTTTCAGTCACATCAGTGATGTTGATGTATGTTCACGTATGTATCTGATATCTTTCCAAAGCTTTTTGTTCTTCTGTGCTATAGCACTATCTGAGGTCTTTGTTTGATGTATGCAGATATCTACATTTAAAGGTGTGTTTAGATCAATGGAGAAAGCCATACAGGAAAAATTTACTTAATGAATAAGGGTGTCTACCAGTGAGCTTAGCATAGGGCAGTTCAAGAGTTTGACATTGTATTTTGAGTTTATCTTCACAGATTTTCTTTTGTCCCTCTGTAGACAATGCCTAAGTCTCTACAGAGCAGATTCTTGCCCCTAATTTCATTGCTTTAGTTACTGATGAGGATTTGGACAGGATTTCCTCCATCACCAGCCCAAAAGGTGAGCGGGGGGGGGCGCTCTTTGTGGACCGAAGGTATATGAAAGATTTTTGAAGTGCACTTCAGACAACCCTGATGATTATTTTAGCTCCCGCAGTGCCGCACCCTGTTGTGTCGGGAAGATGCAGAACAGGTTGGCTTTCCCTCAGGGAAGGAGGAGGGTTAAGAGAGCGCTGGCTTCCTCCTCCTCATTGGGCGATGGTGCTGGTTCCCCTTCCCTCCGCGTTAGCTGCCTGGCTCATAAATAGGTTTCTTAGACGGCAGGAGGCACCTCCGTTGCTATTCAAGACTTGGCCATTGGCTTTTGCTGTTTGTCCTGTGACGAATAGGAGTAGGTTTTTAGGGACCTGTCTCTCTTTTGATTCCTCAGTGCTCAGAGGTGATGGTGAGTGGACTCTTCAGATAGGGCCACTGTTTAAAAGAGCCTCCCTCAAGCGTCGGCACTGCGATTGCAACATCTATCATCGTCATCGCTTGGAGAAAACAACCGGCACGGTCAGAGCACGGCATAGCAGACCATGGGGAGATTAAGAACTATCCTTTTGTGCCTTGGTTTTCTTCTCGTCCATGCAAGAGGTAAGTGGTATTTACATTGTTTTAAGATTTGTTTCTAGGGTGTGATTATTAAAAATGAAAAAAAAAATCACCAGAAGCCCCAACCTCTCAGAAACATGCTTATTTATTTAGAAATATGTCTGGGTTTTTTTTTTTTTTGATTTTGCTACTGTTTCATAGGAATACTGCTGCAGTGTCTATTTCTGCAAAGATAAATATCTTTTGGATGATCACTCATAATAGCGAAAAGGGAAACTGAAGAATTAATTAAATGGTGGGACTAAGTTAAGTTACAGTTGGCATGTTACCTGGAATGGTTTATTTTCATTTCTCATTTTCCCTTTTCTCATGCTCCCCTAAAACCACTTACAAGCTTGGACTCAAGTATAAGCATTTTTAATGGGAGGTTTAAAATGAGAACTTCCAGGGGTATTTCTAGTTTCCAAAGAGATTCTTACTGAAATACTTCACATTTTAAGACCTTTTCTTGTTCAATTGTATTTTGAGATGTATTGGTTATATTGTAAAAACAACTGTTCATGCAGTTTAAAGATACTCATGTCTTAACATTGGGGCTGATGGGCCGATTTATTAACCTAAACAGCTATATTCTTGAATACATAAAGCCCATATTCACGTATACCTTTTTATGTAGGATTCATACAGAACTGAAAGCATTTTTGCATGTTTTTTGAAGAATGAAGAGCAGCTGGGGAAAATCAGTGCTTTTGCATTGAACCTTTGGTTTAAAGACTGAGGAAACTAGCAAAACATTCTGTAAAAACTTTTATTGATATCAAAGCAAATAGGACAGTGCTCATCTGAATGTGCTACATTGTGGACTTATAGCCATTTGTTTTTTTGTACGTGATGACTATTGTAAATTATTTTGAACTATGATTGACTGTAGGACAAAATCAGTCGGTAACCAGTAGTTCCAAAAGAGCTGCTGCCGCTTTTCCTTCTCTGTTCTATCCCCCATTTAAATGGAGCCTTGCATGATGTCTTGCAGTAATAGGCACTGAAAAAAACTTGTCCATAACTCTTATCATAATTTCATATAAAAAGAATAAAGAGCTATTATTTGGAGGTCTTTAACAAGCAAAACTGGGCAGAAACAGGAGAGCAATAGAGGATGATGGCAGGTACTACGTTATGTTTTAAACAGTGATGATTCACACTGTCTCTCATTACTGGCATGCGGACTTTCTTGTTTTCAAGAAGCTCTAATGATGAACATTTTTATTCAAATAATCTGAGCGTGGGCAAGCCAATTGCCGTATAATATATCACTTTAATTACAAGTCTAGTGAACTTAACCATTCTTACTCTACACATGTTCAAACTTAGAGCCAGCTCAAACCCTGCTTTGGGGAGCAAGTCATTGCTGAGTGCTGCTCTGGTGTTAAGACTGAGGAAACTATTCCATCCATTTTAGAAAAGCAAAATGAATTATTTTTAGTCCAAGGCAACAACCACTGAATTTTATTGTCAAAGTATTTACCATGTTATTTTACCACGTTACCATCGAGGAGATATTCATAGGAACCTCCTCTCACTCCTATGTAAGAGATAATAGTTGAAAGGCTTAAGAATACTGGTGAAAGGCCAGTCCTCATGATGGGAATGCCTATGACATAGTTCTCCTTTTTATGTGCATCCTTAATTCTGATATAAGCTGTAACCATCTGTGATGACTCGTAGAATTGCCTGTATCACCACAGCCCGGCCAGATCATATCAGTTCCTTTACAATCCCAAGTTTCAACTTTATCAGGATATTTTCACTTAGTTGGCTAGATTAACTTGACAGGCTCTTCTCAACGGGAGCTGCAACCGTTGAGCTGCAACAACCAGTTGCCTGAGTGACTCAGCCCAAATCAAGTGTTTGAACAACTTCATAGAAACGTCTTTCACTGAAGTCCATCCCAATGCCAAAGGTCGATTTCCTGCAGGTCACCTCGCCTTTAGGACTTCAGCTGTAGCTACATCTGCTCCTCCTGCTGCAGGTGTGCTGTGATGGTGAGGTGTGTGAGGCCCTATTTTCCCAGTAACTGAGATCGTGCAGCTGCCTGAAACGTGGTGAAGGTCACGTCTGGGCCACATAACTGTTTTCATTGCGTGTAGTGGGGAGGTAGTGCAAATGGAGGTCTCTCTCCTGTGTAGATCTGGCAAGCAACCATGGCTCTCACCCAGGCCTGCCTGCTCAGAAGTGCTGCCCCAAACTTCCATTATAGACATAAGCTCTCCATCCATGTTCTTGCAGGCCCATTGATTGATCACACGTTTAGTCAGTAACAAAGACAGTGCAACTGTGGATGATATTACGTTTAATTTACTCCATCATGTGTTATGTGCTATTCAGCTAAAACGCTGGTTGTTAGCCAGTAAACCATGCACCACTGTCAGCTAAGGCTTACAGACATTTTGACTCATGGTAATTGTGTTTTACGATAATTACCTAGGAACTTTAAAGGGAGAAAATTACAGACCTGTTGGTATTTGGGAAAGTATGTGACTTAGTTTTATGAAAAATGTAGTTTTCACTTGGGCTAAAAGTGAGAAAGGGAGATAAAAAGCACAGAGCTGTTTTTATTTCATCAAGCTCCATTCCTCCCTGTCGCTTTGTATGGAGGTCTCTGTGTACATGCTGAGGCACTCGTGGTATCAGCAAGGATATACCTAGTAATGAGTCATCTTGTTGCTGGAGCCCCAACCTACTTCACTGTGAATATCAGAGTTTCTATCTTCTGCAGGCATGTGACTGCTGTCGTCCAAAGGTGTGATTGCAGTTTGATACACATACCTGAACTAGTTGGAATACGAATAACAACGGAGCTTTTGCAAGATCGGAGCTCAGGAAGAGCTCGCGTGTTTACTCAGCTTCTCCGGTACACTTTTCAGACCTCACTTAACACTTTGCAAGCCTGATGGTGGAGCCTAAAGTACCTGTTTTCCATTCGCATCTTTCCTGAGTTCAGGATTGTTAATCGCTTTCCATCACACAGAGGGTAATAAATAGATAAATACATTCCATAATTAATTTAAGACTAGAAATGAATAAAAGGATGCCTCTCTGTTAGCGTGCTCTGTAGCTGGTATGAGAAGGATTCAGACTGTTGTGATCACCTTGTTTGTTTAACTATGAGTGTCTTCCTACTTCTGCACAAGGGAGCTGAACCCTGAATGTTAACAGAAAACATGGCTAATATCTGATCTGTATTTATAAGGAGCCCATATTCAATTCCCATGCAATATCTTTCTTGTCATGAAGCCAAAACACTCCAGTTGAAGATAAAAACTGAATGGGTTATGAAAGTGTAGCACCCTAACTTTACTGTATAAGTTTTGCCTGTCATCAATGCTTTATTGAATTTTTGAGCAATTTACTCAGGATGCCAAATCACAGTAACCTATTTTCAGAAGGAAACCATGCTCCAAAATAAACAAAAGCAAAGGCTAGAGCAGGCGCTAACATTAGTAGACCATACAAAGGGAAGTCCTTCCTTATGTGGCAGATCTTAAGACATCAGTGGTGGAAGAACTAGGCCCTCGCTCCACACAGGGAATGGTCATGAGTTAAAAGCAACAAAGCTTCCCAGATCCCCATCTACAGACAACGTAACTTGTTTTGCAGATCAACCATTGGGACTTTAAGGGGCACAAGTTTAGTTATACAGTAAAATTTGGGGTACAAATTTAACTTGATGTTAGTTACAGAGCAACGTTACTGAGGTTTTACATTACCATTGAATTTGGGGTGAAGACAGCTACATTAAAAGATCTTCTGTGAAGAACAGAAACAAAGTGCGGCCTCTCTCTGATCTCACTGTCCCTAAAATACCAGCTCAGGAAAGGGTGGATTGGTCATCTCATATTCGAGCCGTAACTGCTCATTCAGTGAGCCAAACACAACTGTTCTTCTTGCCATACTGTCAGCTTTCAGTAGAAGCACTAACACATAGGTCTCTCTTTTGGGTCTGTTTGCACAGCTTTCATGTAACATGGCTGTGATTAAACCCGATACCCTCAGACCAAATGCCTGAGATGGGCTGACAGCTTCCCAAGCCACGGTGGAGCTTTGGGACTGATGTGTGGACAGACGCTAGCGCTACCTGACCCATCCGTGCTGCGGCACGAGCCCCGCTGCCCTGTGATGCAAAGGTGAAACCTTCAGCTTCAGCCTTCCCCTTCAGACAGACGCACAGACACGCGGTGCTGCTTGATTAAAGAACACAGATCCTTCGCTCTGCCTGTAATTCTACAGGAGGCACCAGCTTTTTCAGCGCTCACTTTGAAGCAAAATGTTGAAAATTATATATGTTTTATATTAGGCATGCAAGGCACAGCATAGCATAAAGAAGAGCTGTTATGTTTATGTTTGACCGGCTGTTATTTGTCCACAGCAAAGTAAACACCATAAAAGATATTTTCTTTAATGTTTGATGAGAACATGCTGCACAGGACTAAAGCAATACTGGCACTCTTTTATTAATGCACCTTATTTGCAGACATTTTTTAAAGTGTTTTAATATGAATAAGTGAGAGATACTTTTAATTTCCCCTGAATTCAAAACATAAACAGTAGTGGCTTAGCAAAAGGACAAAGCTAATAATCAAGTCCATATGCTGTGGTCTCTGGACTGCGACTTAGATCTTAATTATAGATTTTCAAGCACACTCATTTTCCATCACTGCATCAAGGGATTGTAATGCTGATCATTGTTTACAGAACGAAAGGGGCACAATGGAGGGAGAAAAAAAAAAATGCTAAGCAGCCTCTGCAGGAATTATGGATCATGACAGTGCTACATCAAAGAAATAGTGCCCACTCATTGCCGTTTTGTCCAAAGTGTCCACTTTGAGGCATAAACCTTTATTGTCACCCATAATTTTTCCTAAATGAGTAATTTCCTTTAAACAAAATCACTTCCTGACTGAAATTGACCCAGTAAACAGGTATGTTCTGAATCATATGTTTGGGAGCATATATTTTATTCCCTCAATCTAGGAAAAATATGTATAATATACAGAAGTATATTATCTATACAAAGAATAATTTATCTTACTGCTTCAACTAAAAAGAAAATAAGAGAAATTCCATGAGCAATTTGGGTAATGTATTGTTCCATTTTAGAAATTTTTTATTCTCGTTTGTGAGTCACGCATTTCTTCTTCTTTCTCTGCCTGCTTCATAATCTTTTAAGCTTATTGTATTCATAGGAGTAAAACAATTCTCTAAGCCTCCATCTGTAAGTTATTGGATTTCCAATTTACTTATAACACAGGCACTCTCAGTCATTCAGCCTCTGTGAATAATGGCAATGGCCATTAGTTTAATCATATTAATGGCAGAAGAACAGAATTTATCTAATATACACATACACATTTATAAACTTTAGATATATGTCCAGAAAAACACATCTATGTGTTTACGTATGCATACATATGAACACACATTTTCTTATGTATTTTAATACCAGACTATGCATATTAAATGCCTAAGTTATTAATTTAATAATGACCTATGACAAGACTATCATTTGGTGATATTTGTGGTAATGTGGGCTTCCTTAGCTCTTGGTTTAAGTAGTTTGGTCTATTGAACAAAATGTTTACTGTAAAAAAACTGCTAGTACTGTCTATGCTTCTTGAGCTGTAGCGCTCATATCTCCATGATGTGAGCTGCTGCGTATGTTCTTTTGAATATTAGGCCAGTTAATAAACAGGGTGTCTAACTGTAGTCATTTTTAAAGTCTCTGGTGTTAGTAGTTTCACGGATGGTAAATGGGGACAGATCCTGAGTATCAGCCGTCAGGCTGCTGTGAAGGTTTTTCTAACAGGTAACACAGAGTCCCATCTTGTTCCTTACAAATCCTCCTGAAAAGTGGTGGGACCACAGATGACCTTCCTATGATCAGTCAGTTGCATACTTAGAGTGTAGATCCTTTTAATATTTAGGTGACATGTTCAACCATATGCAAAAGGTGTTGGTGCGGATATTTTGTTCACTGGATGTTTGGGTCACATTTTCGAACAACTGATGCGAACACCAGTTGGTGAACATTGCACGTGCGCACACCTGTGGACACAGCTTCGCAGGAGGCTCCCTTGGCAGGACAGGGGTGGCCTGGGCTCCTTGCTGCCTTAGCAGGATGTGTCTTCTGCTCCAGGAAACTTTGGAAACTTTTTAATAGCTGGGTTGGTGTTTTTGTAATAAAGAGCAATCTTAGCAATCTGTGCATTACAGCAAATGAACTAACCACAAGCCTAGTACATTGCACTAAACAGCATGAGTAATAGTGAAAGCAGAACTTGATCCCAGATTTCCTACTTGAAAGAATCATGCTCATAAAAATAAATGCAGTAACTCTGAAATTTAAGATACTGTGTTTTGGTGCTCAGCTTCATAAAAGTCTGTCACATTTCATAGCCATACTCAGTGTGTCCATGCTCCGCTGTCTGGCTGTTACAGAGAACAGTGTGAGTGACTGAGGCCTGGTCTACACTTAAAACGTTTTCCTGGCACAGTGGCATGAGTTGGTGGTGACAAGGGAATTACATTCCAAATAAGCTTGGCAATGCCAGAAAAAGCCCTGCTGCTATTATAATTCATTGTGTTTGAACAACTAGTATAAACATCATTAAAACTACTCTTTTCTAGATACCAACTCTGTATCCATCTGGAAGGCTTGCTTTCTTAGCGTAGCTTTTTCTCATTTGCAGATAAAGTCTCTTCTGTGGTATGAGACAGAAGCTTATATGCATTTTCTCAGATTCTCTGTTTGCAATAATCTTGGACCACCCAACAAAAAATTTCTGCATAAAAACATGGATGGTCTCAGAAGAAATGCCAGAAGTGATGCCAAGAAGTTGTATACTAGCCCAAAGCACTAATAACAGCCGTAACACTGAGATAATGCCTCCTCCATAGTTAAATCTCTTTATAACTTTGTCCACACAAGAAAATGAATTCCAAAGGAATAAAGTTGTTTTCTCATTGTTTAAATTTCTTTCATTCTCATTTTCATCTGTATATTTCCAGCTGTTTCTATTATGGAAGCTGGTCAAGAAAAAGGCTTTTTTTAATATGGAGAATGAATTTCTATCAGTCTGTCTGTTCTGTGAAGAAGTTTTTCTGTTATTTCAGTTGTCATTTTTTCTTTAGAGTTCCCTGGAGTGACTGCAGTTCCTAATGAGCTAAATTGTCTCTCAGTCTCCCTAGCATATTATTGTTTTTAGACTCTCCATTTTGTAGAGGAAATCTAGACTGTTCAGCTATTTAAGCATCTGTTATCTTCCCAAATTAGATTCTTGAAATGCCTAGGTGCAGTGTCAGAAATGGTAATTAGCATTTAAAATTCTGCTCCATGAAATCTTACTCCTTCAGGTCATTTGATAGTATTATGCAAGGAAAGAGGATGTAAGTCCAAGCAATCTCTTTGGTTTATAGGAATAGCATTTATCCTGGTACACAGATGTCCACATATAATCTGACCATCTGTCAAGTTTTATATTTGCATGGTCATAGAAATTTTAATGTAGATTCCTTTCTCACTCCCAGTCGGTGATTCTGTTACTTGCTGGTTTTTATTACTTCATTTTTCATCAGAAAAAAAGAAATAGAAACAAAAAACCTAACAATCTGAATCACTTCTGCAGAGGTGTTTCAACCTTCCTTTTCTGCCTGAAAATTTCTTAGTCACTTTCTATGTCTCCCTTGCTGTTATCTTTTTCAACCCTTTAGATACTAGCATATACTACACAAGATGAAAATCTAATTATTTCCAGAAGAGAAATAGTTACTGTTTCAGTCTGCTGTTTTGCTTTAGCTTTCATTCAATTGGAAGCATCTGTGTGATCTCATTTTGATTGCATAATCCTTTTTGATTAGATTGCTCGTTCTGTTTTTTTCCTTTCCTTAACTTCAAAGAAATTTTAAGCACAGAAATTTTCCATAGTCTTCATTCACAAGACAAAATTTTCCAGTTCCTTTTATGACAGGGCCTAGGTGGCTGCCCTTTGTATCGTTAGCTCCTACATGTTAGAACCTGTAACTAGGGAGCTGGTTTGGCTAAAAACTTCTTGGTGTTACAACACTAGTTTTGATGTCTCACTCTGATGACAAATAGTTGGAGCTCTGCAGAAGTCATCCAGCAACAGCGCTTAAAAAAGACAGCTTCCTTCAGGACTCAGGACACGAACACGTGTTTATACAGTCGTAGGACAGCTGAACTGTGGGGCCAGGCTGAGGCCAGGCCCCACGTTCAGGGGACTGATGTCCCGGCAGGAGCAGGTCTATGGTGGGGCTGAAGCCAGCGCTGCTGTGGCACCGTGGGGCGGCGACGCAGGGCCCCAGGGTTGGGGCTAGGAGAGACCAGGATGGGCAAGGTCTGCAGGGACTGCTGGAGTTCCCAGGGCTTGGGCAGGGAATAGCTCCTGTGGAAGCCATTAGACAAGTATATTTTTATTTATTTAATGAATTCATACACAAAGAAGGACTCATCTGGGTCTTAGAATATTACCCATGTAATGATGCAGTCCATAGTTTGTTGAGCCAAGCCAGGCTGGCTGAGTAACCAGGTCACAGGAAGGAGCTAGTGGGAAGAGATGACATTCCAAGATCCGGTTTAAGTGATAAGAGATAAACTCCTGCTCTGATAATGTCAGGCTTATGTTGTTGTATGTTTTTTCTTTCCAAACATGGGTTTCTCGTAGTATTTTATCGGAACGACTTTGTTTTAGAAATCGTTATTTAGCATTCCAGACATGTAATATCTTTTCTGTCAGACACTGGCTATAATTAAGTTCACAGGCTTACCTGAAAATCTTCATGGGAATCAAAATGTTTTCAATTTATACTCCTGTGCTGCTTTTCATTTGAGGATTGCAGTGTTGAACCAGCATTAATTAATTTTTCCAGGAGCTTTTTTGACACAGACAAGAGCTATTGTTTGAGAATAATTAATGTTGAGAATCATTTAAGATTGACAGTGTCTGTAGAGAACAGAGTGCCAAACTGGAATTCACAACACCTGGTGCCTTCATTTTGGAGGATCTTTGATCGCCTTTTTCTGTTTCTCCCTTTACTCATTTACACAAAGTCATTTTTCTTGCTGTGAAATGTTGAAGACTTACTAAGAAAAACTATCAAAGAGTGATATTAAGATATGAAAGCTATTAAAGATATTAAAAGTTCTCGCCTAATGCTTCTGGTTTGTAAGTATGGTGCTGAATGCTAATTTCAGGATCTTCTCATTCTTGGACTCTGTGAAAGACAACGTAAGTTCTTTAAAGGCATGTTTACACAGTGGCTGAATATGGATGTCATTACAGAAGAGATTCTCTGTGGTTTTTGAACAAATTCTCTTATTGAATTGAATGAGTCTCATCTTGTGTGCTCATTTAGGACTATGTGGAGCATAGTCCTATGCTCCTATGCAGCATGCTCCTGGCCTATTTCTGTTTGGTTGGATTGTATTTTTTCCTGTAGCTGGATTTATGGCTTTGTCAGGAACCCTCAGACCTGGAGCTAATGGAAACTTGGCCACTGACATTTTCTGTTTCCTTCTGCTAGGTCAACGTGATTTTGATTTAGCTGATGCTCTTGATCATCCAGGTAAGTAAATCTGTTATCTTTATCTTGCTATGGCATTTATCCCTAATAATAAATGTTAAGCCCTTTATCTTTTTATTGAGAACTGGAACGTGAAGAGGCAAGAACCTCAGAAAATGTATACAAGGCTAGGAAATACTATGTTTTTCATTTACAAAAGATTGGAAAATGCTGTTTGATTTGGTTTGTTGGTTTGTTTGTTTTTAAATCAGCATTTCTGGCATAAACACAAGTAAAAAAAAAAAAAAAAATCACAGCTATGAAAATATACCACTTCACCCCTAGTTTCTGACATGGTACATGAAGATTTATTGAATGCAGCTCTCCACATTTACAGATACCTTTTTTTGATAAGTAAAACACTCTTTAAGCTTTTATTGGTTTTTAGTATGTCATTGTGTCTCCCAGAGGACATAATTACCAGGAAACCTACAGTGATCAGAAGACCAACAAGAAGGCCGGTGCTGAGTAAGTAATAAAGATAGCGAGTCATAGCTAATTTCAGATATGTAGAAACTGTCTCCCATGAGATTCTTGATCATGTTTGCTAGGTACAGTAGCTGAGATCATTTGTGCGCATACCAACTTGCCTTGTAAAGTAAGTAATTTTTCAACAATTACCAGTTACCTATCTTCACTGCTTTCTATTAAGCTTTAGAGAGTGACTGACACGGAAGGCATTTTACTCCTAAAGATTCTCTTAATACTATCCCAGCCTATATCAAAATCTCTGGAAAGTACAAAAATGTTTAACTGTCGCTTCTGCTTTTTCCACATTATAGGTTTTTCTTTCTTTCTCTTAGCACAGAGATGCCCAGTTCTTGATAACAAGCTTGAAAAAGAATCAGAAGAAATTTGGTTACTTTTCATTCTCCCAATGCATTTGTTGAATATTATCTAGTATTGATTGCTGCAATGGTCTGTGTCAGAAAGCAACAAAGATGGGAACAGTAGGGAGAACTGAAAGGATTTAGCTGTACTTTTCAGGATGACAAATGATTTTCAATCAACGTACTTGTTACTGTTGCCCCAAAATAACAACAAAACCACACATGTTTTTATGATGTTTTATAATAACATACACATTTTTTCACACAAGCTATCTTGAAAGAAATTTCTGGGTAAGAAAAAAATACAATATGACACTAACTCCCAGTCTTTTTGTTCATAGACATTGCAGTAGGTCTTCTGGAACATGAAAACAGTTACATTTTACACATGATTCTCTGTCTCGCTCTAACAAACAGGACAGTGTTCTGTGAGTGTAGGAGCTACTAAATCTTTTAATGGTTACATTCCCCCTTCCCACTTGTTTTGGTAAACAAAATATGCTTGGTCTGGATCAGAAGAATCTCTTTTAACTGCTGATAAACTACTGGTCGTCACCTAGCTGGATGTCTGGGCTCCCTTTAAAGTACAGGGAGAAAAATCAGTAATAAAAGGGTGTTTTGTGTCTTCCCAAGTGTGGTTTTGCTCTGATTCCAACAGAGGCATTTAAAGTAGATTCACTGAATCATGCCCTAAAAGACTCTGTCCTCAGTCATATTTAAAGGTAACCTAGGGAAGCCAGCTCAGATGTCGATGTGTACAGAGACGCTGTCTGAAGTCAGGTGAGAGGATTTTCATTTGGGGGGATTTTCAGATCTTTTTGAGATATGGCACTCAGATTATACAGTCTTACTGAATCAACCTTGTCAGTTCTTGGGAATGAAGCTCTCCACATTTTTCAGAGCATTTTGGAATCCCTTTCAGCACTAAACAGGATTGAGGGGAGTTGAAATTTAAGTGAAATGAAAAAAAAGTATAACAAAATCAATAACTGAATTTGAAACCATATGCAAAGGGATGATATAAAAGTGTATCTTAACATCTACATGATGCTTCATCTTAACTTCAGGGTTTCATCTATAGTGCATTCATCCAATATAACTGAGAAATGCGGCTAGCTGATACGATTTCGGTAGAGTTGGAGCTAATTTTTGTACAGGCCACCTCCTCTGCACATTATTTCCTCTGTCTGGATTGAAGCTTTCCTGGAGGTATCTCCAAATTAGTGTAAATGAAAATTCAATTGAAAATTTAATAGAAGTGGAGGGAGATATTGATTTACAAAATCTCCAAACAAATTGGTTTTGCAGGCTCGCATTCACTCTCTCCTAGATTTCATTCACTCATATACTGAAAGGCACATACACGCATGATCACCAAGGCGTGCGCTCAAGCATTCGGGTCAGCATCACACGTGTGCAACATGGGGCAATATATGCCAGCTATTGGGTCGTTATGCCTCTGTGATTTTACTTGCTTGGAAATGACACGCTAGTCCATGGACAGATCTTTTATATCCTTTAGGAGTCATCAGTTGTTATGGGGTGGCCCTTTACCTCTGAGTCTTTCTTATCTCAGCCTCCATGAACCCTAAGCCAGGTTGTTTCTTCTTGTTTGTTTGGAGGACACAGACTGTCTCCACAGTCTGTTTTCTGGGTGGGCTAACAGGAAAAGTAGTGCTGTAGCCGATATGCTGCAACCCTGTGGCCATCCTCCTGTCCTTTGGGAATCTTCTGCTTCTCTTCTCCTGAGAACCCATCTGTGCTGTGGTCGTTTTGGAGCACAGATCGTTTGGTTTTGACATAAACAGCACATTCCTCAGTTTTCTGTGGAGAACAGTTTTCTAGGAATAGTATCCTTCTGTATCCATTCTGCTAATCCTTTGCCAGGCTGTCTCTTCTGGTTACAGACACACATTTCTCTTCATACTTCATTCATACCAGCCTTAACGTTTTTGTAACAAAACCCTACACCAATCCTCCAGGGTGGAACCCTGCATCTTACCTGAATTCTTAATCTTGATAATAAATTCAATCCAATGAGCAATTTGTGGCTTCTTACAGTTTTAGTCTTTGACAAGTAAAGGTATTTTTGAAGTGTAACTCTCTGTTGGTCGTACTCAAACAAGATTAACACATGACAAGAACAAACTGACTCAGGTAATATGAATTTGATTATTTTCCTGCCAGTTTGCTGATGACCTCAAAGTATTTCTGGCTAATTACACAAATGTCAAACATATTATGTGACTAGATGCTGTGCAAAAGCAGCTTCCTGCTCCTTCTGGATAGAAATGACACATGAAGGCAGACTTGGGCCTGGTTGTGCATTTGGATGGATTTGCACTGCAGTCATATTTTGCTGACCTTTAGAATTCTGACGTTACACTAAAAACATATTTTGAATGAAGTAGCTATCTCATTTTCTGCAGGATAATCACATTTTCAAAATCTATGTGGATTTTGCTGTCTCTTTTCTTCAATTCATTCTATTTCTCCACACTTGTAATGTCAAGGAAAGTGATATGTGGAATTAACACATCCACGTAATGTATTTCTGCATATTATCCTATAACCTTCCAGAGCTCACCCTCATCCACACACACACTAAAATATAACCCATGTATTTGTGTCCACACCTGCATGCTGAAAAGGAGGTCTTGTTTATGCAGTTGCAGCTCACTGGCAAATGATTTGTTGAATGGAAAATTCCATTTCAGGTACGGTGAGACACACGTTCAGTGCCAGGGGAATGGCAATAGCTTGTAGATTCATTGCGTAACATGCACGTGCAGACTTTCAGAAGTATTTTGTAAAATCTCTATCTCTCAGCCAAAAAAAAAACCTGGTTATTCAGTACAAAAGGGACATGATTCTGTGATTATCACCCAGCCTTAGATACACACATACAGGCCCTTGAAAGCTTGACTTCTGCTGTCTCCATGACCTTTATATAAACAAGCTAATGTAATTCTGTCTCTCTAATTAGGTTTATTGCCTTACAGTACAGCATTTGCTTTTGAAATGGGTATTCAGCTTTATCAGTTCAGCAAGTTTCATCTGATCCAAGCATGCATGCACTAGTTTTACAGAAAATGAGTATTAATATATTTTTAAAACACAGACATATTTTCATATTTTAACATATTTAAAGTATGTTTTTACATATATTAAGGAAGTACTGATCTTGACAGCAGTAGTAGATTTATACTGAGTTTGTTTACTTAAAGCAAGAATGCATCCCTTATATTTTGTGTGGAAAGTATGATACAATTTATCAATCCTTTGTGGATAAATGTTAAGTATGATACTTCATTTGAATTTGCAGGTCCGATCTGAAAAATAGTTGCTCATCAAACTTTTTTTTTAAATACTATTAAAAATCAGCATTTCGGTTCCCCCACCATTGTCCAGTACTTACTTCTCTGCATTTTCTTCTTATTCATTTTTAGATAATGATCTGCATTTAGGAGATGCTTTCGGTGGCGGTGAGTACTTTTTTCTTTTCTTGGGTATAATCTCTGTTCTTTTTCTGTTTTTCAGTAGGGAGGTTTTTGGTGTAGCCTGTTCCTGAAGCCTGCCTAACCTTGCAGAGAGACATTCTAGGCCCGCAGGAGGATTTGGCTGTAGCTGTAGCACTGGGAGGCGTTCCTGCCCGTGTCCATGCAGTGCCTGTGCCAGGGACATCAAGCGGAGCAGGGAGAGAGGTCCGGGCTGTGCCAGTTTGTCATGGGGCCCATGGGGGATGGATTCCCCACGCGTGGCGGTCGGCTGCAGTTCAATGTCCATTTCAGGCCTCGCTTGGCCATGCTGTGCCGGGGGTCGGTGGCCTGCTCAGCTCTGCTGGCCCCGGGGTGGGAGGTGCTGGCAGAAGGATGAAGAGAACTTGTTGGGGCAGGAGTTTCTTCAGTTGCCAAAGAGGAATCTGACTCAGATGAGGAACCAAAGGTAACGGTGTGGATAGAGACAGGCGTGAGCTCGTTCCTCCTGTGCTGGCCCCAAGATGCAGAGAAGGACGTGTTCAGGGATGAGCGCTGATAGATGTGGTACAGCTCAGGTTGGAGGCAGTCAAGCTGCTGTAACCTCCTATAACATGTGGGTATTACTGTAAGATACAGATCTGATCCAGGCCATGCTCACAGTATTGTACTAAGATGCATAAACATGTAACATATTTGTACCATGTCTTTAGAGTCTTTGGAGATAGCTGTAGTAAGGATGTGAAGTACTTTGGAAAGGTTCTTGCATACTGAAATAAATTAAAAGACAGATACCTTTGGATCAAAGCATAAAAATCCACTTGAATCAAGGCTACCCTCAGGAAATACTACCTCACAGCTCTATAAAGCTGTAGAGAACCACTGAATTACAACATCAGTTACAGCGATCTGTTTTTGTCACGCTTCAGTCTTAAAGAAGCCTACCTTTTATATAGCTATTTTTCATTTCCAGGACTTTCATCATTTCCAGGTTGCCCTCTGGTATTTTATACCTGTGTTTGAATGGTATATTAATCTAAGCTTCTATAAATGACATTTTGTTTTTATTTCCCACGTTTATAATGTCAGTTCTTCCTGTTTGTATGTATTATTCCACTCCTGAACATTTTGACTGTATACTTTTTATTAGAGGATGTTGGGTTCTGTTTCTTCAGCCTATTTTCAGTTCATGCTTTTAATTGGCATTCATACATGGTATAATGAGATTAGTGAAATGTTCTTAAGATGTTGTTTTTCACTAGTTGTGACATAGGATATATCCTATTCAGTTTAAAGGATTTAATAATTGCATCATCATAATAGAATTGAGTAACGGCATTTGTAGTTTTCTGCTTTTGTGTCAAGGTGGGTCTTAGAAAATTATGTAGGGTTCTGTGATGGAACAAATCTTTTCTTCTATTAGGTAGCAGTAATTGGGAAAAGAAAGATTCAGCAAAGCTTTCAAGAGTGTGCCTAAAATCCATTGACTGCAGTAGGCTGAAATTTAAGAATATATTTAAATATTTTGCTTAAACAGAACCTGAGAGTTAGTCACAAACAGAAGCATTACATTTAGCATCTAGAGAAGAGGAAAACATGATACAAGCTTATCTGTCTTGTCTTGTAGGCAAAAGAAAGATTTTAGGAGAGTGAAGGAAAGTTATATTTTTTTTTATGGAACCTAACTTTGTGTTAGTTGGAAATAAAGCCAAATTCACCACTTGGTTATTTGATCAATTAAATGTGCTCGTGATCTGGTTGGAGAAAGGATGGCATTTTATATATGCAGAACAATGGCTCTAGACATTAACTTTGGCAGTATTTGACTTGAATGTATTTGCAAATCCAGCACTGTGTGTGTAGTTTGAAAATTAAGAGTGTTCTGATCGCTCTCTCTATCCAGTGCATTTTTTTCTAATGCTACGGCAGGAGTAAAGACTGAATGCTAGCACAAAATCCTAAGGAACACAGCAGAAGTCTAAGCTCATTTTGCATTGCCAAGGGTAGAAAATCCATTGCGTGTTAGATGAATTAAGTAAGCGTTAGATTAAACTAGTCTCCACATTTTAGTTATGCTTGTCAGTGGCAGTGTTAAGACCCAGTCTCCTCCCCAGCCTAGGACACAAATTGACTCTGCCGGCTCTGCATCACTGTCCCACTGCCACCTACAGTATCACACTGTTCTTTCCAGATGTCAGCATTAATTAATATTAGCACTTGCCAGAAATACCTGAAATACTCTTCATGGACAGTCTTGTGGATTGCTTTCTCATTTTCATTTTGAAAATGTTCCCTTCCTATTTTCTAACAGGTTTTAGTATCTAATATTTTACTCCTAGCAGGCTAGAAGCGTTTCAAGTAAGGCGAGGTTCTTTCCTTAGCTTAATAGGGAAAAAATAGCAGCAAGTGTCTCTGGTTATTGTGCTCTTTATTTACAGTTCTAAGTTTTCTTTATTTTACCATCTAACAATATTTATTACTCATAGGTGACATCTCAAGAAAACCTTTATATCCCCCTCTTCCACCCCGACCAGGAAGCCACAGTGATTCTGGTAAGAATATTTTCCCTATAGAAAATCTTAACATGATGAGCTGTTCAGATCAGCAACTTCGAACAGTTTATTTTATTATTTCATTATTAATCATTTTAATCATCCTTTCCCACTCTTCTTTTTGTAATCACTGTTTCTGACCAGTATTTGGAAAGATTTTCTGAGCTTTAGTATTGGTAACAACAAGCATATCTACCCTACCTGCCACCACGGGTCCCTGTGACTGCAGTGGCCAGCTGTGGACAGACAGGTCCATGGATGGACAGGATGGACAGGTCCATCTGGGATCTTGACTACAAGTTGAATTCCCTCTGTAGGAGCAGATGGAATTTGGGATAGCCATACTACATGGATTTGTGCTTTTAAGAGCTTGAACTGACATATCCCACTGGTAGCTATGTGAATGCACACAGCTGGGCCAGTTAACAAGAGGGGTGTTTGCACGTTTCCCTCTCTTTGGGCTCAGATTTAATTTATTGTCAGATATATATGTTTTTATGCGCTCAGAATGCGCTCATGGCTTCATGAAGCATCAGTTTTAGTTCTCCAGGTACATTTGAACGGCCCCCCCTAACCCATCCACCAGATGCATTTTCAAAGGTCCCTCACCCCTCCCAAGAATATTACAAAGAGACTGGACAAGGTAACTGAAGGGGTGCCACACTGTTCAAATAATTTTGCAACAGAAATCCTGATCTTTATCTTGCAGGAGGCTTTAGTGACTTAGATCTCCTTGATGGGAAGCCATTACCACCACAGCTCTCAGGTAGTATTTGCCAATTCTCCTTGCAGTTTCTCTGTGCTATCTGGTTTTGCTATAAAGTAAATCTGTTTGTCAGTGAAGGAAATGTACAAGACTTTTGATACTTTTATTTAAAAGCATTCTCTTTCTCCACAAACCATAGCTTTGAGCCTGAAAGTCTAAGTCACTTGAAAACTATCCCTAAGCACTTTGCAGAATTAAGCCAGAATCTTGCAGAATTAATCCTTCTAAATTCAGCTACGATAGTCCCAAAGTAAGGGGCTCCTGCTCATAACTGAAAATAGATATGATATTGACTTAAATTAATGATAAATTATCTGCTTTTCTGGTAGTAGACAATAACAAGAATTCAGTATTGGCCTCCCATTTCCTTTGAAATGAGCTTGATGTAGATGCCTGAGTATTATCCTTTTCTTAGAAGACAATATTATTATACTTAAAGAATGAAGTAGCAGACAGATGGAAGGTTATCCCTCCTATCAAAGTAGCTGTCAGTCCAGATTAGAATCTTTTTCATAGAGCTCTGCTGAAGCTACCTAGTTTGGCTTTTGCGTGACTTCCTTCTCAAACATGTCTCATGTTTTGTCTCAAAACATGACAAAAAAACATTTCTTGATGAAACTCTATGCTCTATTCCAGGTGAAGATGAGCGGCCTTTCAATTATGGACGAGATACTGGTATAGTGAATAATATATTCTGTACCTTGTTTCAGATCATCTTAAATAGTAAGAAGATTTTAGCATTATAGTAATAGTATATATGCTAAATGATGTGGTAAGACATTTTTCACATGAGCTATAATATAATTTCTAGTCTTCTGTTGAATTCTGTATGTGAAATTCCAATATTACATCAAACAGTTCTGAAAGTTCTGCAAAAACACACTTTTATTGTTTATTATTTCAGTGCCTCTGGTAAAACTCTTTTTTTTTTTTTTTTCAGATTCTGGATTAATAGCTGGAGTTACATCACCTATAATTTCTGCTTTTGTAATATTAGTTGTTGGATCGATAGCAGCCTACTCAGCTTACAAGAACAAGAAGCTTTGTTTTAAACCACAAGGTAAGAACAAATTAGCTTCCCCATTTTTGAGTTGATTTCGCTTCTGCTGCAAAGGTGGATTTTACAAAAAAAAAAAAAAAATGTGCGAACAGAAATAGGTCAGATAAGAGATAAACTCAGATAAGAGTTTTTTTGAAATCTTATTTCCAGTAAAGGTCTCAATGGCTCTCACTAGTCTGTGAGAGATATTTGTAATTAATATTCTCTACCTTTATCTGGACAACCATAGGAAGCTCTAACAGGCTCAAAAGACGAATGCTTCATGAAAGGAGGAGGGAAGGAAGTATTAGGTAATGTGAGGGCCATGCAGGGTTAATGGCAACACGTGTTAGGAAAGCCAGGTGATCGCAAAACAAAAGCTAAGTAACAAGTGAGATCCAAGGGAAAGCCAGGAAAGCCAAACATCAGTTCAGGACAGGGCTGGCAGCAGGTGTCCTCCAGGGACAGCTCGGGTAGGGACCAATGGCCTAGACTGTAGCTGAAGTAATGCCGCCAGGTAGAGAGCAGGGGTCCCGGGTGAGGCCCCTCACCACAAGGAAGGGTCATTCGTGCACACAGGAAGGGTCTCCTTTTTCCTGTGTTTCTACAGCAGAAGTGTCATGCCAGATTCTGTGGGAGGGCTGCAGTCCATGATGCTCTGGACTACAGCAGGGGGAGCAGGACAGAAATAACAGGAGATGTCTGTTCGTCTCTGGAGACACAAGAGATGGTCCCACTTGATGCTTGAAAGGATTACAGTAAAAAAACACAGAAGACAGCTTATACACTGAAGAACTGGTTAAAAATAGCTGTGGCAGAAATGCTGAATTTTTAATCTTCATTTTTTTAGGTGGAGCTACAGTGTAATCTGCTGAAAGTTACCCAATGAAGATGGGCTTCTCTGGCTGACGATGTCATCTTACAGATTGTTCTTCTACACTGACGGTTTCCTTGGTCCAGAAAAGGAGCATTCAGCCACAGACCTGACAAACTTGTATTCTATTTTGTTTTTATCATCTGGATAAAGAAAAGTTTACCAATCTTTCTCTGAACATTTTGTTGAGACACTGCAATTCTCTTTTACCTGATGTTACTCTTCCACCTTGAAGTATACGTCATTAAAGATATGCTTAAAGGTGTGTGGATAGTATTGCACTAGCTGATGTATATTAATAAAGGTGTAATAGATATTTTGTTTCAGAAGTTATTTTAGATAATAAAAACCTAAGAAATCAAGTATAATAGATACTTGAAATGTAATGATTTTGGTTTCTGAGCAATAGAGTCATTAAATGTTTTTTCTTCTTTTCTTAATTAGCCAAAATAGATGAACCTTCTGATAGAAAGAATAAGGCAATTGTCATTTCTAGTTACATGTCTGGGATTTCTTTAGGGACATCTGTATTGAATATAATGACTATCGAGAAGTTGAAGTTACATCGCTTAAAAATTATGCCTTTATTTTGTATATAATGTGTGAATTCTTACAAAATAGAGCTATAGATGAAAATGTATTAATTTCTTAATTTCAAATACAGCATGAGAAGTATATGTAAAGTATATGTATATTGATGAACCTGTTCAAAAAAAATCCTAAAACATGAGGGGTAGTCTCTTTTTTAGGTCTTTTAGGTTTTTTAGGTCTTCTCAAGACCTGGAAGCTGAAGTAAATTCTGTTTGTCTTTGTGAAAATTTAGATCCTCTTCTGGAAGTCTTCATAGTTATTAGAATCTGGAAGTTGATATTATTGATAATTTCTGTCAAGCAATAATAGGCACAGAGTTTTGGGAATAATTTAGAAATAGTCTCTGATATTTTATTCTGTAAAATTTACATCACACCAATTTTGAATTTCAAAAATATCTTTTAGCAGAGGGATAGTTGATACTGAAAACTTTTCTAGCTAGAAACTTTCTGTTTCCATCTTCCTGCCTTGTTCCTGACCAGCCAAATGGTGCTAATAAATGCTCTCATCCTTTTATCATTAAGAATAGCATTTTACCCAGTTTCCCAGCTACTAGTAAAAGAATTAAATACTGCTGAAAGTTAGCAAAACTAGTAGAGTTTACTGGCATAATTCTGTGGTACAACTATTTTAGCTAACTATTTTAGCATAAATGAAATCTCTGTACTTTGATGTTAATCTTACAAGTGAAGCATGTTTTGTCTTACTAGTGAAGTTGGCTGTAGATAAACATGATTTTGTGTTTATTAAATTGTTAAGAGAAAGATGTCATGTGGGAAAGTGATCTTTTTATAAAATATTCTAATTCTGTTTGACAGTTGCTGAGGAGAAAAATTATCATAATCTTTATTTTTACCCTGAAACTATGAAAATATATTTTTGTTTAAATATGGAACTATCCTGACAACACACAAAGGAAGGAGCATGTCTGTGGCTATCACTTTCAACTTCTAAGCAATAATGCATGTTTTAATTTGGCTTTCAAAGATACAAAATATTTCTTAAAAGTATCAGTCTTCTATGTTAATAGTTGTAACAGATTGGTACATGTTTTGCCAAGTAGACATGTAGTTTGGTTGCTAAATTATTCTACTGTGCGGCGAAGGGACCATCTGAAGGGTTGATAATCCTACTTAGGAAAAAAAAAAAAGTCTGGTATCTGGCAGTTCAGTTATTTGATTAAAAGTAAAAAAAAAAATACTAAATTTGCTTCTTTCTCTTGAAAAATTTCAATAAACACTGTGTTTTATCTAAGAAAAGCTGAGCTTTGTTTTGTACTTTCTAGGAAATATGCTAGCTGGTGCCCTTTATGCAAATTTATCTATATCATGCTGGAGAAAAGAAAAAAAATGCTTCAAACTGACAACTTTAGAGTAAAAAAATGAAAACAGCTTAAGAATCTGACTTTAATGTATTCACAGTATTTTTAAAACAACGTCTTATTCAGTTTAAAGTGTCTCTGCTAATAACATTGGCCATAAAGCAGGTTTTGTTGAGAATTTGAGCAAAAATTGCTTGCGAGAGTTGGTCAATCATCTCCTCCTCCCTCCCGACTTTTAATCCTCTGAAGCTCTTTGATCTAAGGATGTCAAAGTAACAACCAATATACCTGTGTATAGGTATATTTCTCAGTGTTTACTTTTCAGCAATTGTTTAACTAATTGAGTGTTTATTTAGAGAAGCTCTCAGTATTTAAATGTCAGGGGAAGCAAAGGAATGTAAACCAGTTAGACCATGGTAACCCTAGCTTGTATAATTGTCTTTGCCATTTTAAGTCTAGTCTACACTGTTAAAACATTGTGGCACACACAGTATAATAAAAATCCATCCAAATGTATACACAGGTTTTGTTACCAGGAAAATGCTTTTGTTAATTTTTATTAAAAGTCCGCTAATGGAAACAAATCTGGCAGTAAAAGCATCTACAATAGCTATATTTCTGTTTGTTAGAACAGAATATTGCTTAGTTGACCAGTCTATCTGAAATGCTTAAAGCATTTGCTGAGATTCGTGTGTGTGTGTGTGTATAGTGAATGAAGTTTTTTTCCAATGCATTTATGTCCCTTCTCCCTTGAACTCCACTGCCACTACTAGAGCAATGATATCCTCTTCTCTGATGGACTGTTAGGATATTCACGGTATGTCATCTGCTGCAGCCCGGATGCTGCAGCATCACCTGCAGATTGTGGAAAAATCGAGGTTTAACGGTTGAGCAGTACATGCATTTCCCTCACAGGTTCTCTGTAAAGTCACTTTCCTCCGCTAAGCAGCCAGCGACTTTCACAGATGATAGTGACACTAAATCGCTACTACACTACACCAGCCTCAAACCACTTTCCAAGTGGACTGCGTGGCAGAATTGCACGTGCTTGATTGCATTCATTTTGAAATTATCGGGGAAAACCTGCTCTCTGTAGGTGCAGGTATATTGTCACACTTGTTCAGGCAGCCTTGAGGCCGCCTGCAGCAGCAGGGCTGGCGGCAGCTCCCGACGAGGAGTGCGCGGAGCCCCGCTGCGGAGTCATGCTGTGGCAGACCCATTTGCCTCAGTTACTCTAAGCCATGCTGAGGTCACTGTGCTGGTTCTCTAAATCCTCCTTAGCACGTTCTGCAACTATCAAAGATGTCTACATTTTCCTTAAGGACTTACTTAAGGAGAGCTTCTGTAGCTTGTTTTCCAGCCTGGTGGGGTTTTTTTGAACGTGGCTGAGTAGGGGTGTCCAAAGGGAGAAGGTGGTGGGGCCCAAGCAGAGCCAAGGTGACCAGACACAGCCCACGAGCCCCTTCCTTCTCGTTGGCCGTGGCCTGCCCTGCTCGGAGGCTGCCCCCCCTCGGGCCCTCCAACGGGGCTATTTTTATCTCCGATAAAGACCTTAGTCTCAGTAAAGCCCCCGGGGATCAGACGTGCCGCCGGGCGGCCCCGCGCAGCGCCCCGGGGCGCGCGGCGCAACGGGCGGCAGCAGCGGCTACGCACGCGGGAAACGCAGCCCTGCCGCCACCGCAGCCAGTAACGGCGCAACGGCAGTAACGGCGCAACGGGCGCAACGGCCG